>OZ038507.1:2103377-2430877 GCA_964036315.1 Acanthosepion esculentum | reverse complement strand
ACCCACAGATTGCACTCTCGGTTACTATGTCCCCTAATTAAGCCTCCAGGTCCTAGCTTCTGAATTGTCCCAGGAACTTTGAGGATTAGTGTTATTATCTTATGCCATTAAGAAAAGGAAAACTGTTTTCATTTTGCTTTAAGATCAAATTCTATTTTTTACAATTGTTGTTTGTTATGGATTCCAAGTACCAAACAAGAAAACCTTCCCTTGTGCATCTCAGAATCCATTCCAATGTCATTGCTGGAGTTCTTGACTGTTTCTTTTGACATTTCCAATTCTTTTTAGTTCTTTGCCTACAGTTTCAAGTCATCTATGTACATTAAGTGGTTGACTTTTGTATCCTCTTTGAATTCTTCATAGTTAGATTTACTGGTATGAAAATAGATTTACTGAAAATGAAGACAGACTGTCCTGAAAATTCTCTCTTTTGATACTTAGCTCTGCTAAGGATTCTGTTTTGATGGTGACATTTACTTTTGAATTTTCTATATAGTTGTAAATTTTAACCTTGTTTCGTTAATATTGAAAACTTAAGACACTCAATGACCCAGGATAATGTTGTATGCTTTCCTATAGTCACTCCTTTTTATTGCAATATCTTGATTTGATTTCAGAATCTCCTTGTCCATGTAGAGCATGTTATTTAGTCTGTCAAAGTCCTCTTCTCGACATAGTAGATTTTCTCTGCTCTTCATCAAATCAAGGTATTCTGTATCCAGAGTAGGCACATGATAGGTCTGTATTTACTTGCCTGAGTTCTGTTATCAGTATCTTTTTGCATGAAGATAGCTCTAATTCTGGTCATCCATTCTGGGACAACCTTCTTCTAATATTGATAAATTCTGTTTGGACCTGTGCTATACAATTAATTATTTTCTGGAATATGTTTCTTATAATAGCTGATTGTGTATGTATCAGAAAAGCTGAAAAGAAAATCTTATCAATATTGAAAATAGAAAATTAAAAGATTACTACTTGTTGGATAAAGTAATTATACTTTTATTATGTGAAAAATAATATTTTTTTTTTTTACATACTTTTATACAGAAATAACATTTTTATTTATAAAATAAATGTATTTTACCGTAGTTATAATTTTATGCAAAAATAATTTTCCTTGTCATCTCCTGACGCACTTTATGACAAAAAAAACAAAACAATTTTTCTAAATTATAAGTATGTATGATAGGATAAAGAACAAATAGGAAATGCTTATAGATCTACCATGTTCTACTTTTATTAAAGCTTCATCAGAGAATTCTCCGATGAAGCTCAAATTAAAACAAAAAATGTTAGATTTATAAATGTTTCCTATTTGTTCTTTATCCTATCATTCTGTTGGATTACAATCCATATCTGATCCAATTCATATTCAAATATCATTTAACATTAAAATTTTGCTAATTAGAGATTAGCAGGAATGCAAGTAAAGCTAATTTTAAATATAGTTGGAGGTTGGCTAATTACAGAGTAGTTCCACTTTATTCATTTTTCAACTAATTATAATATAAATTTTATAAATAAGTAGCATATTCATTTTTAATAAAGTGTTTGACTAGTTTTGATAACAATCATTTAATAAAATTATCTTTGATAATATATGATAATGACTTCTGTGTATATAATAAAATAATTCCAGTTTGAGTAATTTGTAATATCAGATCAATAATGTGAATTCTATCATTGCATTTGTCTTCCCTTTCTATAGGTGATAGACATCTTGGATACAATCAACAGTGAACAGACATCTGGAGTATCCATCATGTTAAACACACACTGTTCTTGCAATATGGAGGTAAGTTATTATGAAATGAAAATATGTAAACATCTTTGATGTGCTTGCAGTAGTATCTCAGTAGTAAAGTACTGTTCTATAAGATAAAAGACTTAGCTTCTTTACTTACGTTGTGATGCTTCTGATTGTTTATTTGCTTAAAAAATACACAAAAACTGATTTTCACCCTGAGTGAAGAGCTTTCCCTATGTCTGATAATTACAAATTATATATATATATATATATCTCCAAATGAGAGAAAGAACAGATGGGGTGAAAATCAAAGAGTTTGTAGCATTTATTTTTTAAAAAAGTGCTCAATACAAAGTAGAGAAAAATATTATTATAATATTTTTGTTATAATTACAGTACAAACATTTTACATTGCTACACAAAAACTTTCATGTTTCGCTACTAAGATTTTATCTCATCAGGTGATAGTAGATAACTAATGATCAATAGTTATCTACTATCGCCTGATAAGGTACCATCTTAGTACCGAAACATGAAAGTTTTTGTGTAGCGATGTAAAATGTTTTTATAATTTATTATAATAAAAAATATTATAATATATTATTTCAGTCTAAAAGCAAGGGGATAAAAGCACTAAAAACACAAGCGGTTACTGAGTGAAAGAATCTGAGGAAAAAATATTAAGGAGAGAGAACAATAAAAGAACAGGGATTAAGGAGACAGAAGATGACAATTGATACTGCATTGAAATTTTTGAAGGTCAAAGTTGACTGAAAAGCAAGAAGCCAAAATAGAGTCCCACAAGTGATAAGTGTGAGAGCAGAAACTGTTGGCATAGAACTTATGGTTGCATCTAGCAATTTCAGGTGTAAAATGCTGAGACCTAACTACCAATCTAGTTCTGAGCTTAAATTCATAAAGATGAGGTACCAAAGAGGAAAGCTCGTCAATGCAGTCTATGCTTGATGTTGGACTAGCACCTCAGTCCTATAAAAATTCTCTTGTTACTGAGACTGCAGCAACATCATCTGGTGCAAGGTGACTCTTACACTTCACATGGAGTCTATGTCGGTTCATTTATGTTCATCCTTAATGTAAGAAAACAATTTTGGAAAAAAATGGTTAAATTTATGCTATTGTCTTTCAGAAATAAGAAACATCATGAAAACAGTTCAGTTGTCAAACGTAAATTTCCTGTAAATGATCAGTGTTACAGAGAGCTTTCTGATATTATTGCTCATATTGTGAAAATTACTTGTTAATATTTAATCCTCTGGTTTCTTGCTTCCCAGTCAACTTTGATCTTCAAAAATGCAATGTCAATCATTATCTTCTGTTCTTTTATTGCAATACAATGTCAATTGTTATCTTCCTGTTCTTTTATTGTTCTTTCTCCTTAATAGTGTTTTTTCCTCTTATCCTCTAACAGAAATTATATTGATCGGAAGTGATTTTTTTCCCCAGTAAAATCAATAAAAATTGTCCGTTTTGACAGATTTGTAAACAAAAGTTAATTCTCGGTTTTAAAAATCTTGCAAAAATGAAATATATATTTCTGAAACGTTATTTAAGGAAAATTAACAAATTTAAAGTTAATCTGATTTTAAACAAATATTACTTATAGCATAAAATGTTGTATACAAGCATTTTTTAATCACAGTCTTATTTTTCTGATGTATTAATTGATTTATTGACAGCCGATTGACCATTCAACGTGTTCATAATTAAGTATGGTGGAGCAGATGACAAAGTTTATAAGGAGGAACAACCCTTAAAACACATGACCTTGTTAATGTTAGATTTATTGGTTGTTCATCCATACTTCAGAAATTCTGCATGTAATCACTCATACAAAAACAAATCTAAATTCTTTTAAAATATTCAATATTAACACATTGTAATAAGCATTACAATATATGATTAGTAAATATATTTTTACTTAATAACAATATTTCCTCAGAGTTATCACATTGTAAATGAATTTTAAAAGATTTTAAAACTTTATAAATTATTCAATTTAAAATTGTAAAAAATTAAAACAAAATTTGTAAAAATTCATTTTTCATCAAAAAATTTTTTTCTTCTGACAATATTGTCTTTAATATATATTATTCATAAAAGTAATTAAAAGCTTCACTAATTAAATAATGTCTTAGTTTTACTGCGTTTTTATTTTTCGATTCAGAACAGATTTTTTGAAAAAACGGGGTCCAATTTTGCAAAAAAAATTTGGTGATTTAAATTGTTCAAGAATTCTACTTTTAACTAATATAGTCACTAGAAATTATGTTGAATTTCTCAAGTTTTCATAAAATTAAATAGTGGGAGGGTGAAACACATGTAAAAAAAAAAAAATTTTTTTACCAAGATTTTCTAATAAAAAAAATTTCCAAAATAATATCATTCATTTATGAATAAGTCCTGAAAATTTAATTAAAATCCTGTAATTATTTGATTTTTACAAGAATTTCCAAATTAATGTGTCTGTTACCGCAAAAAAGAGGCTAAAATTTGCTATGCTAAAAGTTAGTACAACTTCTGATGCAAGAAAAACAAGTTTTTTAATCAAAATTTCAAATGTTCTAAAAAGGAATAAAAAATTTAATGAAATAATCAAAAAATACTCTGATCCTTCCTCTTAATAACAAAGATTTTGATGATAAAACTGTGTTTGGAGCATGTTTTCCTCACGGTATGCTGATTATTTTTTAGCATATTTGTGGAGGTACCTATATTTATACTAATTACATTGTTCTGGCTATTGCCCATAACTTTTTCATATTCACAATGTTTCAGCTGTTGTACGCTTCAGCCTTCTTCAGCTGATATACATTGAAATTTCAAACTGAACCCTTCATTTCGGCTACCAGAGTAGATTATTCTAGTTCCAGGTGCCATGCCTTTTCTGGATATCTCAGTTTCAGTTATTTCCCTTTTTGTAACTCAACTCTCCAAATTTTTGTTCAGAACTCACAATTTTTTGAGGTGAAGTCACTGGATTATTTCAATCAACACTTTTATCCACTGAGCTGAAACATCATGAATATGACAATAAAGATGAGGACAACAGTCCAAACAATGTAAATAGTGTAAATAATTACAATATCTCAGAAATATACACAGATCCTGAAGAAGGTCAGAGTGTACAATGGCTGAAACATCATGAATATGACAATAGAAATGAGGACAACAATCCAAACAATGTAAATAGTGTAAATAATTACAATATCTCATCTCAGAAATATAGACAAATCCTGAAGAAGGTCAGAGAGTACAATGGCTGAAACATCATGAATATGACAATAGAGATGAGGACAACAATCCAAACAATGTAAATAGTGTAAATAGTTACAATACCTCATCTCAGAAATATAGACAGATATTAAAACAGAAAAGTTTGGCCTTTTTTTTTGTTTAATATTTGAGTTTTTCTATTTAATATCTCTAAAAATTATATTCTTTAAAAAGTTGTTTTTTCTCTTTTTGCCAGTGTGTGAAATGTTGTGTAAATCTGCTGTATGACCTTCTTGAAAATCATCAATCGAAATGTGTAAATGAGAACACAAAAGGGACAATTTGTGTTGAGAGTGATGACCTTGCACAATGCCAGTGCATGAGTGTGTTATGCAAGGGAATCCTTTTGTTGCATACCCTCAGCCAAAGAGACCAACACTTTGAATACAGACTACAAGATTGTGTACACAACTACACCATCTTGGTTAGTCAATTGCAGCTTATGTTAGAACAGGATGAAGACCAATGGAAAACTGACAGTAAGTCATATTTATTAGATACTCTATACTATTTGTACCTGTATATGTGTTATATAATGTGTGTGTACAGAATGTATAATAGTATCCATAATAAAAGGGAAGATAATAAGACAAAGTGGAAAAGCTATAAACAACATGGCTTGCTGAAAGAACATCTGCTGTGTTCAGCTTCTGCAGGTTAGAATGACAGAAAATTGTAAGGAAAATGTTTTAGAATCTCTGAGGACAAGAATTTGCCATAAATCAATTTATCACATCTGATGACCAGAAAATGTTTGTCTGGCTATTTGTTTTTATATATATATATATATATATATATATATATAAATTTTGTAAAAAAAAAAAAAAAAAAAAAAACTTTCCTGCTAACAGTTTCACTATATTTTAATTGAAAATTTATATATAAATATATATATATATGTCGTTCACAGACAGTACTGTTTCGCTGTATCACAGCTCCTCAGTGCGACTAGACTTCCGAATGCCTCAAGCCAGGATTGGAACACAACTAATTTGGTGTCAGCCAGAGCTATCTTCACTCGGTAGAGTTACACAACTAAACCTAGCGTATTGTTTTTACAAATGTAAACAAATGCCAATCAGCCAAAGTGCTCCATTCATTTTACTGAAGAGCTTTGCATTAGTGCAGGTGGCTGTTGTTTATAGAATTAGCTTATATATATATATATATATATATATATATATAAAAATAAAAGAAGAGGCTGCAAACCTTTTTGGTTATAATATGGAATTTTTTTTTATATATTGTACTTTATTTTCTATATTTTTTGCTACATTTGTTTTGGGTCTTGTGACTTTCAGCAGGTGAAGTATAGTTATTCCCACATACTATTTAAAGGAATAATTTTTTTCTTATGTTAAGTCTTCTAACCATTGTCTTTTGGGTGTAGTAGTAATTCAAACACATTTTTCACTGGTGGAAGGATGTTCCTTTGCTTAAGGAATAATAAAACAATTAGGATTGGTCAGAGAAAGGGGAAGGGATGAGGTCTTTGTTCTTATTAAAAAATAGGTCTTTTTATGGAAGAGTAAAGAGGCTGGTGAATCGGAAGTTGTTCACTAAAGACCAGAGTTGCAGGATGTTAAAGAAGCCTTATGTCATGAGAATAGTTGTAACTGACAGATGACACACATCAATATCCAATCAGTATTGACTAGGTCACCGTCGAGAAGGGTTATGACGTTGTAAGACGCAAAACCCCCAATGATCCACAGCTAAAACTTCACCAATGTGTGCCAAAGCATCAAACAGATGTATTTCATGAATATATATATATATATTGAGAGAGAGAGAGAGAGAATTAATACAAATATAAAATTTGTCACTTAGCTGATTGATGTTATTTTCAGCATCTTGATTCTAGGGTTTTGTAGACTGACCCTCCAGCAATCTCACTGTCCACTTATCAGGGGATAGCAGCAATTGACTGTTTATTTTCGTGTTTTTCATCAATTTCATATTGAGTTAAAAAAGTAATTTATGCACTTTTCATTTGTGCAAGGTAGATTTTTTTTTTTTCATTGTGTGTGTATATATAGGGTGACCCCAAAAAATCGGGAATTTTTGAAGTGCGTATTGCCAGACATGAGCAAGTGGCAACACCGCGAGACAGTGACCTTGAGCAAGTAAATATTTCACCATTTTAGTAACGAGAATGAAATTCACAGTATCCCAGCTGAGATGTTGCAGCAGTCAATGAGGATCTCAACAGCAGATTTCAAGAATGCATTCGTACAGGAGGACGCCATCTACAGGATGTAATTTTTAAAAAATGAAAATTCCATCATTGTTTCTTAAATGGCATGTTTTAAGGTTTCAATTACTATGAATTAAATATTTTTCTTCCATCACTCTTGGTTTTATTGGATCGTTAATAAGTTCCCATTTTTGGGGTCACCCTATATATATATATATATATATATATATGGGGGGGGGTGCATGCACCTATGTGTAGAATGTCATGGTTATTTTTCCTTTTGCTCATTTTTCTTGTCTTTTTACTAGGTTTATGGGTTAAAGTGTTTAGTATCAGGGATAGAGCATATGTAAATATAAAAGTGGACATTAGGGTCAACACCCAATGGTGATAGTCTCTTTTATGCTTAAAGGCATTCTCTCTCTCTCTCTCTATATATATATATATATAGAGAGAGAGAACATAAAATTTTGTAAAAAGAACTAACCCTCCTGCTACTGTGGTTTCACCACCTTTGACATGGTCAATCATGAGGAGGTTCCTCTAACAAGGGTGAGTAGGATCTAGATTTGGAATTATAATGATTGCCAAAAAGGTATTAAATGATAAAGTACATATTTTGAACGTAAAGGAACAAGAGCTTCTATATTTGTTTTAAAGATTTTTTTTTTACTGTTACAAACTGAATTGCAAGTCTTTTACAAGGAAGATTTGAAAGTTACAAAGGTTTTATAAATTCAAGTTTATAATGGCTATTTTATTTTTTAAATTTGGTATTTATAGAGGGAAAATGATTTACATTATGCAGTGAGGGCCAAAAGAAAAATAGTTTATCATTATTATTTGGTACGGGGTGCTTCTAGATATAGAAGATAATTTTTTTATTTTTATTTTTTTTTTTTCAGCATGTGCCTTGAAAGAATTATGGGAATTTGTACTTGATCCAGATTCATCAATGGAAGAAGATGAATCCCAGGCAGAAATATCCATGGAAACAACTTGAAACAAACTGTAAGGGATTTTAAGAATGATTCCTTCCAAGAAGGGATAGTCTTATAATTGGATAAAAGAAAAATCCCATAATGCATTTTCTACTGAACTCAGCCCAGTCCTCCAAGGTCCAAATGGACTTAGCTTTGTTTCTGCGATGTCAGGTTGGATTATAGATGGCTATCTCTATTGATGAAGGAGTTTATGCATTGTGCCTTCTTTTACCTTGAGAAGCACAATAATCCATTTTGTTTCCTTGGCCTTTGTCATCTTCATCTTGGGTGGGCGCCACTATTTATTGTACACTCATTAAAAAAAATGAGGAAATCTTTTTGTAGATTAGCATTCATTAGAACATCCTCTACACAACATTGGTCAGAATCAAAAAATATTGTTATTTTTTAATCAATTTACAAGTGGAGTCTTGTTTGCAATGCAGTGGCAAATTAATCCTTGACTTCATAAAGAGTTATCTGTACTTTGTTTTTATTTACAAATGTCAAGTTTGAAACTGTGCTTACATCACTGGTAACTGCAGACTATTTGTAATAGTATGCAGTTATCATTGACATAAACACAGCATCACTTGTAAGTAAAAACAAAGTACAGATAACTTTTTAAGAAGTCAAGGGCTTATTTGTGATTGTATTTATATCATAAATGGGACCTCACGTCTAAAATTTAAAAAAAAAAAGAAAACTTTTTGATTCTGACCAACATCATGGCTTGAAGAAGGTCTAATGAATGCTAATAATTCTTCCCTATTTTTCTTCCGAACTAAGTAGTGCCCTTGAATGAATGTGAAAAATAATTGTGAGTTGGCTGACATGTCCGTACCCCTTTCAAATGCTGTGGAAAGTGTGTCATTCACACACCTCTGTCCATCTGACAAGTTGAAATTTACATTTCAACCTGTCTTTTTTTTTTTTTTAATCAGGTTTGCAGTACAAAAACCAAAAATACTTTTTTTTTTTTTTTTTAATATCTCCTCACTTGTTGACCTGTTTGAGCATTTAGAATCTCAGCCAACTTGAAAAGTGGAGCTACTTAGAGAGGATGTGGAAATCTTTCTGATGTCTGATTCTCTTACAAGAAATGTATTGACCATTCAGTCTAGTGAGATCCCCCACAAATTCAATCACTTGATGATGTTTGCAAATTGAAACTCTTGAATGATAAAAAAAAAAATTTCCACAACTTTGAAACTCATTTCAAACTTATCATAATTCCGTCTTTTTTTTAAAAATCATACCAGTTTTTATACTGTGATGTCATATGTACATTAAAAAAGATGTAATGAAATTAGTTTAATTTCAAACTGTTACAAAGTGTGATTTTTATTTACTTATTGATTGATATACATGTGAAAGTTGCAAAGAATCTTAAAGAAGAATATAAAAAACAAAAAAAATCTCAAATTTATTTTATTTTAGCACTTCAACCAATTTGCAACCCATTCTGGAATTAGAATTCTTATTAATGATGCCGTCTTAGAATTTTAGAAACACCCAAAGTGGGAGGCTGAGGCTGTGAAAGTTTTAATCATAAAAAAAAAAAAAATGGTTCTCTTATTTCCTATTGTATTGATCTCAAGAGATATAAGGAATATTCGGCAAGACATTGTAAACTGGATAACTTGACATGATCAGATTGATTAATCTTTAAATTTATGAACTTTACATAAATTTTACTATTTAAATGTGTGTCTTAAGTGGTGGGCCCTTTCAAGTTGAAATTTCTTACCATCACTTTTGAGAAGAACACCTGTGTTAATCTTTGGCTATGTTGGAGTAACAACACTTCCCAAAAATTAAGTTACAAATTCTTTATGTCCTTTTTACTATACTTGAACTCTACATGGTCTTTACAACTTTTACCATTTTCTGTAGAAACAGTGGAAGATCCATAAAGGCAAATTCAAAGATCAGTGGGACAGGTGTTGATTAACTCTAGTTTTAGTTCTGGCTTAGAATTTTCTGTTTGTCTCGTATGCTGATTATTTTTTTTAACCTCCTTTGATTTTGTCATTCTAAAAGCCTATTGTATCACAATTATGACATTTGACACAGCATTAAGAAATGTTCTTGCATTTATATGCCAAAAGCTGGTCAAACAAAAACTGATGACAATTTTAACAGTAGAAAATATTTGTAAGAAAAAATGCAATTTTGTTTTTAGTCAACTTGTACAATGGTTTGATAAAGTTTTCATCTTGACCTACTTCCCAAAAAAATTGAGGGAGAGGAAATCCCTTTGTAAAACCAAGAACCTTTAAGCATCTCATTCAATATCTCTGGGTAGCAACCAGTCTAGGAAAAGGGGCAACTCTGAATTCAAAACTATGTAGCCCTGGTGAATCACATACTATGCAACTAAGGAAAGGATCATTCACATTGACTTGATGATCCTGACTACAGTTGACTCCAAAGTAACAAAAAAATGTAAATATACAATTATTTCTTTTTTTATATAAATACAAATTAGGATTCATTAGTGCTTCACCTGTATATGTTGTTCAGGTTTTTAAAGATGTTCGTGCAGATTTCACATATAGATTTTAAGTCAACAGGCAAACTTGTGTATAGCAATGAGCAAACTATCAACCCTTTAAAAAAAAAAAAAAAAAAGGTTAGAAGCACCCAAATGTGCCCACAAGTGTAATGTGCTTACAGTTTGGGAGCACTTAAATGATCCCACAATTTCAATACAGTTTTAATATATTATCAACTGGAAGCATGAGAAATGTACAACATTTTCAAATTTCGTAAAATTTTGAAAGAGAAATCAATTTACTTTCATATAAAATCAACTTTAGTTTTAATGGCTTCTGACAATATATATATATATAATCAATTGAATTGCACTAACATCACATATTCAGATTTTTTCAACAAGTTGGCCAAGATTCCAGAGACTTAACCTTATCAACCATTAAGATTTCAATTGTTAACATAAACGGGGAGGGGGATTGCTTTGTTAATGTTTGTGATACTCAGGAGATTACTATATCTGGCTGTAATGTTTTAACCAGTAAAGTTCACCCTGGACAAGGCCCGAGAGCCACTCAAGGTAGAGGGTTATGATAAGGGATAGTTTATATGAACATGTGGGAAAGATAATGATTAACTCTAGACTTGAACAGGTTAAGATTGTAGTGATCAAGGAAACATCCTCTTGGGAGTCTATTTCACAGAGCAGTGGTTCAAAGAAGCTGTTTGAGTGGAACTTCTTGCTGATGGAATACGGAAGGATTGTGGATGGTTTGCTACTATGTAAGTGGTATAGTGGGTCCTAGCAGTGAAGGTCAGAACTAAGGAATGTAGTTTGGCTGAGAACTTTCCATGGAAGTAGAGCAGCAAGAGATTTATCACACCCCTCCTGTGAAAGGTTGGAGGGTGGAAAATAATTCTTCTCCAACAAAGACTTGGAGATGCTTTTGAATATCAAAACTGGAAAGTGAGGTCTGTTTAGCTCTCACCCAAATATGGCAACAGTACTCCATTTTAGGGCTGATCTGGCTTATATAAAAGTAAAGGATAAGCATGAAGAGTCAGGTACTTACTGGAGCAGTACAGGGAACCGATCATTTTACCTGCATCTTTTGTGGTCGTGTTTCAAATGTTATTGAAAACTTTGGACAAATTTGTATGACAGGTTTAACTTGAATCTAACATGGATTTTTGCCAGTAAGATATTGGAAAAGAAATATCTTTATTTATTTTGTTAAATTCCAAATTTTTGGGTAGTATCTCGGTTAACATGTTTATAAAGCTAAAAAAAAAAAATTTTACACTCAATTTAGAGAAAATTTCTGTAATTTTTAAAAAAACTTAACCTTGTGCTTATGTGACATTATAATATATATGTGACTTTTTTAATTAATACGTGAAGGTTCATAAACAAAAATTAAATTGGATAATTAAATTTTGATGGCAAAATCCCAAGGTGTATTCCCCAAATATAAGGTGAAATTGTTTTGCAAAATATGGTAGTGAACTTTTAACACATACACAATATTTGTACACATTCAATCAAGGACAATGGAAAAAGAGCCCCGAAGATGAATACGGAATTAAATGCATACCTGGATCAGGTGGTTCTCAGTCATATTGGCTGTCACATCCTTGATGGCCGCCTTCAACAAGTCTAATATTATGGTCACTGGTTGGTTTCTCTTTCTGAGACAATGTATACATTGAGAGGTAACATGATTATGAACATTTGGGGCCAGCCACCCGTGGAGAGGTTACGGTAATCATGTACGAAGGAGCAGAGCAATACAGAAATATGGATGGCCAGCTTTTTGATCCAGGACTTATTTTTATTTATTTATATGCAAATAAGTTAAAAAAAAAGAATTCTATAATTAGCAGTTAATAGTTATCTCCCTTATTTCGTTCAGTGTGATGTCGCCTCCACAATATTATCGTTCAATTGCAAGTCGCTTAGATCGTTTTATATTCATTACCTCAACACATTTTAGTGTATCTTAATTCCTCCAACTACAATACACTGTTTTGGTTACTTAGAGCTTCAATACAAAGTCAAACATTCAGTAATTTTTTTTTCTTTTTAATCATTTGATTCCAAGCAAGGCAATAAAGCCACTAAGATGCCAGGGGTTATTGAAAGTGAAAAAACACAGAGAGAGAGAGAGAGAACATTAAAAGACCAGGTTTCAAGGAGACAAAAGATGACAATTGATGTTGCATTTAAATTTTTGAAGATCATATAGTTGACAGGAAATTAAAAAAGCCAGAAGAGATTTCCACAGGTGAGAAGTGTGAGTGAAGAAACCATTAACACAGAACTTGTGGTTACATTGAACAATTTCAAAAGTAAAATAATGAGATTTTGCTGTCAATCTAGTACTGTGCTTAAATTTGTGAAGTCAAGGTACCAAGGTACTCATCAGAACAATTACCATGAAAGTATTTTATAGAAAAGGCACAAGGAAGGTACATTATGGCAGTGGGAAAGTGACCAATGCCATGCCAGGACTGATGACATTGCAGTTTCCTCCTTGAATTTTGTTAAGAATCTCAAGATATATAGAACCAGACCAGATGTGGCAACTGTAAGCAATGCACAGATGAATGGTAGGCTTATATAAATGTACAGATTATAATAAGAATGAACCAGAGCTCATATTGCAATTTTTGTTGTTATTAAGGAATCAGCACATATATTACACCACAAAAATCTTCCGAGTCGACCAAGCAAAGAAAAGAATACAATATGGGAACCAGTAATAAGGAGTATAACAACAAAAATTGCAATATGAGCTCTGGTAAAAACAAGATTTGATTACAGCAAAAATTGCAATATGAACACTGGTAAAAAAATGATTGCTGAAGACATTAGGTTTATAACATGCAGAAATTCATACACAGATGTTCTCAAGGACACATGGCACAGTGAATAAAGGTGTTAGTTAGATCCAGTGACAGGACCCAAAGAGTGCGAGTTCAATACTCTGTTAAGGCAGTGGGAAAATTAACAGAGGGAAATTAACAGGAGATAACTGACATCCATTAAACATGGCACATGGAACTAGAATAGTCTACCCCAGTAAACAGTCCGACATTCCAACCACCTGAAGAACAGCCGAAATGTAATAAATATGGTGACAAAGATGAGGACAACAGTCTGAATAATGTAAATAAGTTTGGCTAACATTATAATGTGAATAAATGTACATAGATAGTAAAAAAATAATTAAGTTGGAGAGGGGTGTTCTAATAAGCTCCAGGAGGGGTTATTTAAAAAAAAAAATATATATATTTATAAATAGGTGGAGCCCAAGAGTAAACACACTAACTCCATTCAGTAGAGCTGTTATCACTGAATTTCTCATGAAATTATTTTTCTTATTTCAAATTCACAAGACCCCTATTCACAAGCAGGAAGAACGACATTCAAAAAAATAACTTATGATTGTACAAGATCTATATTGGGAAGTTCTATTACAGACTACAAGAGGTGATTCACTCAGGAAAATTTATTTAACATTCATTAGGAAAAAGACACTAACTTTCATTAAAGAAACAAAAAAAAACATAAGTCAAACTGTACATTTTTAATAAAATTGTTCAAATAGACATCTTTGTTGTTCATCAAATACCATAGATTCACCTCAGATTTTGCAAGATAAAAGTTGCCTGTTCTTGTAAATAGAATAAAAAAATAATTGCGATTTTTATATTCACAAGTCCGTAGAATATCACAGTAATTTGAGGCAGAAAAGAAAGTGGAACTCGTTCTCATATATCTTTGTAAATCAGTTCATAGTAAGGAACATCAGAATGATCTAGAGGGCTTTTTACAATGAGCTTGCCTTTCATAGCCCCTCGATATATTACTTCCACAACATCCACAACGTTCTGCTTGGTCTTGAAGCTGCCAACAAATTTTGTATGGTCTGGAGTTCTGGGGGAAAAATAAAAAATAAAATGAAAAAATTATATTAGCTTACAAAATGACATCATCGGGCGGGGGTCTTTGTGGTAGTTAAGTAATTCTTCAGGATTTATTATTATGACTAGTACATATTGACAAAAGCATTTTTTTAAATCATTTCACCCCAAGTAAGGCAATAAAAGCCACTAGGATGAAAGGGGTTATTGAAAGAGAGAGAAAAAAAAAATAGGACAATAAAAGAACAGGGTTAAAGGAGAGAGAAAATGACACTTGACAGTGCATTTAAATTTTTGAAGACTAGTTGTTAGAAAAAGCCAGAAGAGAGGTCCACAAGCAAGAAGTGCAGGTGAAGAAATCATAGAACTTCTGGTTACAACCAGCAACTTCAGTGAAACTATGAGACCTAGATGCCAATCTAGTACTGTACTTAAATTCATGAAGTTGAGATAGCAAAGAGGAAAGTTTATCAGAACAATTACAAGGAAAACATAAAAAGGCCACAGGGAAGTTATGTTAGAGTGGTGAGAAAGTGAGTGAAGCCAAGATGCCAGGTCAGGAGCAATAACATTGCAGTTTCTTTGGATTTTGTTAAGAATCACTAGATACGTAGCAGAAGCCTCAAATCAGATATGGCAACAATATCTAATGCACAAACGAATGGTAGATTTAGATTCTGATGAGAAAAACTGTCTTGCCAATAATTTTGACGATTCTTTCAAGGTCATATTTCAATTTCAATCACTAAACCTGTTCATCAAACAAAAAATAAATTCACAGTGCCTCACATGATGACATCACCTTTGTTGTAGTCAAAAGTTCTTCAGAGTTTATTATATGACTACTACGTCAAGACAAAAGAATGCTTTTGTTTTTAAATCTATTGTAATCTAATATTAATCACTTGCCAATAATGTAGACAATTCCTTCAAGGTTGTATTTCAATTTAAATCGCCAATATGTGAAACTTTTCCCTCAAACCAAATGGGAATCTCAAACTGAATCCTTTATTTAATCTACATGGAATTTTGTGTAGGTTACCCAGATTGATATACACCTGATGAAGGCTGGAGGGCGCAATGGCTGAAATGTGATAAAGATGAGGACAATAGTCCAAATGTAAATAATGAGAACTCCTTGTCTCAGAAATTCAGACAGAGAGAAATAGATTTGTATTAAGTATTTACTATGCTTACTTGACAAGATCACATTTTTAAGAGGAAGAAAAAAAAAATTCCCTACCACTCCAATTTCTTGATCAGTTTTGTAATATAACGAAGAGAAAGAAAAAGGAAAGAGAAGAGAAAGAAAAAGGAAAGAGAAAGAAAAAGGAAAGAGAAAGAAAAAGGAAAGAGAAAGAAAAAGGAAAGAAAAAGAAAAAGGGAAGAAAAAGAAAAAGAGAAAGAGAAAGAAAAAGGGAAGAAAAAGAAAAGAAAAAGGGAAGAGAAAGAAAAAGAGAGCATGAATTTTTAAGATGATTGATTTGCCATTTCATTTATTTCTAGTGCTGTTCTGAAAGCAAACAAACTCAAATCATAATAAAGGACTCATAGTTGAAAGTTTTTTTTCTTTAGAAATTGGAGAAGGCATTTTTTCTAAACTTAGTAAACACAGTCTTGTTTTGCCAGCATTAACTAGTTAGTTCCACTAAATACTGCAATGACTTTGCTTCTCACTTAGTGTCCCACTTTTATAGCTTTCAGTTAAACTTAGTAAATACCTATTCTACAAATTACTATCCTCATCTTTCTAAGTTTTGAGTGATATGTTCTCCAGCCTTCCTTATACTGAATAATACACATTAACTTCCGCTGCAGAATAATTTACATATAAGTGACAAAGTGTAATTTACAAAGATGGAGGAAAAAAATATTAGCAAGAACAATTTATATGTGGAAACTTTTACATTTATCAGATATGTACATTATTCCTTTTCAAATTTCCATTGTGGAAAATATTAACCAAAATGATGGAAATTACTTCTAGGAGAGAAACAAACAATTAGAAATCTGAACAAAAACCAACACACACACACACCTTCACCTTTAGACCTTCTTGTTCTTCTCGTCTGTTACTCCTCCCTATAGCTTTCATTTACTATCGCATTCGTCCCACACTCTTATACATACCCTCTCACTAAATTTTATTTTTTATTCTTGGAGTTGTTTTTTCTGTTTTCGTTTTGAATTTGTAGGTCTGATGAATTGGATCGTATTTAAGATTCCAATGTAATAAATTATGACCATGGAGTACTAGTGTTTAAGCCTTTTTATTATATCCTTACTCTGTCCTGGACATTCTATCTTCTTGGAATTATTTTTATATATATATATATATATATATATGTACACACACACACACACACACACACACAAAAAGTAATGCACTTACCCCCAGTCAACTTTTATGTGCTGAGCATTAAAGAAGAAAATAGTTGATGGAATCAAACTAATATCAAAATACTGAGTATAGACTGGAACGGCATAAACATCGACAGTGTAGATCTCAGCCATGTTAGAAAGTTCTTCTGTTAGCTTAGCCAACTGAAAAATATAAAAATATTTTGAAGTAGCCCTGATAAAATTGGACATATATGCAAATGTTAAAGAAAAAAAAGAAAGAAAGAAAAAAATGGTGGCAATTATGATAAAATCAAATTTAAGTATTTCAGATTTCATGGTAATTTTCTAGAAACTTTGCAAGGTAAATTAACTATACACACATCCTTACAATTTATTGAGTTAGTAAATCAAAATCAGAATTATTTTGACCTTGTAAGGATAATGAGATTTCTAGGATTCTTTTATATGCCAAGTCTTTTAAGGATTTGGGAGATCGTGGCTCTCCACAACTTCCTGTCTTTTTGTGGCTTTAAGTGACATTTGACCCTTGAACACCCCTCTTTGTTCTGCCATCCATTCATTAAAACTTAAATAAGTTAATCACCATTCCCCCCCAACTTATCTGGTTTTCAATATGCCCTGTGAGTGTTAAATTCTCCAAGTTCTCTTCCCTCATTATAGGACCCAGAAATTTCACTCTACTGGTGAGAAGAGTGACATGTCACACCACAGAATGAAAAACAGGACCTGTCAAAGGGCAGACGTGCTTCTTATAGGGCCCAATGGCCTATATATATATATATATGCTAAATTTTTAGTATCCGTCTTCAGGTGGATAAACTACATTTTATCTCTCAGTTGTGTTTCTGCCTTCAGACAGAACACAACAAATAAATGAGGGATGCCTGGTCCAGGGGATTTCAACCCTGAAGCAGCACACTTTGTGCCAGAGAGGGGTTCAGTAGAATATTGACACCAATGCGATGTTGGTTGCAGGGACTGCTCAATTTTTGGCCTTAGTTCATGTGACGCACTTGGGTTCCCCACTTTAAATCAGCCTTTCCGTCACCCAATCCGACACTCCGGGTAGTCCAATCTTGTAAAACATTGCCTCAAATCATTATGACAAGTCTCAGGATGTTGATAGGTGTATGTAGAGAGATAAACAGAGATCCTCTGCCAGGCAGAACCCATCCTGTTTTATGTGAGATTGATCCCGGTTCTGCCCTAACAAAGAAAAAAGGGCTCTGATTATGTTGAGCTGTCCTTTTCCTAGACTGTCATTCAGGGCTAGATAACCTAGTTCACCCTGCTCATCTAAGCCATGGATGTATATGTCAGTGTGCATGTGTAGAATAGATAAATTCAAGCAATTCCCCAAAAGGGCATTAGCGTGAAAGTGACCGCTGACAAGGCAAGAATTCGCTGGTTCCCCTATTAAACTACCACATCCAACATTACCTCCCCTTAAAAAAAATTTACGAAATGATAGCTTATTTTTGTTTATGGCGAACACATTTTTTTAAGCTGGGTAGTGCGGCTAGTAGGCTGACAACGAACACAAAATAAGGACACACACACAAACAAATCATTGTCAAGTTTAGATATGGTCTTAAAGAAGACTAAGAGTATGCTTCCTTTTCTTTTGCTCTCGTTCACTGTAACAAGCAAGGAAGAAATAAAAAGATTATCAGTCGAGTTGTAATTTCAAATTACCTTTACTTTCAAAAAGACAAAAAACAATGGTTTTTCGCAAGATGAAAAATAACAATTCTAAAAAATTATACATAACAAAAAAGCAATTCTTGTTATTAGTCTGTCATTTAACAACTAAGTTAAAAAAGAAAATGGGTAACTTTTTTTTTTAAAATCAGAAGTTAATTTTTGGCTTGTTTACCGGAACCCATGATCCTGAAGGTAGACAACAACTTGAATACACACACACATACAGATGAAATGGAATTAATTAATTTACTAAAAACTAAAATAGTGATGCAATCTCATCACAATATTTTGACAAAATTGTCAAAATTCAGGCCATATTGAACTTAAAATGTTCCTACTCTTTTTATCTACCGTTAATTCAAAATGTAACGAGCGTGAATAAAATATTCCTTATTGAAGGTGGATCTAACAATAGAAGGCGAGGTTATCTTATTTAAAATTAAGAGTTGTTATTCTTAATCTTAGATTTCTTTTGAATTCATTCTTTGCCAACGTAATTATCAGCAATGAACGTGTGATTTTTAGTCAACTGTTATTATTTTTTATTTATTCAAATCGTTATCTTCACCCGCACCGTGTGCACGTTAAACGGTGGTCAAAAGAATTTATTTTTTTATTAAACGAAAACAGTGTAAAAAGCAAAAAAAAAAGTTTCGATTTTTTCCCTTCCAGAAACAAATTCGACAGACAAAAAAAATGAACATTTGGTAAATAAAAACAAGTGGTCCTCCGCGCGTATGTCAAATAAATTTACTATCGAACCATAATTATTTTTAAACTTTATAAATTTTTTACGATAACTTTTGTATTAAAAACAAACAACAAAACATGAAGATTTATTTTAAAATAACAATATTTTAAATTTTAATTCCAAACTATATTGTGAAAGAACGGTGAATTGTCAGTTCGATTCTCTCTCGGTTTTCAATTCTTGTAGACCAAAAGGAAAAAGTAAACTAAAATAAACGACTAATTAATTTAATTTAATTTAAAATCTTAGCTTCACTTTTAAACATTTTTCTGACGGTGGAGCACAAAACCTCGAATCTAAGTCAAAATTTAAAAAACAAAATAATAAATGAAATGGCATTTAAATTTAAAAAGGAAAGAGCCTTACTCAACTTAATAAATACATAAATATACCATTTTTACTTACGATATCGTCCAATTTCATGCATTCCAAGTCATTTGAACACCCAAAGCGAAGCAACAAGACTTTATCCCGTGTAGAAAGAATAACCCTGTCAACTTCTTCCTTGGTTGATAACGCCGGTAACAAAATCCCAGCCATCTTTGATTCGTACCCGAACAGTTTCTGAGAGGCCGCTTAAAACGTTACAAAGAGAATTTTAAATTTAATTTTCCGTTATTACTTAATTTTTTTAATTGATTACTGCATAACATTACTTAAAAATTTTATTGCTTGTAAATTCTTCAATATTTTAGTAATAATTAGTTGTTTGTCTATACCGTAAGCGATACAGACGGAAACAACATTACTTCCATAGCACATGGTTTTTTCACTGAGGTAAGTTAAGAAGATAGAAGAGAAATATATTTATTTGTTAGTTAAAGTGCATTTATAGACTTTAACTTTTATGTAGTTATTTTACTACCTGAGTAAATTTTAACTTGTTTCTATGGCAAATAATTGTTCTTTATTTATCACCTTTAAATGACCTCGTTTGAACGACGAAGGTTCTTGTACTAAAATTTTTTTACTAAAAAATAGTGATGAATTGAAATCGCATCACAATATTTTGACGAGTATGTGCCAGGCCTTAATAAACACTCAGATGAACAACTAATAATTTAAATAAGATATAACTTTACCTGTTACTCTACCAAATCCGCCTTCAATAAGCAATTATTCAACCTAAAACACTGCAGTTTTTAAGCACGCATTTTTTACAATAGTGATGATGGTACCGAAAATAACAGTTAAAACTAACAATAACAAAAAAAGTAAAAAGATTACTACAATGTACACAAAATGACTATTAAAGAGCCAGGTTGACTGTCATCGTGAGTGATGCATTTTTTCTTTTAGTTTTTTTTAAAACAAGTTACCACAGCACACCCACAAATAATTAAGTTAACAAAGTAAGAATGGGTGTTGTTTTTTTTTTTTTGATAAGTTTTCTTTTCTTCAACAATTATTTATAAAAAATAATTATTTAAAATCCTTAACTCCCGCCCCTTGACACCTCTCTTCTGCATGTCAGGGTGCGACAACCCCAAACATCCATGTTAGGAGGGCATCCAATCAAAAAGTGAAATAAAAATTTAAAGTATTTATTTCATGTTTCATCTGTTTTTACATAATGTCTTCCTTTCTCACATTTCTCAATATTTGGCTCTATAGGTCCCTCTATTTGAGGGGTTCATTAGAATATTGACATCAGAGCGATGTTGGTTGCAGGGACTGCTCAATTTTTGGCCTTAGTTCATGTGCATGCACTTTGGTTCCCCACTTTAAACCGTCCTTGTGCCATATCTCACCACCAAAAAAGATGAGGACAATTGACTACTTGTAAATAATTCCCAAAATGGTTGGTACTGCATTTCCCGGAGGTACTCAGAGATGTAGCAAGATTGCACAATTTGATTCCCTAACAGACCCAAAAGATGAAAAATAAAGCAACACATACCTTCAAACAAACTTCTTTCAAGGAAAATAACTGGAATTCATATGATAACAACCAAGATTCATCTCTCACACTCAGTGTTGCTGTGTCATTAAAAGAATGCATCCTAAGTTGTTCACAGGTTTCACATTGTCAGCAATGATAAGACAGCCCTGAATACATCACTGGATAATGTTTATTGTTTGGCCAAGATAACAATAGCTTAAATATATATGTCATCATTTAAGTTACTCAATTTTATTTCAATACAGCAGACCCAAAAGTGCTGCCCCTGTAAAAGTGTCGTCCAGCGAAGACACCACCCATTTATAGCTACACTACAGAAGGCACTTAGAGAAATGCAGGTTGCAGGGTAGTATTAGAACAAAGTAAAGAAAAAAAAAAAAATTTTTTTTTTTTTAACAAAAGTTTAGTTTGATGAATTTGAAATGTTGAATAGACCAGTCATAATTTTTTATATCAGAAGTTTCTTAAATCACTCTTTGCCCCATTTAAAAGAAGAATATGATAATATATTTAATATATTAAAAGTTTCAGGCATTTCAGTGACTTGTTCTCAAATGTGAGTCCTGCCTATATAATTAAGTATTAGAATGAAAATGAATCCACTTCTAACAAATTTATGACTACCACGTAGTGAAGATAATGATAGTGATGAGTGTTAGTAGGACAGAGAATCATATCCGAACAAAAGTGGGAAAGCTTTTAGAGACAACGCATTCACCGCCATCTGGCTGGCAGACATCCTCTTTTTTCCCGCATTATAAATGAGAAGATATCGTTGTGAACATTGTTATTATTTCAATGTTTAATTTTTAAAATTTATTTTTTTGTGTCTTTTTAAAGCAAGGAAACATGGCTTTAAGGAACTTGGTTCAGTGTATGAACAAGAAACTAACATTCGCATTGAACTTCAGAAGAGTATCCACTTTGACGTCTCAGATGGTAATGCCACAGTGTAGTCGTCAACTTCCTCAAATAGTGGCAACATCACCCCCAGCTCGCTTATTGCTAACCCAAGATTATTTTAAACCTCTAAATGAAGATTTCAAAAACAAAGATCCAACGCAAGTTATTCAGAATTTAGATCCAGACATGAAGAAAAAACTGAAAATTATTCAGCTGGAATATGAAGTTCTCTTACAGATGGGAGATATTACAGTAAGTAAAATTTGTGATTTTATTTCTTAATAGATTTTTAAGCAACAATGTCTTGCTTAAAACTGTTTTATGTTGCTACATCCAATTTTGAATTGGATTGTAGAAAAAAAAAATTTTTTAATAGAGTTTATTTTTTTAATAAATCGTTTTTTTTAATAGATTTTTAAGCAACATTGTTTTATGTTTTATGCTGCTTCATCCAATTTTGAATTGGGTTGTAGAAATTTTTTTTCCAGCAACTGTGTATGCCAATAAAATAGGGTTGTCATATTTTTACTCATATTCTTGATATTTAATAAGCTAACTTCCTGTAACAAACGAACCAAAAACCATAAATTCTCCTGGTGACAAATGCAAGAGTTTCTAAAGCTTTCTACATTACACCAACACTTACAGTTGGTCAAGAATTAAACACATTTGTATGCTTATTGCCTGTAATACTGGCCTCACCTGAGTAAGTATTTAAGCCTTTTAGGTTATTTTTGGATGTTCTTCCTTTCTGCTAATTAACCTTTAGCACTCTGCAGGTGTTTATTTTCACCAAGCAAAATGTTAGTCCTGCCAATGTAAGTTGAATTTGAATTTCTTGGTTGTGTAATCATATCCTTCTATGACAACACCTAAAACAATCTTGAATGAAATTGAGAGCTAGGTTACTGCACTTTCAAATATATAGAACTAATATATAAAACACTATATTTTGAGGGGATTCCATATACAGTAAAAGGAGAAGTAATATTTATAAATGATGCAGAGTGCTAAATGTTAAGATAGAACCTGAAAAAAAGTGGAAACTGTAGGAATTCCTACAGAAGATAGTAAAAGAAAGCAAGAAGAAAGGACTAAACATCAGTTGTAAGAAGGCAGAATGTATATTTGTCAGCAGAACGATCGGTCCAAGATGTAAACTACAAATTCAAGCAAGTACAAAAATTTAAATATCTAGGAAGTGTTTTAGCAGAGGACGGAAAATGTGACATCGAAATTCGAAAGCACATTGGAATAGAGAAAAGATGCCTCCCCAAAATTAAACAAAAAACAGAAAAATTTCATCAGAAGCTAAGAAAATAGTACTGGTCTGTTATGTAATATTGGTTCTCCTTTATGGCAGTGAATGCTCACAGATGAAGAAGAGACTTGGGGCTAAAGTAACGTGGTTCTACAGAAGGATGCTGAGAATACCATGGACTGAACATGTGAGCAACAACAAAGTTTTAAGAAAAATGGAAACAAAAAGGACACATATTTAGAATCCTGAAAAAACAGTTGAAATTTCCAGAACACATAATGAGGAAAGAAGGCTTAGTGAATTTGACATTCATAGGGTCATATTGAAGGCAGGAGGGTTTATTTGATTGTCTTTTTTATTGTTTATCTGGTATTTACAGGTTGTTTAAAGTCAGAAAATATTTTTAGATTGTAAGAATGTTTTTGAGATAATAATGATTTACTGATACAAGTCTTACTAATTAACCCATAGAGGTGGGAGAAGAAGTGGATTCATACCATTTACAAGGGTATTTGTGTGTTAGTGAATATAATGAATCCAACTGGAATTGGAACTTTGCTCTACAATTTTCGATTCTGAGCCATTATGCGTTATCTCACCTGCACATCCAAGCTAACAGCATCAGATATTCCCGAGCAGTCACCCATCTAGTAACTAACCAGGCTCAACATTGCTTAACTTCAGTGATTGTACAAGAACCATTGTTTCAGCATGATAGCAAGAGGGACAGAGGAATGCAGTGCATAACCTACCTAACAATCTTGTGTAAGCGGTTGGCAGAAAAGGCTTTAAAAGAGATAGCAAAAGACCAACATTGCTAAGACAGGAAGTTGTGGAGAGTCATGATCGCTTATGTCTGGAATAGACATGGCACATATTTTCTATGTTACCTTTGTAGTGTCTAATTCGCTTGCTTTATATGTTGATGCTGATATTTAAGATAAATATTCAAGTTTTAACTCGCTGTAACTTTTAAAACATTAAATATTTTTTGATAACTTTTTTGTTTTATTCAGATTTTTATTAAACATTTTAACACAAATAAGAATATTTTCCACTTTGGATGCCCAATGTTCTGTCCGTGGAGTGAGTGGCCATGTTTAAATATAAAATAAGTGACAGAACTGTCCAACAAATGGAATTGACAATGTTTGTAATATGCCTTAACAAGAAAAAGAAAATAACTGGGTAAAAAATAATATAAAGCAAGCAAACAATATATGCAAAGCAAATTAACAGTAATAAGGCAAAGCCCCAGTAATAAGGCAAAAAGAATGCAAACTAAGAATTGGTGTTGACATACAAGAGCAAGTTCAGATAAGCGAATGTAGCATTCTTCAAGACAAAGCAGACTAGGGATGAGTCAGATAAAACCAAGAACTGGCCTTTTTTATTGGTTAGGAAAACATCCCAGCATGCATTTGTGTGCTTCTACCTATAAATTGGGGAGGGAAAAATGTTTTCCAGCCATTCCTAGCAGATTGGAACCGACACTGACAAATACTGTCCAAAGATGAGAGCACGGCTGAGCAGAGAAATAGATACTATACTAATCCCAGCCTAAAGAACAAGCATCAAAGGCATTGTAAATTGCATGTTGCATTCAAAAAATCTATTCAGTATTTCCACTTAGTTACCCACCAAGAAAATCAAATGCCACAATTTTCAGATTACGTTGTGAACAGGCTCTGCATATAATATTAATAATTCTACACGTTGTATACTTAATATTTATCTAAGTTTTGCGAGAAAGCATCAAGTATTAACTTAAAAGAGTGCTTTGAGAATGCAAAGCATCCATTTTTAGCCTTCCTCACAGAAGAATTTGTGATAACTCAGTGCTGATCTTGATGCAAGAAAATGAAGATCATTCACAAAAGCTATAAATAAATGAAAATCATAATTGTAATGTCTATGTCCATTGTAACCGTAGAATTCAATTATTTCACTTTTAATGTCTTTGAAGACACAGTTCTGCATTAGCTGACCGATTCTGAGGCACACAATATGGCACAAATTGTACTAACTTACATTTGTTTTAAAGGAAGTAAGGAACTCTCTAATGTAAGGGAGAAAAAGCTAATCTTTTCTTTTATCATTCATTTCCATTCAGTAATATGCATTTGGATATACATTGTGGTATCATGAATAGCAGCTAGGAATGAGAAATAGGAGAGCCAAGTTCCAATTCCAATCAAGTTTAATTTTTTAATTTAATTTTTTCAAGTTAATTTTTTTCTTAAACACTTCTTTTGTTACAGTTACCCGAGAAAATGACTGATGCTCTTTGGCTTGAGATGCTTCAGTTCACAACAGCTAATGCCAGAAAACGTCATTATCGCTATCTCAGAAAAACTGAGGTCAATTATTTGGCCAGACAACAAAAGAAGCAGAGACGTATGCAGGAAAACCAGAAACAGGGAAATGGTGACTACACAGAATCGCAAAAAAACACCATTTGTCTATTTGTACGACAAAAAACAATGAACAATTTCTACTACTCCCGTTTGGCCCATTCCATGTTATTTGGCCAGCCGATTGTCTTTGACATGAATTTTGAACATGTCATGAGACCACAGGATGTAGTCCGACTATTTGAGCAGTTCCTCTTGTGTCATGGGTCTAACAAGACCCATCGGGATCCATTTCATTTTGTGCTTTGTAATCACCACAACGACAGCTATTTTCAGAAGATATTTGACAAGAATTGCATTAATCGAAGTCAAGACGAATATCTCTTCACTCTCACCAGTCAGAGTTATTTAGACTTGTATCCACACAGTGATCTGGTCTATTTGACACCTGATGCCCCACAAGAACTGACCACTTTTGACCATAGTGCCATTTACATTTTGGGCGGATTGGTTGACAAAGTCAACGCCAAGCCACTGACTTTGGCCAAAGCTAAAAGAGAAAGAATAAAAATGGCTAGACTTCCATTGGACCGTTACTTAAAGTAAGATTCAAAGTTTTTGTTTTGTTTTGTTGTTTTTTTTCTATAGTTTATCAACACTTTAATCTAAAAAAATTTTAAATGCAATGACAATTGCTATCTACTGTCCTCCTGATTACTCTTTCCTCTTCCCACTCATTATTAATGTTTCTGTTTCTAATTCTTCAACACCCAGTAACCCCTTGTGTTTTAGTGGCTTTACTGCCTTGCTTTATTGTGGTCACTTTTATATCCTTCTTGGACGAAGAGTGACACAACTTTTTGCTCAGTATAGCACGAGAGAATCCAGGAGGGTCAATCATGGTGTGCTGGTCAGTCAGGATGGCACCAACATCTTGTACTTGATCTCTTTTTCTTATCCCAAGTCATGTGCTCAACTCTAGTGTAGCAGTATATGAGCTCCCTGTTTAATCCATATATATATATATATATATAACATTTTGTTAGATATGATGAACAAGGAAAATTTTATTAATTTTTTATTTAGTTTTTCCAGCATTTTTACATTTTTTCATTTCATGGGAGTGAGCGAGTACAAAAACTGTCCCTAACGTAAACGCTTTAGCACAGTTCTTTAGCCATTTTCAGGGGGGTTGTTTTTGGTGTTAGTTTATTTTCATGTTTTGGCAGTGTTTGTGAATTATAGGAGTGTTAATTCTGAGCCATCATGTGCTGGGCATAGCTGGAATTCAAGTGCTGAATATAACATTAATCTGCTAAGGGAAGTGACAAATTTTATTCGTATTAATCCTATATATATGTGCACGGCTCTTCGACAGAATTGAGTCACTCTCAGTCACTGTGTGTTTATCTGAATCTAAAAATAAACACGCTAATATTCACCCTCATCCCGTACCGTACGCTGACGGCTTAGTGGGAGAAGTTCGGACTGACACAAATTCAGTCGGGTTTTGATCCTAGCTAGAGGCAACCGGATGTCTAACCACACTGATGAGCAGTGAAACAGCGAAACAGTCTGTCTGTGGATGACAAAAAAAAATATATATATATATATATATAGAATTAATACGAATAAAATAAAATATATATAAATTGAGTTAAGCCCAACAAATATTATGAACTTGACACCCTATTAATATCAAGATGAGATTCTAAATAACTTGTAGAGTCAACAGAAATCCAACCCGGAAGTTAACTTTCAACACATCATAGGCCCAACATTTGATTGGTTAATCGAGGTCACTCCCCTATCATGTTAGAAATTTAGGCCTTTTTTTTCTTTGTTTTTTCCCCACCCTTCCCCATTGAGGGTATTGCTACTTTTAGACCATAAAATGAATGTCTATTCTCTAGTTGAGCACTACCACCCGAGGAGGGACATACTGGGTTGAAACATGATTGCATTTATGAGGCAGTTTATGATATGTTTTTGTTGTAATTGTTAATAATATTATTATTATTATTATTAAGCTCTGCTCTGTATTAAGTACATTTTTTAAATGTCTGAACATTGGTACTAACCTACCTTACAATTGGATATATATATATATATATATATATATATATATATATATATATATATATATATATGTATATACATCCATACATACTTGTATCTATAAAAAGAATGTTAAACATAAAAATGTCTTTAAATAATTGTCGAACTTTGTCCATTTCATAATATATATATATATATATATATATATATATATATATATAATGTCTGAACATTGGTATTAACCTACCTTACAATTGGATATATATATATATATATATATATATATATATATATATACATCCAATTGTAAGGTAGGTTAGTACCAACATTGGTACTAACCTACCTTACAATTGGATATATATATATATATATATATATATATATATATATATACATATACATATACATCCAATTGTAAGGTAGGTTAGTACCAATGTTCAGACATTATATATATATATATATATATATATATATATTATGAAATGGACAAAATTCGACAATTATTTAAACACATTTTTATAGATACAAGTATTTAAGTAAATGTTCTGTTTATAATAAACAGTATTAAATAACAATTACCAGCCTGAATGTCCGAGAAATTTTCATAGAAAATAGATAGATTTTGGTAGGCAACGATGCTCTGTGGCCGAATTGGTTAAAAAGGCACGTCAGGCTATATGACGGTTCCGTATAGGATACAGGTTTGAATCCTGTCAGAGCACGAATATTTTCTATGAAAATTTCTCGGACATTCAGGCTGGTAAATGTTATTTAATACTGTTTATTATAAAACGGAGCATTTACTTAAATACTTGTATCTATAAAAAGAATGTTAAACATAAAAATGTCTTTAAATATATATATATATATATATATATATATATATATATATGATTGATTAATACAAGTAAAATTAAATAATAAAATAAAAAACATGGATAGTCAAATATATATATATATATATATATATATGATTGATTAATACAAGTAAAATTAAATAATAAAATAAAAAATATGGATAGTCAAATATATATATATATATATATATATATATATATATATATATATATAGTGTGTGTGTGTGTGCACATTTCATTGAATACAACAGACAAGGTGCTCTGATTTAGTTTTTTATACTATTTCTTATGTGATCTAATAATTTCAAACAGTTTTTATATAATTTATCATCTGAAAAGAAAAAAATTATTAGATCACATGAGAAATTGTATAAAAAACTAAATAAAAGCACCTTTTCTGTCATATTCAATGAAATGTGCATGAAAGAAGGATTGCTGCCTAAACACACACACACACACACACATATATATATGTAATAAAATATAATTTATTCATGTCCTTTTATATGTCTTATATTGAAAACAAAGTGTTTAAAACAACTGATAAAGCGCAAATCTACACAAGGTACGTTGATGGCATTTTGTTTTGATAAAAAATAAGGACAAAATTAAAAATCAACTTTTGAAAAATACTCAACACTAAAATTTACATAGGAACTGATGGTTAATAACAAAAACTCATTCCTTGATGTTGATATAGAACTAAAATCCAAAGAATTTACCACTTATCTGTATAAAAAAACATACCAATACAAACTCTTGTCTTCATAATGGATAACTATTCATGTTTTAATTAACCCTAAAGCATAACTGTCAACCATAGCATTTAAACACAAAAGAAAAATTCAGTAACAGATAGCTACACATAGTTTTTGCCTTACCAGTTGCACCCCTGATGATGATCTCGGAAAGAGATGGAAAGTATTTGGAAAATAAAGGTAATTCTCGCTGTTACAGTGCATTTCTTGACTTATTTAATTGTAATATATGGAAAAATATTCGTGAATATGAAAGGATTATAATCAGAATAAGCAGACATAATGCTTGTAACTTATTCAATCAGACATATATATATATATATATATATATATATATATATATATTACGCGAATCATTCATACGAAAAGCAGATAATGAAGTTAATGATATGGCAAGAAGCACTCTCGCAAACAATTTTTAATAATAAAATACATTAACCTCGAATCCGTTAATGAATGGTATGATCCTTGTTTAAAAATTCCGGTTTTATCAGGTCTTTTTTTTACTACTAGCTTTCAATTGTTTCATACAATCATCATCAGGTAGGGAAATAGGTAAGTTTTTTACATCCAGGTAATAACAGGACATCGAAAGATAAAGTGTAATCCAAAAGAAATGTGCACATTATATATATATATATATATATAACAAAATTATATATAACTAATAATACATGATAATAATAAAAATAATAATAATAGTAAAAAATAAAAAAAATAATTAAATGAAACTGAAATAAAAAATTAAATAAGAAACAGGAAAGTTTTTATAAACTTAATGATTCCCTATTTATTTATCTTCAGCAAAGATTTGGCAAGTGGAATAATACAGGGTTTATTCAGTTTTGAAATTCTCTGTGGCTACTGATTGTGTCGATGTTATCTGTATACCTCATGACGTATGTTAGGAAATGTCTGCCAATCAGGTGCTTATAAAATAAGTCTTTCTTTGTGCTCGATTTACATTGTTATTTTCTTTCTTAATTGATAAATGTCCTTTCCCTTGTGTCTATTTGCAGATGGTCAATAGGAAACAAAAGCTTAACCCTAAACCAAGTGGTAGACATCATGTTAGAACTGAAACTCAACAAGGATTGGCCGAATGCGTTGGTCCACGTGCCTCGTCGAAAGGTCACAGAGCACAAGAGAAAAATTATAAGACAGTAGACATCTTTTTTTTTCTTTCTCTCTCTTTACAACTTTTGCTAAATAAACTTAGTTTGCTTGTAATTCATCCAGTAAAGGTTCTTTGTTTTAATTACCAAATATACTCGATTTACTGCAAGTATTTATCATCAGCTATTTTTCCACAAAAAATAGGAAGTTGCACTATACACAGGTAAAATCTTTTGAAGAGATTATAAATCATACATTTTCAGTGATCAGTTGCACTATACACAGGTAATATTTTTTGAAGAGATTGAGGTAACAATATATATATTATTCTTTCCTGTGTGATGCTATGTAGAAAAGGAAGATGTGGTTTCATCTTGATGTTAAGTATTTCTGTTTTATAGCCAACAGATGGTTCCTTTTGGAGTCCAGTTTCTAAGTGGCATCTAATTTTAAACCAAGGAGTGGATGAGGTGTTTTTAGAGATGAAGTGACAACAAAGCCAAAAATAGGGTGTATCCAGGTGCAGGTCTATATTAATAGTCATGCTTGGTGTTATATCCCAGGTTGTTGAGATGAACAAAAATGAATGGAAATAAAAGACAAGTGTATTTTAACTCAAAATAACTTTTATTTGTTTACTGCTTGAGAACGGCAAAGATTTGTTTGGATTTAAAACATGAGTTCCACGTGCGTGTCAACTTATCACCATATCGAAGTGCCACAGTCCAACTAGCAAACAAAAGACGTAACTAAGTTATAAATTTGAGTTATTGTCCTTTATGGGGTGAAGTAAGTTAACACCTCGTAACACTTGGGGTTGGAGTGAGTTCTGGTCTGCTTTTGTCCATCGCATGGTTTCAATGCCACCCATTTGTATTGCCAGCCACATATCAAGATGTGTAAATGGCGAGGAGTTGGTAGGGGGAAAAGCTGATCTGTGAGATGAGTGTAGCTACCCAGGTAAGAAAGTGACGCCCTGAATAAAAATACCTACATATAATATGGGGAACAGGGTTCACATTCTTATTTCCCGATGTCATGTTCGTTTCCATCTTGTCAGATTGCAGGCCCTTTCCCAGCTTTTGGCGCACACTGACAAGATCGAGAATCGGAATGGGGTGGGCGTGGGGGTTGATCATTATCCAGTGAGTCGAAAATTTGGATGAGGGTCGTGTTGTATGTTTACACACACATTAAACATTTTTGCATTTATATGAGGTTTGTCCAAAAATGATCCAGACATTCAAAATTTACAAATAAATGGACTACCTAGGGCAATGGTGTCTTAGTCCTTTTCAGTGTTCACCCTTTGGAACCCCATGCAGTTATTCTAGCGTCTCTTCTAAACAGTTTGCAAATTTCTCTTTTGGGATGACCATCAGGTGTCTCATTGAGTTCACCTTAATTTTGTCCAGTGGCTAAAAATCTCCTCCTTTTCAATTTTATTAGTCACAAGTAGCCAAATATGACCATGGTATTGCATGTCATGCGTTGTACTCAAAAACCTGCACAATACTACACAATTGCTGGTTTGGTTGATTAGTCATTGTAAATGCAGTATGAACTAAGTAACCCAATTGGAGGCTGTCCATGCATACACACTAAGATCTCCACTGAGTTACTAGATTTGCAAAAAAGTTTTGACTCACTTGGGAAGCGAAAAGAAAACAAAAAGTCTTGATCTCTGGTGGAATTTCCAAGGAGTACTGCATTTCGAGCTTGTCCCACATAGTCACGCCATCAATGCTAATCTGTATTGCTAGCAGCTAGACCGTGTATAGAACAGGCTAAAGGCGGCGTATCCTGCTTTGGCCAATTGAGGTCAGGCTTTGTTTCAGCAAGACAATGCGAGGTCACACACTGCCAGGTTGACTAAGGAGAAGTTCAAACAGATGAACGGTGTTGAGACTCTTCCACATCCACCATTCAGTCCCAATGCTGCTACGAATGACTATGGCCTATTTCACTCAATGGCACACTTCCTCTGTTACAAGCAATTCAACACTTTTGATGAAGTGAAGGAAGCTTGTTTACAGTTTTTTGATTCAAACCCGGCAGACTGGTATCTGGAACAGATATAGATGCTGGCTGGTTGCTGACAGAAGATTGCTGAGAATGATGGACTTTATTTTGAAGAATAAATGTTGGCATTGCTCCATAAAATTGTGTTGTTTTCTTTCCACTTCCTAAATGTTAGTTAAATCTGAATAGGGATTGGATAAATTGCCAACAAAAAGAAAAACTAATTAAAAATATTAATTGCAATAAATGTAATCACCTGGAATAGATGGATGGTCATCTATAACCTGGATGTAACCACTAGATATAACCCATACTTGTGCTGGACACCAAATACAGTTCACCTGTCTAAGTTTTGAATATCATACCATACACTTCAGTGAAGGTGACTTATGTTCAGTGCAATCAATTTTGTGGGTTCGTTTCCTTCACTGTAATTCTGGCTTACATGTTAAGACATTGGTTCTTTTATGATCATCAAAGTTAAGCAATGTTGAGCCTGGTCAGTACCTAGATAGGTGACTGCTTGGGAATACCAGGTGCTGTAAGCTTGGATGTGCGGGTGGTGTAATGGATAATGGCTTGAAATGGGAAATTGGAAAGCCAAGTTCCAATTCCATTCGGGTATGTTATATTCACTTACCCACAAATACAATTGGAAAAGGTATGAATCCACCTCTTCCACCCCCAGCTATGGGTTAATTAGTAAAACTTAATCAGTAAATAATTATCTCCAAAAACTTCTTACAATTAAAAAAAAAATTTACTGGCTTTAAATGAATTGCAAACAGTTGATATATGAAAAAAAGTTAATCAATTTACCTGAATTCATGTTATCTAGTGGATTTTATTGATTGTGTACCTGCCAGAAATGACAGGTCATGAATTTGTTGATCCGGGCAAGATTTTGATCATTGTTTCTTCAGTATTGGGTGATTTTTTTTTAAAAAGGTGTAAACTTGTCAACAGAAGAAAAAAAAAACTATTGATACTATTTACATTGTTCGGACTGTTGTCCTCATCTTTATTACCATATTCACAATATTTCAGCCATTGCACACTTTGATCTTCTCCAGGTGATATGCATTCAAATTTCAAAATGAACTCTTTATTTAGTCCACAAGGGGGAGCAGATTGTTTGAAATTTCAACGTATATCACCTGAATAAGTGTAAATAGTTACAGTACCTCATCTCAGAAATATAGACAAATCATGAAGAAGGCTGGAGTGTACAGTGACCGAAACGTTGTGAATATGGCAATAAAGATGAGGACAACAGTCTGAATGATGTATATAGTGTAAATAGTTACAATACCTCATCTTAGAAATATCAACAGATATAGAAGAGAAACAGATGAAAAATTAAGAATTCAATTAACGGTGGAATCTAAAAATCATACAACAGCTATGGTGCTGTTGAATCCCAATCACTTCTTTTCTACCCTAGAGCCACTGAGGGACGTCCATTTGTTAGGAAATGTGGCAGTGCTAATGTCGTAGCAGCAAATGACTTCGGCGACAGATTTTTTCTAATTCACAATGAGTATAGGTGGAGCTGCTGGCTTTCTCATGGGCACACACTATGAAGATCTCTGGATAACTTTCATTTCTGCGGATGTGAGTATGGTGATTTTCTAAGTGTAGCTTAGATGTGTCACAGGGCCGAATGTATTGCGCACACAGTGAGGGTTGAACTCGCTATTCAGTCGTAATTGAGCTAGCAAGATAAGCTTGCTAACCACATCGAAGTGCCCCGTGCTGGTATGGAATAGACATGATTGATTAGCTTCTCAAAGAACCTCCTTGTTAAATAATCAATATGGCCATACCCTAAAGTGTTTTTCAGTTTTGCCTGGATTTCTAAGTTTACAAAATTTTAATTGAATTCAACATTGATATGCTTGATAGGGTACCAAACAAACAAACCCCAAAGTTACCGAAAATCCTGTGGACTTTTGACAAACTTGTTAGTCATCTCATGCCAACTTCCTTGGGGTTATGGAGTTGGGTTGGGTGGGGTGTCAGTTTATTGAATCTTAGTTTAATATGAGTTCAAGCTTTTCTGAGGTCCTCTTATAAGTATTTTATGGGTTTAAACTAATATTTTTAACACAGACTTTTTTCCATCAGAGTCCACTCCTATTAACCACTCGCTCATATTTTTCTCCTCCTAAGCTTAGAATTATTAAGTCTCAATACCTCAAGTCACTAATCACTTTCCATACACTAGTATGACTCAACCAGGGCCACTGCCCTGTTACATATGGTGATGTTTGAATCAGTGGATAACTTAATAAGATGTATGAAACTGTTTACAAATAAGTAAAGCTCCAATCAAGCCTGCTTCACACTTAATTTTGGGTTTGTAGGACAGATGAGCCTGGAAGGCTTCACCTTTGTCACTAAATCCACTAGATTGTTGGCAAGGCCCCATCATTTTACAGCTGAAATGGTTAAATGTAACCGTAAATTCTATGCTAACAGTTTCTTGTCTTGCACTTCTCGCTTGTGGAACTCTCTTCTGGCTTCTTGCTTTCCAGTCAACTTTGATCTTTACAAATTTAAATGCAATGTCAATTGCTATCTTCTGTTGTTTTAATTCTTGTTCTTTTACTGTTCTCTCTCTCCTTAATGTTATTTATTTTCTCATATTCTTTCACGCGCAGTAACCCCTTGTTTCTTAGTGGCTTTATTACCTTGCTTGCGGGAAATGATAAAAAAAATGATAATATCATCACCTTTTATTTTTAGATATAAGAATTTTAACCATTAAATTTTGAAAGAAAGAAAATATTCTTTCAGCTTAATTTTATTTCTTAAAGCATCTATTAGACTATCAATAGTAGGGATGAGAAATAAAAAAAAAATTTCCTGACATAACTCATATATTCAAAGCCAGTGTGTACTACTCTCAAACCCTCCAACCAGGTTGGCAAGCCTGATTGGGGATTCTGGCCAATGCTTTGCAACTCTCATTATCTTAACATTTGCTTTTTTCTACTTACATTTACATACATTACAAATTAAACTAAGCCCAATTGACTATTAAAGGATGAAAATTTGTTGCAGATTTTGATGTCATTCTGGGGTCTTTTTTTGTCCAAAACTGAATTTTTTTTGCTCATGTAAAATCCAGAAAAAACGTCAGATACCCCCCCCCCCTTTTTTTATCCATAATGTTGAATGCATTAAAATTCTTCAACAAGAAAAATCTCAAGTTGATGTTAAAAACTGCTGCAAGACATTATTTTAAGCTGATCTATCATGTCTCCAATTTGTATTTAGATATTTTGCCTTGAGAAATCTAACCATACCAGCTGTTGTAGATTAAGCTATACACATACTTTCAGGTGGCAGGATATAAAATCTAACCATTTAAACTTACTATCTTTTCTTTAATTACTGCTGTCATATTTGTAATGAATGTTATATTTGTAGGTCGAGTAATATTTTTCATTAGATGATGTATTTCTAGCCATTATTCATTCTGGACTAGGATTTCTTTCATCTTAATTTCACTTGCTTTTTATTACATTAGTAGTATTAGTAGTAATATTATCTTGAATTTTATTATTATTAGATGAAGCATTGTCAGCCATTATTCATTTTGGACTAGGATTTCTTTCATCTTAATTTCTCTTGCTTTTTATTACATTAGTAGTATTAGTAGTAATATTATCTTGAATTTTATTATTATTAGATGAAGCATTGTCAGCTATTATTCATTTTGGACTAGGATTTCTTTCATCTTAATTTCACTTGCTTTTTATTACATTAGTAGTAATATTATCTTGAATTTTATTATTATTAGATGAAGCATTGTCAGCCATTATTCATTTTTGATTAGGATTTCTTTCATCTTAATTTCACATGCTTTTTATTACATTAGTATTATTAGTAGTAATATTATCTTGAATTTTATTATTATTAGATGAAGCATTGTCAGCCATTATTCATTTTGGACTAGGATTTCTTTCATCTTAATTTCACTTGCTTTTTATTACATTAGTAGTATTAGTAGTAATATTATCTTGAATTTTATTATTATTAGATGAAGCATTGTCAGCCATTATTCATTTGTGACTAGGATTTTTTCATCTTAATTTCACTTGCTTTTTATTACATCAGTAGTATTAGTAGTAATGTTATCTTGAATTTTATTATTATTAGATGAAGCATTGTCAGCCATTATTAATTTTTGATTAGGATTTCTTTCATATTTGTTATTTTAATTATTAAATTGTTTTTAAAATAGTGGAAGTATATATGTTAAATAATAAAACTTTTAACTTTTCAAAAAAAAAAAAAAAATGAATGAAAATTTATTATACTAAGTTATGCACCCTAGTAAAACCAACTGTATTTTTGTAGCCCTTTACCTGTTTGCACTTCTCCCCAACATTTGGTTTTGATCAGTCAATATATATTTTATAGGCTGTGAAGGATGGACTAATGTAAGTCACAGAATTTTATATATATATATATATATATAGATGGGGGAGATGGAGAGACAGAAATGAAGATAGATATGAATAGACTGTGATGTATTTGTATATATATATATATATATATATATATATATATATAGATAGATAGATAGATAGATAGTGGGGAGATGGAGAGACAGAAATGAAGATAGATATGAATAGACTGAGATATATATATATATATATATATATATATATATATATATATATATATATATAGATAGATAGATAGATAGATAATGAATAGACTGAGATAGATACATATGAACAGACCGGAATAGATAGATTAGATTAAATTAAGCATTGTTATCCATTATTCTTTTTTGACTTGGACTTTCTTTCATCTTAATTTTGGATTCTTGTCAGGAATTTACTCATTTTCAATTTGACCTTTGTAGAACGAAGGTGATAAAAATCAAACTAAATGAGAATGAAAGAAAATATAATTGACATCTTCATCACCTTTTTAATATGTTTCTGTTGAATATTCTTGTGGCATCTCTCTTTAATTTAAAATAATATTATGTTCTTGCCTTTTCATAGCATTGGATAAAAAGTGTCGGATGGAACCCAAGTGATAAAGGGAAATATTTTGTGCCTCTCACCTGAGAGAGTGAAACAATATCCCTACAGTAAAATCAGAGTGAATAAGTGTGTGTGCATGTCTATACACTAATACTCTGTAAAAATGACATTAAATAAATGCAGTTTATATTTACCAGCATGTGTCTTATATTCTAACCAGCTTCACAGTTCTTGCTTAATGGCAGTAACTAATTTGTATATTCAGCTTAAAAAAAACATTTTTCAAAATAACATGTTATACATTTCCAGTTTAGCCTTTTGTGATTTTTATATAATTACATTTCTTAGTTATTTAAATCAAGCAATGTTCTGCCCCAAAAGTGGTAACCATCTTAGCATTTAGATCACAGCATAAGAGTAAAGGGAAGTAAGCAGTGCATGAAAGGAATCAATCAAAGTTTTTTTTTTCTTTTTGGAAAATATAAAATATACAACATGCTGTATATGAAAGAAACAACCACCAAAGTATTTAAACCTATTGAATTGTTTTAATTACAACAATTTCACTAATACCATTTCAAGGTGTATGCAAATCATTTGATACCATTTTATGGCATATTCAAATCTGTCAAACAAAGGAACAACTGCATGATGCAGCAAAGGAAAGGGAGTTGGCCCAGACTGGGTATCCTTGCTATTATTAATATCAACTTATATTAAAAAGACTTTTTTTTTTTTTTCTTTTACTAAGTGGGAAATAAAAAGGTTGTGCAGTGCCAGACATAAGCTGGCCACTTTATTAGTGTTTACATAGTCTGCAAATTTACTGATGTATATACAGTGAATGTATCCACAAAATACTCCTGGGTCTGTTTTCCTCCTGGGACACCGTGTTTATATATAACCCTTTTTTTGTTTGTTTGTTTAAGAGTAAAAGGAAGAAAGTCCACACAGTTTGTAAGCCTTGTCAATCTACAACACAACATAAAACAGGCTTTTCTTTATTTCTAAATGTATCAGGGGAAAAAAAAAGAAAGGAAAAGAAAAATATACACACTTTTTTTTTGGGTGGCGGAATGACACCCACCTTTGGTAGTGTGTGCTAGTCTCTCATTTTTATACTTATTATATATATATATATATATATATATATATATATATATATATATATATATATATATATATATATTTTATATATATATATATCTCATTTTAATAGTAGTGGAAGTATGTAAACATGTAAAGTCACCATTATTTTCTTTGTATAATACACAACAATAAGTGCTACACACACAGTAATGACCAGTAGCATTTGGTCTATAGATATATGTATATATACACACACATGGCATTTATATACAGATGGATGGATGGATGGATTAACAGAGGGATGCACACATATGTCCATATGACATGAAAAGAGTAGATTGATTGAGAGTGAAAGGAACAAAAACAAAATGATAATCATTCAGTTTATGGAGACATAAATGACTTCAGACTGTTTTTATTGTCACTATGTTTGGTAACTGATACAAAGTTGACCCACATTAAATACTGCATTTATTTTGGCAAAAGGAGATCAGAATAGGATAACAGAATCATTAGAGATGTAATATATGAGATAACGATATATATTTTTTTATATATCAAGAACAATATTGGCGAAATTGTATAACAAAGGGGAAAAAGTATACTTGTGATGTGTTTTGTCCTTCAGGACTTTATTGGACTAAATTTGTGATGTTGGTACAAAACTACACATTTACATGAACGAGGGCTGCTAGGGATTTTAGAATATGTTTTTTTTATATCCAGCCAAATTCATTTATAGTCTTTTTCTTTTCACCAAATGTCTAGAGAGTGCCTTGATTGCAAGGACATCAATAGTAAATTTGCAGCCCTGGCTCTTACAACATTTCCTGGCAGATCTTCTAATATCACAGTGTGGAATACCTACTAACAAAATTGATGGAAAGAAAAAGACCCTAAATGAATTCAGCTATATATATATATATATATATAAAAAATTCTAAAATCCCCAGTACCCCTTGTTCGTGTGCATGTGTCGTCGTACCAACATCACAAATTTAGTCTGATGAAGTCCTGAAGGATGAAACGCGTAACAAGTAAACTTTTCCCACTTTGTCATACAATTTCCCCACACACACATATATATATATATATATATATATATATACATATATATTATATATATATATTAGCATAGAGGCACGATGACTAACTTTATAGAATGTGAAGTGAGAATGAAACTTTTAAAAACAAAATTAAAAAAAGATGGAATTTTTTTTTTTTTAATTAAAGTGATTTTTTAAAAAGTATTATTTTTTTCCCCCTTGCTCACTCTCTCTAAAATAAAAATAAAAATCCCGCCAAAATAAAACTGCATATAGCATTCATTGAAATACAGGGATTACTTTAATACATGTACAAATTATGGTTTTGCCAAAGGAGAAATTATAAAATCAATTTTCTCTTTAATGTTGAATAATTTCCTTAACGAGGCTGCATATGCATTAATATACATTAATCACCACTTTCATTGCTAAGAGACAAATAAATGTATTGATGTGGGTCAGCAAGGATAGAATCTTAACTTAAAAAACAAAAAAAAACAAAATACGATATAATAAAAACAATGGTGTGTTTAATATTTATTGCATGTTGTTTGCCACCAGATGCATAAAATGAATGTCATTGTAAGGTAAAAGATAAAGAGGTTTTGGGGACTTGAAAAAGAAATGAATGTTGGTGGCAGTTACCATGCGTAGTCTATGGTAAAATATGAAGATAATGGCCAACTGGTACGCACATCTATATAAATGATTAAGCTATCTTGGGTTCTGTGCGTTTTGCATACTTAGTGTATACAATGATGAAAAAGTGTTATGGTAAAATTTTTTTGTTTACTGGAAAGAGAAGGAATGACAGTTTTGGGATGAGCCAAAAAAAAAAGTACATGATCTACTTGGGTTATTTACAGTTAGAAAAGAAAATAGTGGTGCAGGGAATTCTGGGAAGGAAGAAAAACAAAAGAAGTAACAAAAAAAAAATACTATAAATTTTTAATATCAATAAAAAAAAATTCTTAACAGAAAATTTTAAAATTATATTTTTTGTAATTTTTTCCTAATCACTTTACAATGAAAAAAATAGCTTGATAAAATAAAAATTTTATGGCAACCTTGGACCTTCATACCAGCAAAAAAATGGAGTGTCAAAAAGACACTTGACACTGCTATTATTTTAACTACCCTTACTCTTGGACAAAGTGTATTCTTTTTAAAAAAGTGATTATTAAAATTGTAATAAAACCTAAACATATGAAAGTGAATTTAGACATTTTCTTAGGTTCCCTTATTTTAATAATTTAGTAAATGGTTATAAATTTATGAATAAAAAATTGTTTTCATATTTCTTTCTTTATAAATTTGTAAATCATGAATATTGCATTGCATGAGTTTTAATAGAATTTTATTAATTTTTAGAATGTTGTAAATTTAAAATTATTCTTGTAAATAAACAATCTAATAAATAAATCGTATTTAATATTTTTGTTTGAAATGCTCAAGAACAAAAAATGTATAAATTCACTTTCATCATATGTTTAGGTTAAATTACCATTCTAATCATCACTTTTTAAAAATAAATACTGCTGAGGAGTGATGGTAGTTAAAATAATAGCGGTGTCAAGGGAAAAATTGTCCTTTGACACAGTTATTTTGTGGGCACAAAGGTTCAAGATTGTCGATTTTAATTTTCATAAACATCAATGAACAACACTGACCATCCAATTTTGTGGCATTTTTTCTTTTCTTTTTTCTTTTTTACAAACTGAATTTTAAAAACGTTTGTCTGAAAATTCACAATTTAAAAATCAATCCCTATTCCTACATGTTGCACAAAAGACAATTCATGTTTGACTAAATTCAACTTTGCACAAATTCAAATCTATATCTACTTAACATAATATGACCAATAATATTTCATTTGAATTTTGTGTTAGGAATTATGAATTTTATAGAGATCTTTGAAAGTTTAAAACTTAGCAAACAATTTTTAAGTGCAATGTGTAAACTTCTGTAAGGGGAGAGAACTCAGAGATCTTGATAGCCAATAATTGTGACCAGTTCATCTGTTTAATTTTTAAAATGACATGACTATTTGTCAGCCAATGATGTTCACACAGATGACCAAATTTGGCTTCCATTCCCTTTGTATTCAAACAAATGATCTTAAAAAAAAAAATGATTACCAAGAAACAGAGGTTTGTTCTTTTTTGATTGACTGATTAGTTTTCTACAGTTTATCAACACTTTGCAGGTTATGTAAAGCCAGAAAATATTTTTAGATTGTAAGAATTTATTTTTTGGTTTTAGTGATACAAGTCTTACTAATTAATCCATAGCTGGGGGGAGAAGAGGTGGATTCATACCTGATCAGAATTTGATAAACAAACAAGATATTATAATGTGGATATAAATTGGGGGATCAATTCTGTATTACAATCAATATATAAACTGGTCCACGGTAGTTTCTATACACTCATATCCCAGAGAATACAAATAAATCTAAAAGACCTGCCTGTGTAGATGATTAATATTTCATTGATTGATATTTTTTTTTGTGATAATAATAATTTAGTGATACAAGTGTTACTAATTAAACTATAGCTGGGGGGGAGGAAAAGGTGAATTCATACCTATCCCAAGTATATTTGCAAGATATAATGAACTCAACTAGAACTGGAACTCGGCTCTCTGATTGATAATTCTGAGCTATTATCCATTACCTCACCTGCACATCCAAGCTTACAACACCTGGTATTCCCAAATGGTCACCCATCTAGGTAATGATGCTGCTTAACTTCAGTGATCATATGGGAACCGGTGTTTTCAATGTGATATGGGTGTAAGCCACAACTGTTCTAGGTGAGAGTGAATGTCATATATTTGGGTTCAGTGGAATAAACATCAGTCTTAACAAAGAAGAATTAACTGATACCAGTTATCTCCCCTAATATAAATGAAAACAATCAAAGACTGTTCGCTTTATATTTAATGGAGAAGATGTTCAGAGCTAGGTGTTCTAGCCTTGCAGCAGCACCTCCCTCACTGCACAAAAAGAGGGAGGGTCAATGGAATATTGATGGCAGCATGACAGTGGTTGGATGGACTGGGCAATTTTTGAATTGGTCAAAAGCAGCGTCACATTAAAAAGACATTATATATATATATATATATATATTATTAAAAAAACAAAAACAAAGCTGAGACCAACAGACAACTTGGCAAAAGACTTAAATACTCTTAAATATGATAAAAGCTTGAACAAGCACAGCAAAAAGAAAAAAAAACCCTAAAGGCAAACACCTACCAACTCAGTAAAGTGCTCAATGCCTAGATTACGTTATAAAATACCTATTGTCACCTGCCACCTGACTAGCTTATTTCTTTGTTGTAGTTTCTTTTATTCACTCCAGCCTTTTAGTAGAACCTTTAGTAGATAAGGCCGCCAACAGATTTTTTTTGCTTACTTAATTTTGATACCTTTAAATCTGTAGTGATTTCACTGTTTACAGATATTCCAAACCAATTTGAAGAAATATAAACATTAGACTGTCAAATTTAGCCTGAACACCATATTATATATATATATATATATATATATATATATGTTTGTTATGAAAACACTCCAATGAGTGTGCAGGATCGCCTCGTCAGTGATGTCATGACAAGTTTTGGGTCTTCCAACATCATATTTGTTTGCCCAAGATACCCTACCGAAACAGTACTTGTTCTGGTAGGCGATCCTGAAGCAAAAATCCACCAAGCACACAACAAATGGACACATTAAGTAACTGTCACTGCTGATCTTGAAATATTATATATATATATATATATATATATATCTATCAATTGATGATTAGTAGGGATAATTCCAAGGGTGATATAATCCAAAGACAGCTCAATGTAAGAACAGAGCAATATAATAATGAATACAGAATCCATAAAAATCAGGTGATAATTTATTTCATGAACTCAGATGTCCATCTCATCAGACCAATTTTACACTTTTTATTTTGTAAAATTGGTCTGAAGAGATGGATGTCAGAATTCATGAAATAAATTATCACCTGACCGAATGGATTTTTAAGGATTCTGTATATATATATATATATATATATAAATATATATATATATATATAAATATATATATAAGAAAAACCAAAACCTTTGGTAGAACCAATTTGCCTAAAGATAAACAAGATAAAATCTCAAACAAGGACAGCAATGACAAAAGAGTAAAAAGACCTAAAGGCAAACAACTGAGCAAAGTAGTCAATGCCTAGATTACCTAAACAGAGTAAAGTTGATTATTTTATTCAGACAATTTCTAATGGAATTTCTTCCTTGTCTGAGAAGGATTATTCTTAATTTAAAAAGTCAACACAAAATGTCTTCTTTCTTTAATATTTGTCTTAAGGAACATTACCTGTCTACACACACACACGTGTGTGTGTGTGTGTAAAATTTCAGAAATAACTAAATCTGTAAAAGGACAATATGAATAAATTCAAAAAGGAAAACTTAGCTAACATGGTAGACGACAAAACTTGTCACCTAATTTTTCTTTGTCTTTTTTGCAAAAGCGTGAAAACCAGGGTCACAAACTCACATCAATCAAACCAAATATGTTAGCTCTATCTTTGATATTGAGTGCTTTCTAATAAGTACCGCACATATAATATATAAATAATAATATATTACACACACACTTTTCAAACACACACATATCTATCTATATATATATACAAAAATTGAAAAAATATAAGCAATAAATTGTTGATAACTCCTGGAGTGGATAGACTGGTCTGCCTATGAAATCCTGGAGCCAGGATGCTGAAGGTAACATCAGTGTGTGTGTGTGTGTGTGTGTGTGTGTTTAGGTACCATATTTTTATTCAAACAGGTTTGGTTAAATAATTTAGACATACTATTCCTGTTTATTTTTGTTTTAATCCTTTTGAGTCCACAAATCAATTTCTTGGTGGCTGTAGAAAATTAAGAAAAATACCAAAATTACACATACACAGCCAATTTAACTCCCTGAAGATGAGATTGAAAGTACTCGGGAGAAAATGAAAATTATTTGAAAGAAAATTTTGGTATTTTTCTTAATCAATTTTCTACATCTACAAAAAAGTTGATTTGTGAACTCAAAAGGATTAAAACAAAAATAAACAGACATAGTATGTTTAAATTATTTAACCAAACCTGTTTATATATATATATATATATATATATATATATCTCTCGTATATATAAAATGGTGGACTCTCCTGTCAATTTCAACATATGAGGATCCAACAACCTCATTCAGTTTTTATGTTTGTGTCGTATGTGACACTTCAGTCCTGTTAATGACTTGCATACAAATCCACAACAGCAAGAATCTCAAGACATAGCAACAGGAATATTTGTTGACACTTTTTGCCATTGTCTTTCATCTCTTAACCGGTCAATACAACTGATTTCAAAATTTCTGATACTACTCCAGCACAAATATCTCTGGTTATTTCTATCCAGACCAATTCATTCAAAGCACATTGACAGCTGAGAGGTTACTCATTAGCTTGTCTTTATACCTGAGCCACGGCCGTCCAACACTCCTTTGTCTACTGTCAAGTTGGCTATACATGAGGATCTTAGGTATTCTGTCCTCACTCGGCCTTGCAACATGACCAACCCAGCGAAGTTTGACTGCATCAGGAAAGTTTCATTTCCACCAATGTTGCATTTTGTGAGATCAGCATTTAAACACCCTATTTATTGTCAAAAATGTGTGTGCATATATATATATATATATATATATATATGATTGTTGTAATTCCCCATGTATAATACACTTTCATCCATAATACGCACACCTAAAATTGGGCTGAATGTGTGGGAAAAATACTTCTATTCATGCATAATACGCACTCCTTGTTTAATAATCAAACCCTATAAACTGTACTTCTCCAATTTCATTATGGCCAGTATTTTCTATTCTTATTTAAAGAAAATGGTTTTAAACATAGAATAATATTATTCTAAATAAGTTTTATGATAATTCTTATTTTATTTTACGGCAATTTTTAAAAATTTTTTTGGAGCTGTGCATAATACGCATCCCTTGATTTTGCTTATTATTTTTTTAGAAAAAAATGCGTATTATACATTGGGAATTATGGTACTTTATAACATATTTGATTAAGATTTCTAAGTTGTTAAATATTACATTATAATTATTACTTAATCTCTGAAGTCCAGTGATAAATCAATCAATGAAAGTGAGACAAACTTAATAAACCTGCTCTGCACTCGTGTCACGTTTTTTATGTTTAATTTTAATTAATATGCTGCCAGAAATTAATGCTTAAAATAAAGAATAAAACTTATTTATTATACAAGAAAAATAGCGATTGCATTATATCAGGGTATGAACCAGAGAGAAACTGCTCAGTTTAATTGTAATCATCTTATTGACATTTCTCCTCAGATGCAAGGGAGGTAATTCAATCTACAAACAATTTTTCTCTGTCGGGGAGAAGACATGTTTGAATTCGAAGGTAAGATGTAACACAAGGTCAAGTTTAATGTACACATCTATGCAGGCAGTTCTAGAAATTGTCCAATTCACTTGGTATTTATGTAAATTTATATCTACCTATCTATTAATTCATTGAGACTTTTTGCCCTGTATTACTTATATATTCAACATCAAATAACCTAAAAAGGCATGAAATTAACTGACTTCACCAAACCAAATAACACAGAATACCAATGCAAGGAATAAATAAACTCAGTTCATTTAATCAAGTCTAGAAAATTAAGACTTGTTAATTTTTAATTTACAAAGTAAAATTTAAAAAGGTAAGGAATTTTTTGTATTAATATGGCCTCTACCAACAGATAATAGCAAACCAAAAAGGTCTACTAAAAAACAAACCACAATAAAAACAAATATATCCACACCACACTTAAAACCTTTAGCACACTTCATTATTGATATTACTTCCTTTTCAGAGCATTCTTTTTCAAGGCCTCTCATTTGTAATAATCTTATTGTTAATTTCACTCAAAGTTGTTTTCTGTTGCCATAGCAGGATATGACAACACAACTATTAAATTCAAATGTTCAGGGATCAGAGTCACCTTCAGTGGCAGGATAAACTTTTTGCACAGCAAATGAAGTCACATACATAGTGATAAAGGTTAATGGTAATTTTCTAAGAATAGCTTAGATGTGGCACAAGGCTGAAAGTATGGGGTACCCAGTGTGGATTAAACTCACTATTCAGTCATAATTGATCTAGTGAGACAAGCTTGTTAACCATTACACTAAGTGCCTCCCCATTCTACATCACTTACTGACTGAGTTCTGTTCCAATGACTTGGTCATTAAAAGAGGAAATTGTACCTAACTGATATTTTGGGGCATACTATGTTATTGGTAATTTTTATTATTTAAAAAAAATATTTTTAGAATTTCAATAAAACCCAAACATATGAAACTGGATTTTTATGCATTCTCTTTTTCCTTTGACTACAAAAATATTAAGTACCATCCTTGTAATTAAACAGTCTAATAAATAAATAGGCTTTAACATTTTTGTTGTTAATTCATGAAAAATATAAATCCAGATGCTCACAACCTATTTGAGTAAATTTATGTGGCAAGAGCAAATGAAAAGTGCCTGGATAATTCATTTTTTTTTTTTTGCAAAATTTATGACAACATTTAATCATAATTATGTTTATTTAAATTTTCGTCTCTTGTTCAGACAGTTTTATAAATTTAGGAATAAATAATATTTTCAGTTATTTCTTTGTAATGGGGTAAATTATAAAAATTGCAGTTGGCTTACAATTTTTTTATCATCTTGTAAATATAAAATTATTCTTGCAAAGAAACAATCTAATAAAATAAAATATCGTTTAATACTTTTGTTGGCAATTCTCTTGAAAAATGTATGGGTATGAATGTTACACTTTGCTGAGTTGCGAATTACATTACCCCTGAGGGTCATTGCCAATTATCCCCCCCCCCACCTTTCTCAATATGAGTGTTTTATAGCAAAGCTTCAAAGTCAATGAATTTCTCAGATGAATTCCTGTCATTATTACTTATGAGTTTATTTTGAATCTTATTTCTGTAACAGAAATACTTTAATACTTCTAGTAGTAGTAGTAGTCTTTTGAATTTCTTAGATGAAGTACTGTTATTATTATTATTTTAGAATCATCTTTTTTCAACTTTGCTGCATTTTATCACAACTCTTAAAGCCTTATTCTATGACTGCAAAATAATTCTTTACTTCTGATCTATGAAACTTATTTAATGGTCCAAGAATTGTTTAAAAAAAAAAAGAAAGAAAAGGAAAGAAAGACGAAAGGAAAGAAAAGGAAAGAAAGACGAAAGGAAAGAAAAGGAAAGAAAGATGACAGGAAAGAAAAGGAAAGAAAGACGAAAGGAAAGAAAAACGAAAGGAAAGAACAGGAAAGAAAGACGAAAGGAAAGAAAGACGAAAGGAAAGAAAAGGAAAGAAAGACGAAAGGAAAGAAAAGGAAAGAAAGACGAAAGGAAAGAAAAAGGAAAGAAAGAAGGAAGGAAAGAAAGAAGGAAGGAAAGAAAAAAGGAAGGAAAGAAAGAAGGAAGGAAAGAAGGAAAGAGAAGAAAGGAAGGAAAGTGAGAAAAAAGAAAGAATGAAGAAAGGAAAGAAAAGAAAGAAAGAGGGAAAAAGGAAAGCGAGAAGAAAGGAAACAAAGAAGAAAGAATCTTTTTTGTTTTGTTTTTATGGCTTATCAACCTTTTGCAGGTTATTTAAAGCCAGAAAATATTTTTTTGAGATTATAATGATTTTCTGATACACATCCAAATTAACCAATAGCTGGGGGCAAAAGAAGTAGATTCATACCTTTTCCAAGGGTATTTGCATGCAAGTGAATATAACGAACCTGACCGGAATTAGAACTCTGATTTCTAATCCAGTGCCTTTATCCATTGTACCACCCAAACATACATGTACCTGGTTCATGTTTTAGAGTCAGAATTATGTTGATAGTAATTTCAAAGCAACTTTAATTTTAGGCAAAGCAAATACAATCATCAAATTTTCCCCTAAATCAAACCTGGTCCCTATCAAAATTGATATAATAGATACACAGACAGGTTGAGTAAGATATTGACAGGCAATGAGACCAGTCAGTACAATTATATCTGTTTTGTGTAGGTTGGGAATTATCTTGAGAGAATTCTTTTTACATGTTCCCTTTGTGATTAAAGAAACCATTAATTTATTGCCTATTAATAATAACACTGCAATTTCAATACTGATTGAAACAATTTGTTTTTGAGGAGATACGTCAAGATAATGGTAGTTGAACAAATTTTAAAATTAAAAAAAAAATGTGCCAATTGGCAGAAATTTTTTTACATTCTCAAGCCTGAAAATGCAGCCTGCAAAAAAAAAAATCCTACAAGAAAGTTTTAATATTAGATCATCACAGCAGTTACTAGGTCAAATCTAACACAAGGTTACCGTATTTTATTGTGCATTATACGAGAAACTTTGAATGAAAATTAAAGGCAAAAAAAGGAGGGGTGCGTATTATACACAAGTACATGATTACAGAAATTTTTACTCAGCTTAAAACCTTAGTTGAAAAAGCAATATTGCAAATACGCTCAATTTTGCTTAAAAGATAAAGTTTGTTTATATTTTTATATTCTTATTCTTTTTATCAAATTTTCTTTTTATTCTTAATTAAGACAATATTTTTTTATTTTCATAGTTTATTAATATATAGAATAATATATAATAAAATCACATCAAACAGAGATATAGAGGATTAATTTACACCTTAAAATGTATTACTGGGTGAGTCTAGTTAGCACCTTTCCTTGAAAATTCAAAAATAAGTTTTGAAATGGAAATTAGAAGAAATAAGCAATGGCTAAACATCCTGTTCTATTCTTTAATATTGTAAAAAATTAAATATTTTAGTGAAATATATGTACGACATTGGGATTTTAATGGATACGTTACAACTTTTCAAAAACAATACTGTTATTTTAATTTTCCTGTTTTTTTATAAAGTTTTCTCTCTTTATTCTTAATGAAAGATAATGTTTTATTCTCATAGCTTATTAATCTATAGAAATATAATAAAATTACATCAAACAGAAAAGTATGATAGATTAATTAACACATTAAAATGCATTACCAGTGATGCCTAGTTAGCACCTTTCCCTGAAAATTCAAAAGTATTTGAAATGGAAATTAGAAGAAATAGGTAATGGCTAGATGTTCGATTCATTTCTATTCTTTAATATTGTGAAAAATTAAATATTTTAGTGAAATAAATGTACAACATTGAGATTTTTATGTGTAATACAGCAACAACTCTAAATAGGCAATGATATTTTCACCCACCCTATTTTTGGTCTTTTTGGCTCTGGCTTTCTGTAATATAGCAACAACTCTAAGTAGAAGCTCATGAAGCTTTATTTGACTAATTCAGCTTTAGCACTGAAAACATTTATTTTTTTATAATGGATGGTTACAAACAATTTTATTGCAACACATTGCCTTTTATTACAGTGGATGGTTACAAACGAGAGGGGAGATGGGATGTGCTTAGTTTATTACCACAATATGGTTCAATTTTTCAAAAGAAAAAAAAATTTACATAGGGATGGCTGTATTATACTCAAGGATGCAATTTATTCCCTTCAGAAAAACTAGGTCATATTATACATAAGAAAATATGGTAGATTCCAGTCTGGCCTTGAGTGAATTCAATGTAATTCCTTTTACAAATTGATAAGCAAATCTTATATATATGATTTTATAGTAACTAATGACTATTATCTACAGCTATTTGTCAAACTCAAATTATTTCTTATTGGCAGCTTTAGGGAGAGCCAATCAAATACGAACATTTTTTTTAATATAATTTAAAGCATTGGAGAAAAAGAACAATGGATATTGTTTTAAGAGACATTCACACAAATATTAGCATTTGATAAAACAATTAGTGTTTTTGAAACTCTCTATATGGCAAATATAGCAAAACTGATTGCTTAAGAAAGAAGAAACTAAAATTTCTTGTTTTCGGTGATAATTTCTCCTCGCAAAAGTTGAATATGTGGCTTTAGTTATGAGAACCAATGACTACCGACTTGAACAACTTTTTTTTTTACTATCACATTAACTAATGGTGAAACATTAATTATGGAGGAGGATGCGACTTGAGAAGTTTGAAGTATAAAAGGGGAGGGTCTGTTTGAATAGAAAACGTTGAATAGAAATAAATCACCCCCACCCTGTGAAAATTGATTTGTTTAATTTAGAAAATAAGTCTTTGTGACATATATCAGATCACATGTAAGACACACACACATAAACTGTTATTTAAAATTTTTGATTCACTATGTCAATTTAACTTGACATCTTTCTATTTGTATTCTGAACATTTTGCTTAAAGTTTGTAATTTCTTCATTTCAAAAGAAAACTTGGCTATTTTCCAGTGAAATTTTTATAAAAAAAACAATTTGTGTGTGTGTGTGTTTCATTGTTTACAATATAGGAGGGGAAAAATAGATGTCCATTTAAACTGATGCCAGATGGATATGGGGGAATTGTTTATATATCTGTTTATTTCTTCCAACTATATCATCTTGCTGTCACTTTAAAGTGACACCTTTTTTCCCATATATCTGAACTACATTATATATATATATTATATATATATATATATATATATAAAATGTATGTATGTAGTTTAGATATACCGGAAAAAGGTGTCAGTTTAAAGTGACAGCAAGACTATATATGTGAAAGGAATAAACAGATATGTAAACAATTCACCCATATCCATCTGGAATCAGTTTTAATGGACATTTTTTTCCCTCCTATATTGTAACCAAATGGTTGCAATATAGGGAAACAATTGCGTAAAGTTCATATTTTCTTGATTTCAGATGAAAACTTGGAAACTTTCCCCACATATTTTGGTGAAATTATTACTTTAAAAAATTATAGTTCATAATTATAATGCAGAAAATGTGAGGGCGTCAGTTGAAACTGACACCAGAAGGCTTAAGCGATAATAAGAGTTGTGGTTTGAACTTCCGTTTGTTTAATTTCAATGGATAAATGAATTATATTTCACTCTTTGTCATGTTTAGAAATGTGTTCTGAAGATACTGTTGTATATTTTAGCTACAAATATTTTGTTACTATTATTTACAAGGATTTTAGAAGTTTTATTAAAACCATATACAAAATTTATATCTTACTTTTGTTCTTTCATCTTTTTTCACTCATGTTGCTAGCAACAAAATCTATCTTGGTAATATGCCTTAGGGGATAGCATGACATCATGAATCCCTTAGGGGTCACTGGAATAACACATGTACTGCAGACATAACAGCAGTTATGTGTCTTGGGCAAGATAGCCAGACAGAGATCATCCCCTCTTCAGATAGGTTTTGTATTCAATTTTCTTTCCTCTATGTTGGTTGCTCTCTCAAGACAAGTGAGCCCAATCTGCCCTGATATCTATAGCTGGGGAAAGATACTAAAATCCTTGGAAAAGGTATGAATCTAAAAAGTCAAAGAAACTGAACTGAGGGGAGAATTGAACTCAGCACACTGAATTAACTTTTTGTGCCAATAAACATTACGTTATCCATGTCTCCTACTTATGGAAAAAAAAACACCCAGAAATGGTAATTAATTTTTAAAGTAAAGAGGCTCAATAATATTTATTTTTTTGTTTTTAATCAAAGTTATAAAAAAAAATATATTCCAGGAAAATTCTTCCTGTATTGAAACTTTTTTTTTTTTTGTAATGACAAGGGAATATTGAATTATAATTCTACTTATTCCTTATCTAGTTAGCATGCGTGTTAGACGCTGTAACAGCTTGCCTGTCCCCTGCTCATAAATCCTTGGTATAGAAGAAACAAAGTAAGAAAGAACAAAGAAAGAAAAGGTGGTAATGCTCTCATGTATTTAATGTCTGTTTCATTGAAATGGAAAAAAACTTGTCAATTTTAAATGTTTTCATTTGTACCCTCTTTCAATTTTGTTGAAATTTGTTAAACGCAAATATTTAGTGATTTAATTTCCACATGTATTTTATAGTTGTGGAACAGGCAAGGAGCTTATTCAAACAATAACTTAAGAATTATGATCCATCAGAAAATTCAAGCAAAAACCATGAAATTTTAACAGGTTCTGCCAGTAATAATAAATATATTAGTTGAAAAACTATTTGAAGTCTGTTAACTTATTCAGATATTAAATAAAATAATTTTACGTACTTAAAAGAATAATTATACAATTATATAAAGGATTTGAAAATAATACTACCAAAAAAAGAAGAAAGAAAAAAAAGCAGGAAATAAGTGTGTGTGTGTGTGTGTGTGTGTGTGTGTGTGTGTGTAATAGTACCCAAAACAAAATTGAAGATGATAAGACAAAGTGGAAAATTTATTAATGACGCATTTCACCAGAATGCCTGGTCTCTTTGGATTCCTCAGGTTAGAATGGATTTTAATTTAATTTGATTTATGATTCCTACTTATCCTCAGAGATCCCAAGGCATTTTCCCCCTCACAGTTTTATCTTTCTTTCATTCGTTAATAAATTTTCCACTTTGTCTCATCATCTATATATATTACACACAAACACACAGAAATATAGTTTTAAAGTGTGCAATATTTATGGCAGAAAGTGCTCAATATCAGAGATAGACCGTATGTAAACATAAATATATAAGTGAACATTGAAGTCAACACTCAGAGGTGACAGGCTATTTCATGCTAGATGCAACCGTCAGGCAGCCCGACGATTGCAGCTAGCACGAAACAGCCTGTCGTCTCCGAGTGTTGACTTCAATGTTCACTTATATATATATATATATATATATATATAGCATGGGAGCACTTTTTTGACAGAAGGCTAATTTTGGGCAGACTTTATTTAGGACTACTTATTCAAACTTTGGAATTTATATTTATATATATATATATATATATATATATATATATATATATATATGTGTGTGTATGTATGTATGTATGTATGTATGTTGAATGATAGGAATATTTTAACAATTTTAGATTTTTTTCTTTGTCAGATTTATCTCTAAACTTATAAACTACAGAAAAATAAAATTAACCATCGAAATTTATTTACAGACGCAGCATGAATTAGTTTATCATAAGTGATTTTTAAAAATCATTTCACTCTGAAATAAAACTCAAAAAAAAAAAAAAATAACACTTTTCAGGGAAATAATGCAATGAAATTCAGCAGGTGAACAGAATTTTGGCAAGATGCAATGAAAAAATTTAAAAGAAAAACAACAAAAAAAATGGTTAAAAGAAATCATTGTTCATTAATTACTTAAATTCAAGAGAAACAGTTGAAATAAAAATAAAAGAAAAGAAAAAAAACAAACAAGACAACATATACACATGACATTTGATGTTTACAAAAAATGTATACATTATTAAACAGTCAAAACATGATTACCTCCCCTGATGCAGGGAAGGAGAGACGTAAACGTGTGGTGCATACTGGGAAAAAAAAAGATGCTGAACAAGTCAAACTAAATAAGCTAGTGTTATAAGGTTCCATAATAAGGAAAAATATCTACAATGCAATCTTTCTTGCACCATGTAATTGTCTTAGGTTTTTCTTTTAGATATTATGCACAAATGGGATGTGGTTTTCTACAAAGAAATAGGTGTGCGTGTGTGTATGTGTTATGGATGAATTGAGAAGAAGAAGCCTATTTTGATTAATAGATAAGTTTCTGAAATGTTTATTTGGGCGTTGGGAAGGGGCGGTTAAGGGAAGATTTGAACCAGAAACCCGTGAAAGACAAAATTTGGGTATAATCTTGAAAGAGCCAAGATCAGATTATCAACATTAAATAAAAAATAATAATAGCCTGTATTTTCAAAGTTTCTTTGAGCACACAACTAATTAGTCAGACTATAATTTTAAAATAAGAGTCCTTTCTCTCTTTTCCTTTTTTATTTTTAAATAAAAAAAAAAGAAGGTGTACCTAATGAATTACTTCTTTCTACTTGTACAGAAATCATTCACTAACCAATATCAGTCAGATGACCCAAGTATCGATATTATGTTAATGGCACCCATTCTCATTGGAGTCTTCATAAATACATCCTTGCCACTAAGTTGGTTCAAGTCCAACAAATGTCTATGTTAAAGGAACAAGTATTAAATCTACCAACATTTCTCCCTGCCAATAATCAGATCCTCCAATACAATAATTATAAATTAATACTTCCTATCAAAGAAATAATTACTTATTCTCACAACACCGTCATTTATTCTCAGTAGATCCATCATTTGTTAAAACAAGTGATGGATCTTTATTTATGAATCCAACAAATTTTTATTGCATTAAAAGTTATTTTTAGTGGATACTCATATTTGAGCTTAATAAATAAACATAGGGCCTACACAAATACGCGTATCTACTAAAATAATGTTTAAAGTGAGTGATAAAGATTTATCATGCACATGAACCACAAGTATTACTCTTCCCAGACTGATCAATTTCTGATAATAACGAAGGTACACAGGCACCCCTTTGTTGGTAATGTTTAATGAGCTTATCTGGTTGATCATTACTATTGAATTCGATCCTCACTATATTTGTGACCTTTTGCCTTGTGTTAGCTAAGCTTAGTATACAACTACAATAAGGCAAGTACAGATATTATTATATAAACACTTATAGTTTTTTGATTTACTAGTTCGGTAATTGTCACTTTGCTGACGGCAAGATGAACAAATTTCAAATCTAAATCATCTGTCCATTTAAAAATGTATATACTAGTAAATATATTCAAATTTAAATACAGAAAGAATCATAAAAATGACTTCAAGGTTTGCACATTTCAGTTTATCTTCTTTGCCTGTTAACCAAGGGTTGTTGCCAGACAGAAAGAGGATTTAGCCCTTGTGATACAGATGTCCATTTTGATTCAATTCAAATTGAGCATATGTACATTTACATGTGCGCACAGATATTGTAATTCAATGACAGATCTAAAAATATTCCCTCACTCCCAGCAGCCGTTTGCGTCTTAGTGGCATTATCACTTTGCTTGGAGTGAATTGATAAAAAAAAAATTTCTATAAAATTATAAAGATTTAAAATATTTTTCTATTTATTATCAGATTTTGCAAAAAGTTCAATATAATCTTTTAATTTGCTTTTTTTTTAAGGGTGTATATATACTTAATTAAAATTCAGGAGGTCAGTTGAATCTGCTACCTTGGTTTCAACCTTACGGTCTCCTCAGGCAATTTTTATCAATTTTACTTTTTATAAATTTTCTTTTTCTTTTTGATAAAAATCATTTGAGGAGACCGTAAGGTTGAAACCAACTGACCTCCTGATTTTTAAAGTTAAAAGCTCTACATGTTATTTTTACTTTTGTTTTTTCACACGCTTATTGAGCACTTTTTAATACTACTTTTTCCTTGTCTGATCCAACTCTGACCATTAACCTTTTATGTATTTTATATATATATATATATATGCTTTAAATGGCATGAGCACACATAAGTCACTCACGCATAATGCAAACATAGGCATATAGATTATATATACGCGCATACAAAGTCATATGTAGGCAGAGTGTGACAGATGAAGAATAAAAGTACTTCTTTAATAATATAAATTATCAAGATCTTGATGTGGCTGTTGCAGTAATGCAAGAGATTCCTTGTGGTTCTAATAAGAAATCAAAAAAAATAATCAATTGAAATAAGAAAACAATTAAATACAAAACAGAAAATGTAAAGTAAATCCCTCTGGATAAAGCAGTTTATATATTTTGGGTGTTGTGGATCTTTGATGTGATCTATTTATGTAAGCCGAAACTTATGAGGAGAAAGAAAAAACAAAACATTCATTTTTTTTTTTATTCTTTTCTATCTGATTATGAATTAACAGTAAACAAAAAGCACCTAATTCAAAAAGGAATTGTGTACCTTCAGGATAGGTAACAGAATGGTTATCAGTGCAGAAAACAGAACTGGCAAGTCAAGCCTGTTGCATTCATTTTGCATTAAGACCATTGAGAAAAGCATGAACCTATATAACCCTAATGTATATCTTCCCCTCTATAACAATGAGTTAAATAGGCAACTTGACCTCTCTGGTTTTGTCTGGCAGCTAGTCTAGGAGAAAAACAACACTGAATTCAAAGTAGTTAGGTGTAGGGCTAGCAACTAGACTCAATAAAAACCTACTTCTTGTTGAAACCCCAGCAGCAACATCTCATCCTCAATAGTGATGTGGCCTTATACTTAAGTGGGTGGCTATAGGTTTCACAGCAAGACGTATACTTTCACACAATTTGAGAAAAACATAACATGATACTAAATTTTTGGTAATTAAATTTAGATTTAAAAGAAAGACAAAAAGAAGAAAGCCAAGCAAAAGAGAATTATACATCACAACTAATTAAAATTATGATGTGGAAAATGGACATAAAAATTTTTCTTTTTCTTTATTCTGCACTTACTTTTTCTCTTTCTTTTTAATTTTATATTTTAAAGATGTCTGTTTTCCAAGCCATAATTAAATTCTGTATTATCAACAAAATCTTTATGATTAAAATTAGTTTTGCATACATCTATAATTAACCAAAGTTTATTGTTAGGTATATATACATAAGTATATCTATAAGCCTATAGCATGATAAGGAAAATAGCATTTATTTTATACAATACATATCTATTTTTTTCAACATAATCTCCTTCTTTGTCAATGCACTTGATTCAATGGTAAATATTACATAAATCGAACATTATACAATAAAAGGACTACATTAATATGTAGGCCAGCCAATAAGTCTTTAATTTATACAACAAATATTTTTCAACATAATCTCCTCCTTTGTCAATGCACTTAATTCAATGGTGAATATTAAATCACATCAATTGAAGATTATCCAGTGAAAATTTCAAATAACAGATTTATTGATTCATCAGCTTTTATAGTTGATGCTTTATAATTGCTTGATTAAAAGCAATTAATGGAATTTTGAATCCAACATTTTTTCTTATAATAATAAATGTTATATTTACTGGGTACATGTGTTGAATCTTTAAACATTGAAATTAATGTCAACTTGCTTAGAGATCAAAAATGTGCTCTTGAGAAGAACCATGACTATATTCCCTTTTTAACCAGGAAAACTGCTTTCAGGCCGAGTGAGCAGTACCATTTAGCCACAAGAAGTCATTACAGCAAAGCAAAACTCAAACACCTTACTTATGGTTCAATTGTGATCAGAAGGCACATTTTCTTTATTAAGACTTTTGATCACTTGGCCAGTAGATATTAATTTGATTTTTTTAAAACAGTGTTGTCTACACCCACTAATATATATTCATTTATAGTAATAAGAAATTGCTTTATGTAAGTTTTAAGGTAAACAAGAACTCTAAGGAAACCGATATTAAGAATCAGAATGAGACAAGTGAAATTTCTGAGATATAGGAGAAAAGATAGCCTAGAGAATTTAACACTCACAGGACATAATGATAGATAAGTAGAGGGAAATAGTAACCTATTTAAAAAGTTTGAGTGAATGAATAGCATAACAAGGACAGAGGGATGGTAAAGGGAACAAAAAGACAGGAAGTTGTGGAGAGCCATGATTGCCCATACTCTGAAATGAGTGACATATAAAAGAATCAATGTATTATATTTTCTCTCAACTAAAATCTTAAAATTTTAACATTTTCTTATGAATTTTAAAAACTTATTTTAGATACTACTTGTCAAACTTTTTATACAGTACATGCAGTAAAAATGACATAATAAAATTAAATGTAATTTTAAAAATATTAAAATTTCTTATTTAAATTCAATTATTAAAAAATTAATTTAATCACTTACAGAACCTAAGTCTACATGTAATTCAAATCTATTTTTTTAAAATGAAACATTGTCAACCATTATGGTAATTATTAAGTTTGATGATCATTTTTCTTTTTATATTGATAGCCTCAGTAAAATTGCAATAAAGCATAAAAATTAAGAGGAAAGTAAATACTCATTACTCATTAAAATTAATAATAATAATAATAATAATCAAGTATTTTTAGAAAGCTTATTGTTCTAGAAAGATAATTTGAACATTTTGATATACAAGATGCAATCCCAAAACATTCATAAATAAACATAATAAAAACAACATTAAAAGGATTTAAATAATTCAGATGTTTAAGATAATTATAAAAACAACATTAAAAGGATTTAAATAATTCAGATAATTATAAAATCAAACATTTGGAGTTCATGCTTTATGATTAGATCATCTTGCAGTCAAGTCGGAATGGATGATTTAAGAGAAACTAGTTTACGTGTACTGCCAAAAAATAAAAATGTTGGCCACATTTAAGTCAATTTCATTTGCATTGGTTATATTTTCTGCAAGAATAATTGAGGCTTTTTATCTACACAATTAACTCTATTGTCACATGTACAAAAGAATTCTACTTCTTAAATCATTAAAAGTAAAAATGACCAAAGAAAACAAACAAAACTTTTTTCATACAATTACAAATATTCACTATTCTGATGGCCATATTTAAATCATTTTTCAATTGCACCTTATATTTTCTGCATAAGCGATCTAGGATTTTTATCTTTACAATTAACCTTATTGCCACATTTAAGAAAGAATTCTTTCTAAATCATTAAAAGTATATATATATATATATATATATATATATATATATATATATATATACACACACACACACACACACAAAGAATTGTATAAGCAATCCAATTTCAACATTCACAAATGTTCTGTTGCTATAACACAAGAAATGTTTGCTCATTGGCACTGAGTAATGCCCTCTCTTACCCTAACAACAGAATATCCAATTAACAAGTAAGGGAGATCAGGTGGCATGGCTAATAAATACATAAAATCACATTGTGTTTTATATTGTACAATAGAATTGTATTTTAACAAAAGCTGTGAAAAAACATGAAACTATAAAAGTAAAAACAAAAAAAACAACAAACTTTTGCACTATATACAATAAAAATTAAATACATATATAATTATTACTTGAAATTTAGAAATGAGTCCTTGTTACCCCTATTAAAAAATATTATCCTTATTTTTGTAGGTATTTTACTTATAATGTTAAGTTAATGATCTTACCTGTCACATTTATTAGAGAAAGGCTGGATGATTGACCACCAAAAAATATTAATATATATAATTAAAAACAAAAATATTTTCATACAAAAACATAAAAGAATTGATTCTATATTTATGTGTAAAATTATTTTGTTGCCTATAACAGGATTTGAACCCATAATCATACTCCCCATACTGATACAAAATGATTTAACAGTGTCACTAACCTTTTAATGGATTATCATACATATAGGCATTTTCTTTTTTATTCTTTTCAGAACATTTTGAATTAATTTGTTTACAAATTAACTTTTGATTCTGGATTGAACCCAAAATTTATGGACATCCTGTTGTATTTTACAGCAAAAATAAGCCTGTCTTGTACGTTTTATTCCTGGTGGCACCAATTTCAAAAGATTTATGGTCATGGTTACAATTTTAGATATTCCCAAAGCAAATGTGGATGTTTTTGCTGTTATAAAGCATAAAAAAAGTCTCCACAGCTTAACAAAAAAAGTTAACTCTCTCTCCTTCTCATACAAAGGCACACACTTTTATTTAATATTGTTGTAGCTGTAGGAACAAAATATAAATTCTAGCTCTGTATATTTAGGGATATTTTATTGGTTGTATATATTTATAGCAAAAGTATTGACTAAAAAAAAAAAAAAAAAAACGTTTCCATGATTCCTACATTGCATGCTGTGAATTTATAAAACAGAATTTTTTCTCCAAAATGAAATGTTTGAGAGAGAGAGAGAGAGAGAGAGAGAAAAAAGTAGTAAGGGGGATAACTGAATTAACAAAATAGAACTGATTGATGGAATTACCAAAGTATATCAACATTTAACTACTAATTGTGTTTTTGATTTATTTGTTTAAAATCTTATTAAATTTTGTTACTGTTGGCCCAAATTTTTCTGATGAGTATTTATTGCAATAAACGTTTTATTAAATAAAATATTTTTCTTAACATTTATAGCTGATTCCTTTAGTAGCTTCAAGTGAATTTACTATAGAATTCATAATTTAAAATCATGATAGAGAATATTTTTCTTGTTTCGTTGAAATACCTACATTTAAAACATGAATGTCAAAACATTACAAAAAAAACAAAGGCAACCATAGTTGTCTCCCCCTCGAACTGCTCACCTATCAAAAGTGATGGCCGAACCTCACATAAATGCAATGGTCGAATTGCTTTGAATAAATCATCTGTTTTCATTACATTATTAATCTTATTTATATCAAGAAAGTTGTTTATTTGGTTGCCTTCTAAGTCTTGAAGAAACTTTTTAATGTAATGGCTGGAGTATTTTATGAAATTTGTTGTATGCAAATATACTCACAAGAGGATGGCCATAACTTTCCTCTTTTTTATATAAAAAGTCAAACTTAGTATAAGTGAATGTAATATATGCAAGCAGTAACAGAATGGAGGAATTACTGTAAAATCTGCTACATACATTCATTTTGGCAGTTGTTTAAGGCAACTGAACTCATTGTATTTTTTTTTATTCTTACCATCTATTCTTTTAAAAAATTCTTCAGGTGTATGATCCATCAGGTATAAAAGGAAGGGAATGTATTTTGTAGGAAAGTGGGGTGAGTGGGTGAGGGACTAACGCCATTCTATTCACCTATGTAACACAAAGGATTTCATATTATATATGGAGGAGCACTCTAAAAATCTTTTTTGTCAATGACCCCAAAAGAGAGATCCCCAATGAAGCAAGACCTGCCTAAACAAAGATCCCAAAATAAACCATTCCACTGCAAAGCAAAAAAAACAAAAAAAAAAACAAACACACAATTTGAAGAATCCATAAACTCCTGGGGAGGTGGGGTGGTTCGTGAACCGTTTCCACATATTTGAAGAAATGAAAATAGAAGATCCTCCATTTTAAAACTGCAACCAAATTCAAAAAATGTAAATATTATGGTTCATAAAATCAGCAATTTGAAGCTAATGTCAAAAAGATAATTTCCCTTTTTAAAATCCTTCTACACGAGAATTAAATCACTTAACTTGGCAGTCAAACTTAATTAGAATCTAACCGTTTCTCTCTCTTGCTTTGACAACTGATTCTGTTAAAGAAACATTTATGACATTTATCGTTATAGCAGGACTTATTTACCGTTTGTCAGCAAAGAACTGTTTTAAAGAGTTATTTGCCCCTTGTTAGCAAAGAAATGTTTTAAAGAGTTATTTGCCCCTTGTTAGCAAAGAAATGTTTTGAAGATGTCATTCCTACCAATTGAATGAAATTTTTTTATATTTAAATTCTTTTTAAATTAAAAAAAAATTTATATAAAACATTTAAAATTTATGGAAATATTCTTGATGATAATTAATGTAGAAAGGCTAGCTTTAAAATAATTTATAATAATTTTTGTTTTATAATACTTAGATATTTAATTCAAGGTAAAAAGAAAAAGAAGCAAAACTGATTTTGAAATTAAATAACCCAACAAGTTGACAAATGACCGAACCAACCAACCTAAGAAAAGAAAAAAGTGATTGATTTGTGGATGACTTTTATAATTCAATTGCTTAGTTATTCAAAGAAAAGCATTTTCTAACCTGAACCTGAGCATTCAGACTACAAAGTAAAGGGAGTAAAAGTAATGCTGAATCTTTTTTAATAACATATTTGGAAAATCAAATTATAATAAATTGTACATTTCATACAAGAAATATAAAACTATCAAAATATTTGAAACTATCAAACTGCTATAATTATGCCAATTTCACAAATATCATTTTATAACTTATGCAAATTTCTGAGAAATCATTGTTGTAGTGGGAAAAAAAAAAAGAAGAAAATCTTGGCTTGTGCAATGCCAGGTATTGTTGCTAGTTGTATATAAATGTTAGTTATAATCTTTGTATCTTAAAGAAAATTTGGAGGTAATTCTGACATACAAATTATCTGCAATATATTGAACGTGGAGGGGAGGCATTTTACATTCAGATTGTTGCTTCAATCGGAGTAATTACTTCTATCAAAACAACAATCTGAATGTAAAATGCCTCCCCTCCCCGTTCAATATATTGCAAATAATTTGTATATCAGAATTATTTCCAACTTTTTTTTAAGGCACAAAGATTATAACTATCTAAACATTTATATATGACTAGCAACAATACCCAGCATTGCACAGGAGAAGATTGAGAAATTCTATTAAGCTACATCCTCCAGGCGAAAGTGTTTTTTCTTTCCATATATTGTGACCATTTTTCATAAAGTTTGTATCTTCTTGATTTCCGATGAAAATTTGAAAAGTTACCAACATCTTTCAGAGAAATTTCCACTTTCTAAAATTATGGTTTATAATTATAATTTAGATATATGGAAAAAAAGTGTCAGTTTAAACTGATTCCGGGAAAATATGGCTTACTTTATTGCATTAAAACTCTCTCTAATTATTTAATTATTCCTTTATTAAACATTCCCATGTTGAAAATATCTAAGTAAAATGTATATATTCCATCTTAATTAATTTTAAGAAATATCTCTCATTTTCTTCACAGTAAATAACTTTTACTAAAATTCCCCCAGAGGAAAGTTTACCACTAAAAAAAGAATAAAAATAGAAAAGAAATATCTAAGCTATTAATAATAATGTTTTAGAGTAGGAATTTAAAACTACAAAATGAAGTAAAATATTATTTTAGGTTAACAGATTTTCAAAAACCCAAATATATTACTCAAATATTCTTTGAAAATATTCATAAAAATAGTTTTACTATGAATTTTTTATTTTTTAGTATATACCATAGTATATACAAAAATAAAAAATTCATAGTAAAACTGTTTTTAGGAATATATTTCAAAGAATATTTGAGTAATATATTTGGGTTTTTGAAAATCTGTTAACTTTTTTTTTTTAGTTTTACTCTGAGAATAAAATTTTATTAAATTATAGAAATTTCATAAACATGAAATGACATTTAAAGTAATTTTTATTTTTGTTATTGAAAAGCTATTAATTTAGCAGGTAGGAAAACCCAAAAGCATCAATTGGGTAATGCCACCATTTTGATTTTTGAGCCAACCTGTTTAAGATTCATCCTACAAACTTTTTTACAATATTAAAGAATTTGGTGAAGGGTCTTAAATAATAAAGAAATAGACAAGTTTATTTTTCAAAAGAAAATAATTTACTTCTTTTAACATACTTGCTTATTCTCAGAAGACAGTGTTAGTTTGAGTTTCCTGTAGTAATATCATTCACTTTGAATGGAGGCCCATGAACAGCCATTGACTTTCTTTTTTTTTTACTCATTTTTTTGTCTTGTGACATGACTGATAAAAATATTTTGTGGAGTAATTCAATTTAATACAGGCTTTTTTGGCTTGTTGGTATTTCTTTAAAAAAAAAAAATAAAAGGAAAAGAATTACTTCTGGTGTTTTGCTATAAAAAACCTAATTTTCTATTTTCCTGAAGTAGCTATATTTTTTAATTTCTAAAACTGCTATAGTTGTTTACAGACAGTTAAAAATAATATGCCAGAGAAGACATCCATACTATGAAATGGGTTAACATTTTTCTCATTCACCATGATTCGTCACTTTAAATTTGTTATTACCTGTTAACATCTCCCAAAATAAGGCCTACTGTGATCTTTGACCTCTATTAACAGCTTAAAAGACCCCACCCACTATAAAAAAAAAAGAAATATTTTCCATTAGATTTTAATAAAAAAAGTTGAGATTTCTCCTCCCCAGTTCAGTAATCATTATCTATTTTTCAGAAAATTGGATTTCAATGTGACTTACTTCCTTTTTACAATGTGTTTTTAATTACATGGTTTTAAAATGGAATGAAACAGGTACGATTTATTGATGAAAATGGCTTGAGATAGTGAAAATGAGTAATGTTTTTTTTTGTAAAAATTCCAAAGTATTTACTTTCTCCTTAAAAAAAAAAAAAAAAAAAAAGAGAGAGAGAAAGAATTTAAAATTCTTGTAGTAACTTTGTTTTTAAAAGCAGGGGTGGCTACTTTGAGTCTATAAATAAATCCTTGTAATCAATTCTTAAAAATTATAAACTCAAGTGCTCACAAAGAAGCTCTAATTTAAATTTGAAAAAAAGAAAACACACACTAGGATAAAACAGATATGTTAACCTTTAGCAAACTGCATTATTAATATTACTTCCTTTCCCACTGCATTCTTTTTCAAGGCCTCTCAATTGCAGTATCCTTATTGTTAATTTCACTCAAAGGTGTTTTCTGTTGCCATAGTAGGATATGACAACACAACTATGAAATTCAAAGACATTATTGTTCAGAGAAAAGTGTCACCTTCAGTGGCAGGATGAACTTTTTGTACAGCAAATGAAGTCACATACAGAGTGATAAAGGTTAATGTATTCATGTATATCTTCATTTTGCATGTATGCTAAGAGGCGAGGGATTTCTGTGGTGGAAATTATTTTGTGATCTCTGCAAATAAGCATCAAACAGTACAATTATCACATTTGCATGTATATGTATAGATGTATATGTATGTACTATTAAAAGTATTGAGAAGCTTTTAAAAAGTCTGCTCACATGGTTGACTTTGACAAATAATTTAAAACAAAATTATAATTATGGTCTGTTTCATAAAAAAAGGAAAGTTGTCATTTTTATCTCCTGAGAGTAATAGTTAAAAACAAAAAACAAAAAAAATAAGAAAAGCAAAAACAGAAATATAGAGGAAATCATTAGAAAAATATATTCACAATGATAAACTAAATTGTATAGACAATTCCTGCTGATTTTGGGACTGTCTATCCAATACTGTTAAAAGTGGGGATCAGAATTTGGTTAAGTAGATTGTAGCCTTTGGGTTGATTTAAAAGTTATGAGATCTTTTTATATATTACTATAACAGTATGCTTTGGCACTAGATTTGATACTTGACTGAGTTCTGACTCTTGAAGTGTACACCTTTTAGCATGTGTCTAGCTTCACTATCTATTTTTAGTATATATATCTTTAGTTTTTCACAAAACTTCTATTTGAAGAAAATACTTAAGAAAAAGAAGCTTTTGAAGCACATGGAAATAGAAAAAAGGTGTTTTTTTTTTTTAAAGGACTATTTTATTTTTAAACACAGATATATTTGACTAATTCTTTTCTACCTTTCTTTCCTGGATTTTAATATCTAGGTATATGTATGTAAAATACATTTATTAATCTATATTAGTTTTAATAATATTATAGAAAGATGTATTTTATTAATATATATATATATATATATATATATATATATATATATATATATATATGTAATATTTAAAAACTGAGTGTGCCACATCAATGAATTGGTCAGATTTTTTTTTAAAGAGGTAAGACAAAACAAATGAGATGCTGGTGAAGATGGGAAAAGGGAATGGGGAAGTAAGTAAGGTTTGGGTAAAATATGTAAATGAGGTATTCTTTTTTTCTACTTCTTTTTCTTCTGTTTACACAAGAGAGATTTGACCATGAATAAAAAGAATTTCATTAAAAAAAACATAAAAAACTAAAAAAACTCATAATCTTTCATTTTGTTCTTTCTTTCACTCCTTGAAAACATTTTTTTCCAATTTTTTCTTTTTTTTTTTACACAATCTTTCACTCAAAATATCGGTTCATAACATTATAAAAGACATTATAACGGTACGACTCCTCAGAGTTTCCCAATCGTTGAATATAATCTCTTTCTTGTGAAGCCATAGGGGTAGGGTGTTGTGTTAGTTTGGTTGGTGTGGGATACTGTCTGTCGTCCATAAGCGTATAAGGGTTAGCCTGAGAGTACAGGGCCCGCCTTGAATAGTCTCTGTTAAAGTAACTTGCCTGGTGATTAGGGTTACTGTGACTTAAGAATGCGCTGTTGGTATTTTCCGGCAAGTGCTGTGAATGATAAACAGTCTCATGTGAGTACATATACTTCTCTAAACTGAATGAAGAGTTTACATTCATATTGCCAAACATGTCAGATGAATTTGACTGCGGCAAAGCCCTGAGATCAGCCATAGTAACTGGCTGTCGGTAACGGTCATCATAGTTCTTCTGTGTGGTGCCACAGTTTGGACGAGCGTACTCCAGTGGGGATGCTCCTGAGTAGGCATGACTGTTGAAGTAACCACCCAAGTCAAAGCGTTCCAATGGGAAGGCCTCGCATGTGAGATCCCGCTGTTGCTGGGGAGATGACAGACCAGTGAACATACGACGGTCAGTCATGCTTCGACATGAGGAGTCAAACATCAAGTCACGACTGGTGAGATAAGAGTCCTTCCCTAACAGACTGGAGGTGCCAGGGTTTGGCTGACGATCCACAGGGGTTTGGAGGTAAGTAGGTTGGTTCCAATGTGACTGTAGCTCTGTCCCAGTCCAAGAATTATGAAATGAACTACGGGGCACGCTTTGAGCAACAGCTCCAGCATGTGACAAAAAATCCTCGCTTGTGATGCCTGAGTGTCCCCGTAAAATAGTAGGGTTGCTAGTACGAGGCAGAGGAGGATCTGGAAGCTTGTGATGTCGTGAGCTGGTATGTTGAAAGAGCGATGATGTCCTCTGTCTCTGGAGAGAAGCTTCACTCTCAGAGAATCGCACAAAACTGCTTGTTGGTGCTGGACAAGATAGGAAAGCGTCATTTTGACGCATAAAACTACTGGGTCTTGAAGTCTCGTAAGATTTGTCCACTTGTGATAAGCCCTCAGTAGCAAAGTTGGACAGCCTCTGTAAGGCTGTTTCCTGATGGTGATAGCTGTCCAGACTTGAGCGTTCTGGTGGGTGGCTTAAATCTAGACGTTTGAAAGCCATGTCAGAAAAACAAGGCCTAAGGCTATCGTTACCAATGTTGATCATAGCACGGTTGTCTAAGCTTGTTGCTGGTTCAGTAAAACTTGGGGTGATTGGTGGCACGTCTGATCGAACAGCAGGCTCCCGAGGTGTGCTTTCAGTGGTATCCTTATCAAAATCTTGCAAGTACTGTCCCAGATAGTCACGGTCATCCACAGGGGTACTGGGATGGGGTGGTACAAAACTCAGCTGATGAATAGGGAGGTGGGAAGAAGGAAGGGTTTTTTCAGGGAGTGTGTTTGTGGCTCGTATACTAGACATTTCTGGGGTTGCCAGGCTCATACTGTCTTTCCTTGAGGTCTCAGCTTGAGAGCAGGATGTCTCACTGGATATATTAGCATCTATGTGACGCCTAGACTGGATTGGATTAAAGCTGACCTGTGACATTTCTGAATTATACCTACTAACTGAAGGCTCATGTTCCAGAGTCTGATGTCGAACCATGTGGTTCAATATGGCAGATTGGTCTGAAAGAGGAGTCTTCATTTTATTCATGTCCCCAGCCCTGGTTGTGTGATCAAGGGAAAGATCGGATGCTGTAGGAACCTGAGTGGGAGAGAGTCTCATATCTGCGCTTGGCTCTGGTCGTCTGAGAATGTTTGACTCAGAAACTTGTGGCCCGGCAAGTGATTCTGTATCTGGTGGAGGTAAATCTGTGTGGTGATCAAGGGACAACGCAGGGTGGTCATTAGCAACAAGCTTGGCATTATGCGAAAGTTTTAACTCTGGTTGGAGATCGTGTTTCGGTAGCAGGCTATGCTGCTGCTGTTGCTGCTTGCTGATGTCAGGGTCAAGGTCATGTTTGCGCCTGACCTCATGGTCTCTCTCACGAACCATTTCATATTCACGTACGCGCACCATTTCTCGCACTCTGACCATTTCACGTTCTCGCACATGAACCATTTCTGTCTCATGTTCCCGGACCATCTTGCGTTCCCGCCCATGAAGCATCCCATGCTGATCGTGTAACATTTCCTGCAACTCCTGACCATGAGAATCCGGCCGTCCACAGACAGCAGCTGCAGACATCTGTGTGTGCTCAGCAGAAATATCCTGTCGGCCATGTTCAGTACCCAGAGCAATCTGTTCGTGTCCTATAGCCTCAGGGTGATGCTGATCATGAGTCAGTTCCTGACACTGACCACTGGGCATTACGTCTTGATCCTTATGATTAGAAGAGATATTCTGATCATGTGGTCTTAGTCTTTCTTCCCTCGAGCATTCTTGACCAAGTTCCTTGGATTGATGCCTTTTTAGAGACATTTCAGCATTATGTTCTTGATCTTGTTCTCTACTCAAAGTGCTATTAGGATGATGCTCATCAGATCTTCTGTGTTCTAATACAATATCCTGAGACATCTCTTCTCTCCTTTGTCGTTCTAACTCTGGCTCGTGACTCAAGATTTTACGCTGGTTCTGTTTACAAGGGTTGTCTTCTTGCTGTTGGCAATCCCAACTTATTATGTCTTCAGGTTTTTGATGCTCTTGTGCCAGTTTTTCTTGTCTTTGATGTCTTAACACCATTTCTTCACAGATGATTTCTTTCTGCCTTTGACATTCATGAGCCAACTTTTCTTGTTTCTGTGCAATCTCTTCTTGTTTAAGACACTCCTGTCTTTGTTGTTCCCTGACAATCTCTTCTTGTCTCTGATGTTCTCGAGCAAGTTCCTCTTGCCTTTGTTGCTCACGGACAAGCTCCTCTTGCCGTTGTCGCTCATGCTCATGGACAAGCTCCTCCTGTCGCTGACGTTCACGGGCAAGCTCCTCCTGCCGTTGATGTTCACGGGCAAGCTCCTCCTGCCGCTGATGTTCACGGGCAAGTTCCTCTTGCCGTTGATGTTCACGGGCAAGCTCCTCCTGCCGCCGACGTTCACGGGCAAGCTCCTCCTGCCGCTGACGTTCACGGGCAAGCTCCTCTTGCCGCTGATGTTCACGGGCAAGCTCTTCTTGCCGCTGGCACTCACGGGCGAGCTCCTCCTGACGATGACGCTCATGCTCACGGGCAAGCTCCTCTTGCCGTTGACGTTCCCGGGCAAGTTCCTCCTGCCTCTGGCGCTCACGTTCATGAGCAAGTTCCTCCTGCCGCTGACGCTCACGCTCTCGAGCAAGTTCTTCCTGCCGCTGCCGCTCACGTGCAATCTCCTCCTGCCGCTGGCACTCCCGGGCAATCTCCTCCTGCCTCTGGCGTTCACGGGCAATCTCCTCCTGCCTCTGCCGCTCACGGGCAATCTCCTCCTGCCTCTGCCGCTCACGGGCAATCTCCTCCTGCCGCTGGCGCTCCCGGGCAATCTCCTCCTGCCGTTGGCGCTCCCTGGCAATCTCCTCCTGTCTCTGCCGCTCACGGGCAATCTCCTCCTGCCGTTGGCGCTCCCTGGCAATCTCCTCCTGCCGCTGGCGCTCCCTGGCAATCTCCTCCTGCCGTTGGCGCTCCCTGGCAATCTCCTCCTGCCGCTGGCGCTCCCTGGCAATCTCCTCCTGCCGCTGGCGCTCCCTGGCAATCTCCTCCTGCCGTTGCCGCTCACGAGCAAGCTCTTCTTGTCTCTGACACTCGCGGGCAATTTCTTCCTGCCTTTGGCGTTCCCGAGCAATTTCCTCCTGTCTTAGAGAATTTTGAGAGAAGTCATGATTATTCATTAATTCTTGATCTCGATGCTGTCTCACAAGATCTAAATCTTGGCTGAGGCTTGGGTTCCTCTGATGCCTACTGACAATTTCTTGCCTGTAAACCTCTCGCTGTTGATACTCATAAGCTAAACTCTGTTCCCGGATGTAGTCCTGATGATGTGGCTGACCATAGTCCAACTGTCGTTGTTGATGATGATAGAGCTGCTGCTGATGTTGCTCCTGCATCATTTCATGTCGTCTCTGGTTTCTCTTCAAGTAATCTTGTTGTAGTTGTTTCAACCTGTCTGGCTGCTTAAAGCCAGGAATTACCAAGTCCATAGAGGAAGCTGTTGGTGGTGGAATCATGTGTTGCAATGGGTATTGATAATTTGAATAATGTTTTTGTTCTTCGTAAAAATGGTGGTGTTGTTGTTGTTGTTGTTGTTCGGAACAGCTTGGGACGTTTAGTGGGTCTGGAAGTGAGTCTATTGTAGGATTATTTGCCATGTGACTATCCTCATGGGTTTGAGGTACTTGACAATTGTTTTCTAAAAGTGTGTTCTTAGAGTCTAATACATCCTGGATATTAGCAGTCTTGGGCCCGTTTTCATAGTCCATTCTTAAATCTACTTGACTCGTCTGTGGAGAGAAACTGTGAACTTTAAATGATTGTACAATTCCATTCTTGTGTTCTTGCAATGCATCCAAAGAGCTGTTTTTGGACAATGTGACAGCTGGTGCTTTTGTACCCATGACAAGATGGTCTAAGGATACACTGCAAGGTGTCAAGTTCTGTTCAATGTCACATTCTTGAATGTCAACATTTTCTTTTGCTTTGGCTCCATCCTTACAGTTTACGCGGATTGAGTTGTCAGCTTCTGCTACTTCATCTTCTGAGGTGTCACGCTCTGAGCCACTATCTGACTCTGGCCGTCCCAAATCCATTTCAAGCTGCCCAGGTTCGCAGGAATCACTGTCATCATCATCTTCCTCCTCCTCCTCCTCCTCAGATTCCATAATTCCTGGCTGCTGAAGAACAGGGGGCAGTGGAGGTGGAGGAACCGAGGGTTGTGGGGGCTGAAAATGTTGGGGTGGGGTTGGTGTAGACATTGGTACAGGTGACGAAGATGGTGTTGATGAGGGTACCGTTGCTATGTGAGGTGTTGGAGGTCGTGAGGATTCTGGATGACATGCCACCGTCTGCAGCAGCTCAGAAGGCTCATCAGCTTCTGAATCAGAGGCCGAGTCAGAAGATGCAGAAGTTGAGCCTGTTGAGGAAGAGGAGGAGGATGATGCCATGAATGAGAGGGAAGTATTATACTGTGATGGCTCCTGTCTTGTCACTGACAGCTGTGTACCCATCGCAGGAGTGGGGGTAGCAGTTGTTACATTAGTTGTGGCAATTGTAGAAGCAAGAATACCAGTAGTAGTTGTGGTGGTGGTGGTTGTGAAAATAGGAGAAGACACAGTAGTAGTAGTAGTAAAGCAATCTATGTGTGTTGTTTTTGGTTCAGGATTTAAAACCTCAGTTATACATGAACTGAAATGGTTGTCTAAAGATTCTTCAGTTTCAGGTTCAAGGTTTTCAGGTAATTCTTTGAGAAACTTCTGCTTTTCTAACTCTTGCTGTTCTATTTCTTTTTCTTCTTCCTCCTCCCCCTCTTCTTCTTCTTCCTCCTCCTGCTCCTCTTTTTGTGATGATGGTAGTGAAGATGGCTGTGATGGTGAGAGTGGTTGTGTGGGTGATGGTGGTGGTAGTGATGATTGTTGTTGTTGTTGTTTGCGTAGTTTTGACTCTGAATCAGTTTCTGGTGATGGTGGTGGTGATGGTGACAATGATTGTGTTTGGTGTTGTTCTGAAACTGGCGATAAAGGAGATACAAGAGTGGATACAGTGGTAGAAGTTGGCAGAGACGTCTCTGGTTTGGTTTCTGGAGATAATGTAGATACGGGTGATAAGGATGATGCAACATTTGGGGCTGTGGCTGGAGAAGGCGAGGGAGGAAGAGACGATGGCAAACATGAGACATCCTCACCTTTTGTATCGTCATGGTTGATAGGGTTAAGGATATCACTATCTTCACCCACATTTACCAAAAGTTCTTTGTTTTGAGGATCTTCAAGTGTGGCACTATTTGACATTTCTCCAGAATCAGTCTCAATGGCTTTTGCTGTTTCGTCTCCAGTATCAGCAACACCCAGAGAACTGGGTTCTAACTTGATATCAAGAGAAGTTGACGAAGCCAAAGATTCTGACTTCACAACAATTTTTCTTTTCTTTTTCAGGGTCGTTAATTTTGAACTTGCCTCAGAGCTCTTTAATTTCTTTGATTGTCTTTTTTTCACAGCAGTTGAAGAATTGTCAGCAGGTGCGTCATCAACGGCAGCAGTAGAGGTGTCATCACTAACAGGTGAACAATCAACATCTAGTATTGATGTCATACTGGTAGCAGAAATCGCAGCAGAGAAGGATTTCAGTGGTTTTGAGGTTGCAGCTTTTGTCAGCTTTTTGGAAGTTGGTTCTGCAGGGAGAAGTAGTGGCTTCTCATCGAGAGAAGTCTCCGTCATGGGTGTGTGGGGGGAGCATCTGGAAGCTGATAAAGCCGTTTCAGGTAGAGACGTATCATTTGAGGAAGTATCTACACTATTGGGTCCAGTAGATTTGTTACTTCCTCGGTCTGATCTCTTATAAAACAAGTCCAGGACATTGGACATGCTGTCATCATCAGATTGGAACTCGTAGAGGTCAATACTGGCTTGAAGTTTATTTTGCAGATCATCAATGATTTTATTTTTTGTGACTTCTGGTTTTTCTGCAAGTGCTGCCTCTAAGTTGGCAACTGTGGTTGGAGGTGTTGGTGGTGGTGGTGGTGGTGTTGTTGCTGCTGCTGCTGCTGCTGCTGCTGTGGCAGCTGCTGCTGGCAGTAGTGGTGGCAACACAACCTCTTTTTTCACTTCAATCAGTTGGACTGGAGGCTGAGTCTCAGTGTGCCTTTTCCGTTTATGCCAGTGGAGTGAACTCTTCTGGCGGCATGTGAAATCGCAGAGGTTACATTTGACAGGCTTCTCATTTGTGTGCTGTAAATAATGCACTTTAAGGTTGTCCGAGTGCCGGAATGCCTTGCCACATTCTGGCCACGCACACTTGAAGTTCCGTTCATCTGTCAAAGAGAAAACAAGATAAATTAAAAGCCAAATTTAAATAATTTTAAGATACTTTTCATATTTGCTAATGGAAGGTCCCAGTACAAGGTAAAACCAAAACAAATTTCAAAACCAAACACAAAGAGCAGTGAAAATGCATTTTGTAGATGGACAAAGAGTTTCTGTACAAGACAAGCATCATTTTTAAAGCTAACTTGCCAAGGCAATATGAGTTTTTTTACCTGACAGATTCATGTGGAAAAGAGTCAGAACATTAATGCTGTGGTAAGAGCCAGTTACCCTCCTTATTATCATGCAGGGCTGTGAGCCAGAACACAAAACCTCCGACTCCTCTATTTTTGGCACCTCTAACCCCTCTTTATGCAATTAAGTATTTATGGTCTACAGATCTCATAAAGCCTATGCATACGCAGCTAACTTGAGTAGGCCTATATCATTATAACTGGTTTATATCAAAGAATAAAGATATTGTGGCTTTTATATAATACCTATTCATTCTTCAATATTTTCTAACAGAATTAGAGACAAAATCTTTGAAAGGATATAGAAGAAATAACAATAAAAATAAAAATGTAATAACGTAAGTCTTTATATATATTTGCAAATAAGAAATAAGTACAGAACAAAAAATAAAACTATAAAAGAAGTTGAAATATAATCTTTTACAGGATGTAAATTACATAACAAAAATAAAAATTCTATAATGTAAGATTTTTTTTTACATATATAGTTTTGCAAATACAAAATAACGACAAAAAATAAAATGACTTTAAAAAAGAAGTTGAGGTGAATTTCTTTAAAGGAAATAATAAATCTACAGTAGAAGAAATAACAATAAAAATTCTATAATGTAAGACTTTTTACATAAAGTGTAAATTCAGCTGGAGTTGGAATAGTTTAACAGACTAACTCCAACTCCAGTGACTCCTTATTTGCTTTCAACTCCAACTCCACAGCCCTACTATCATGAATGGACTGATCCATTCATGATAAGTAGTCCTGTGTAATTGTCTACAAAGAGAAGATAATACTATTGCAGTGACTTTGTGTAGCTGAATACTACTATCATGACTGTTGAGTGTTGTGTCTTGCCAGATCCCACATCACAGCAGTTGGTAACAAGAATGATTCACTATGTATTATAATAATGGTGGACAAAGATTTGTTTTTTGTTTTTTTTTTAACTTGTGAAATCAGTACATCAAAAGAAAAAAGACTTACACAGGAAAAAACAAAACATTAAAACATCTGAAATATACATTGGAAGCAAATTTTCAAGTCAAACAATTAAAAATGGAGGACTTGAAAGCAGATAATGTTTAATGTTGGAATTAATAAAACAACAGCAAGAACAACGACAATGAAACAATAAAAAATGTTTTTTTTTAAATCCGACACTCAAAGGTCAAAGTTGGAGTTAAGCTTGACATCTACAAATCTCTGCTGGTATAGGACACAAGGAGATTGAACATAGAATAGACTGTGCTAGGAGTAGTTTCACAACACTGCAAGATGCTACAAAACCAAAACATTAACCTAAAAAATGAGTCATGTTCTTAAATAGCCTTGTCAGATTGAGACTTTCATATGGATGTAATTTAAAATACCAAACTTGTTAAAAATATCTAAACTGTCAGCTGTATACAACAGCAGTCTCAGATCAATGGTTAAAAATGGCTTCAAGCAAATGAAGCATGTATGTTTCAGTAAGGATTGCCATTCTTTAAAACTTGAGAATTGACACCACAGAATAACAAAAAACTGGACCAAATAACAGAAACCACATCATTTAAGGACTTTCAACAGCAGCAGCAACGAAAATGGATGCAACTTGAAAAGAAAATAATAACATAATCAAGATGTTGACATTCCATACTACTTCAAACAAAAAAGTTGGGAAGGAAACTCCCATCAATATGGGAAAGATCAATAACAGCTACTGGACTTGAAAAACTTATTTTTCCTGAAAAATTGTTTTGATAGAAAGATTTTTTAAATTTCAACTGTAAGTAGCACTGGCTGTTTAGTCATTGAATGCTGAATGTTTCCTTATAAGGAAACAGATAATATTAACATTTCCTTTTAAGAAAGCAAGGCATTTATAAAGTCGATAATTTGTGACAGAGAGTCTGGGAAACACACACACACACACACACACACACACACACATATATATTTTTCTTTTTAGTGAAATTGGAGTAGATTTGAATAGCAAAATTAAATCGGAGCATTTTGTTTACTGATGGGGAAATCTGATCTAGGGCAGAAGTTGTACCCATTGAATCTGGGCCATCAGAAGACAATGAAAATGGTCGAAATAATTTTTATTGATTAAAAATTGAAATAGAGATGAGTAAGCTAGAAGAAACTTTGGAATTCACATGATTTTGGTTGAAGCAGCCAGAACCTCATGATAATCGCGTGCGAAGTAGTATGGCTGAGGGTCAGTTATAATCAGCCGGGCTTATCTATATTAACACGTAGTTATGCTGTAAAAGGCAGACTGGAGAAAATTCTTGAAGAGAGAATTGGCCCGGGCAAGCGTTGGGAGGAGAAACGCCACTATAAATTTAAGCCCTGCACAGAAATCTTTATCCCTCCATCGCAAGAGTCATATATCATTCTGAGACGATTTAACAACCAGTTAATCACTACACTCTCTCTCTGTCTAGAATCCAGTGTATGAGTTTTTACAGTGGTCCTATTCAGGCCTTGTTGGCCGATGTGTATGTGGATGTGCTGAGTGACAGGGACCTGAGGGGCGATGTTCTGAAGGGGGGACTGTTCAGCCTGGCTGCAGCCATAGAGGTGACTCGGACCAGCTAACAACTCTGGGATAGAATAAGAGAGGGTGTAGGTAGGAACCCGGAAAGGGGGGGGGAAAAGTAGTGATAAAAAAGAAGGACCGGGAACAGATCCAGATATGGGACCCAAAAGAAGAGGTGGAAGAGGACTGGAAGGCTGAGGTAATTCTCAATAGGAGAGCCTGGGATCTGCGTTATGGGTTTCACAAGCCCACACCAGGCCGATATGGGTTGGTGTGCTGGACTTGCAAGTATGGTGCGCATCGGACCCGCGACTGTCTGAAAATCTATGGAGGTGACCCAAGGTCTTTGGGGTCGGACTGCACGACTTGTGGCGAGTTTGGGCACAAGCCCAAATAAAGCGAGTTAATACGCTGGTGCCCTCTACTGAGAAGGAAAAGGGTCCAGGAAACACTGATGGGTCACCCGTGAAAAAGTAAGAGGCAGAGTGGCCCCAGTGCAAGTAAGACCTCTGAGATGCTGGACATGTGGTGTGGTTGGGCACTTTTCGGCCAGTTGTAAGGAGCGAAGGTGTTGGCGCTGTGGAGGAGTGGGTCACCTGAGACGAACCTGTCCTTGCAGGAGAAAGATGGAACACACTGGACGGAACAACCCTAACTCGAATGGAGGGGAAAAATGGGTTGCTAGTCCAAGAAAAGAGAGTCATCCGAGCTCTACCCCACCCAGGTGGGCCCCTAGACAGAAATTGGAGCCCCTAGAAAAAGTGAACTCCTGTCACCGACTCCCATGTCTTGGTTGCCGAGAAAGCGGGAGGAAGGGAGAGAACATATGGGAAGGGGAAAGGCACAGGTATACCGTTTGCTGAAGGAAGGGCCAGACTTCACCTGTAGTGTGTTGCTGGGAGACAAGAAGGTGAAGACCCTTGTCGATACTAGAGCTTCAGTATCACTGGTTATCTCCAAGGTTTTTAGACAGTTGGGACTGAAAACAAAGCTTAGTCCCGTCGATCTACTAATAAGTCAGGCTGATAGTAGCAGGATGAGGATAGAGGGTATGACGTGGCTACCTTTCCAGTTGGCAAGTACCAGAGGTGAACTTAAGGTTTATGTGGCACCTGACTTGTGTGGTGAGCTAATTTTGGAGAGTGGCTTAGGCAGAATAAAGCACAGATCCGTTTTGACCCCACCACCCTGACATTGGATGGGGTAGGGATACTGTTGGGAGAGGATAATTATGAACAATTGCCAGTGGTGGCCTAGACAGATATAAAGCTTCCCCCTAGGACTACTGTATCTGGGAAGGGCAAGATTATAACAGAAGGAGTGCTGAACAGTGACCTGTACCAAGTGGTCCCTACTGATAGGTATGATAATAGTGAAGGGGAAATAACCATGTGTGATTCGTTGGTGAAGAGGTTGGGGACCGTTCCCTTACTGTTAGACAATACTGCCAATAAAACTATTAAAATAAAGCAGGGAGAGGAGCTGGCACAGGCGTGCCCAGTGAGAGAAGTTGAACAGGTGAGAGTATGGAATGAGAATAGGCCTGGGAATAAGACAGGTAGCAATGAAATAAGGGATGAAGATATAACAGCTCCTGAGCGTTATAGGAGGAAATTGAGGGGGTTGCTGAACGGTAATCAGGAGGTAATAGCCATTATGGATAAGGAACTGGGACAGACAGTGACAGTTGAAATGAAGATAGACATGGGTAATCACCCACCTATTAAGTTAAGACTGTATAGGACCCCAATCCACAAAAGAAAATTAGTAGAGGACGCAGTGAATGAAATGATGGAATCAGGGATAATTGAAAGATTCAAATTTCCCTGGAGTTTTCCAATAGTGATTGTTGAAAAGAAGGATGGAGGGCATAGGTTTTGCGTGGATTTTCATCAATTAAATGCCACTACGAAAACGGCTGACAGTGCCCCTCCCCTTGATTGATGATATTCTAGCTCTTTTAGGAAAGTTTAAATGTTTTTTCACCTTGGATTTGAGGTTGGGATATTGGCAGGTAGCACTTAGCAAAAAGGATCAGGAAAAGACCGTTTTTACCTGCTACATGGGTCTCTTCAATTTTAGAGTTATGCCGTTTGGGTTAGCAAACGTCCCGGGTGTATTTAGTCAGTTAATGTCCATCGTATTGAATGGCACTGAGGCATTTGCCATGGCGTATCTAGATGACATCATGGTGTTCTCAAAATCACCGGAGGAGCGTTCGATAGGTTAAGAGAACATGGATTAAAGTTAAAATTATCAAAGTGTCAGTTTATGAAAGAAGAGACAAAGTACTTAGGGTTTATCATAAACAAAGAAGGAATAAAAACAGATTTAGACAAAGTAGAGGTTATAAGAGCCATGCCCACACCAAAGACCGTAAGAGAGATTAGAGGATTTATTGGAGCCATCGGATATTATCGGAGGTTCATACCAGCATTTAGTCGGCTAGCAGGCCCTCTAATAGCTCTAACTAAGAAGCATGCTAGGTTTAAGTGGACCGAGGATTGTCAGCTCTAAAGGACCAGCTGACAGCTGTACCCTTGATGGCCTACCCAGACCTGAGTAAGCCCATGATGCTGTACACCGATGCTAGTGATAAGTGTATCGGGGCGGTTCTTACACAACCATGTCCCGACAAGGATGGACCAGTACCGGGTATTCCTGAGGAAGTGCCGATCTATTTTCTGTCTCATCGGCTCTCAGAGACTCAGCAAAGGTGGCCAGTAATAGAAAAAGAGGTGTTCGCCATTCTGTATGCTGTGCAGAAATTAGATTATTATTTGAGTGGGGCTGTGTTTACCATTAAAACAGACCACAAACCCCTCAAATATTTGTTAGAGGTGGAGTGGACGAATAAGAAGATACAACAGTGGGCATTGAAGTGGGTATAACTGCAGAATAGAATATTTGGCAGGGAAGGATACCTGTGCTGACCTGTTATTGAGGATTCCAAGGCAATTAGAGACCGAATCTGTCAGGTTGGAGCTGGGTGTACATGATAAAGCATTCCAAATTAATGTGATCAATTCACAGGTGTTGAAGGAGAGACTTGGTTGGGGAGGTCAGGAAACGAGTGAAACGGAGATTGTTTCCGACCCCTACTGGAGAGATATTATTAGGCAAAACCAAGAGGATAGCGAGATAGCAACTATCAGGTCCAGGGTAGAGGCAGGGCGTACCTCCAAATATATGGTGCACGATGGAGTGTTGTATTACCTTTCAGGAAGAGATGAGGAAGTAAGTTTAAAAATGGATACCCGAGAAGTTGAGAGCTGAAATTCTAGACCAGTGCCATAGGAGGTTAGGACACCTGGGAATTGATAAGACATATGGATTAATAATGAGAAATTACTATTGGCCTAAGTTGTTTAATGATGTTGTGAACCATGTAAAAAATGTGTAACATGCCAAGTACAGAGTCGAAGGAGTAGGGTTGCCCCAGTATTAGAAACGGATGTTCCTAATTATCCATTTCAGAAAGTAAGCATGGATATTTCTGGGCCCTATGGAGAAACACATAGAGGTAATCTTTACATAGTGAGTCTTGTGGACTGGCTGATGAATTGGCCTGAGGCATTTGCCATACTGGATCAGAAGGCACGAACAGTATCAAATATAATACTGAACAAAATATTCCCTAGGTATGGGGCCCCCGAACAGTTGGTTACCGATAATGGATTGGAGAATGTGAATTGGATTATGAGAGAGACGTTGGGAGAATTAAACATACAGCACATAACCACCTCTCCATATCACCCCCAAAGTAATGCTAAGGTAGAGAGATTTCACAAGACCCTCACTGATGTGTTAGCTAAACTAACAGAGGATAATAGGGAAAATTGAGATTTATTCGTAACCCAAGTGTTAGCAGCTGTGAGATTCTCGATGAACAAAATGACAAAATTTTCCCCTTATTACTTGATATATGGCAGGGATGTAGTCTTTATGCAAGTGAGGAGGAGGATTCAAAGAGCCCAGAAAAGGTGAAACGATAGGGTAAATAAAAATAGAGAAGAAGTTTCTTTCCAGATAGGTAATCCAGTGTATTATAAAATACACCTGAGAGAAGGTAAATTGGACAAGAGATGGAGTCCATACTATAGGATCGTGGAGCAGACGGGTCCGGTTTCCTTTGTGATCTGGGACCGATTGACCGCACAGGTAAAGAGAGTGCATGCGAATAATATAAAGCTAGCTGAAATAGGAGAATGGAAAGGAGCCAAAACAAAAACTCAACAGAAAAGCCTGTGGAAAACTATGTTGGTAGAACCCAAAGGGTTAGAGACTGAGAGTGAAAGTGAAGGGAGTGAGGAGATAGAAATTAGCCCAACTACCCTTTGAAGGCTAAGGGAGGTAAATCGGACCCCAGCAAGACATTCTGAGGAAGCAGGGATTGAGCCTAATCTTAGGGAAGAAGAAGAACTGAGTGAATGGGAAGAAGAGGATGAAATTCTGTTAGTTCAATTGCAGAGTAAATTGTGGGCTGAAAAAGCACCTAGTGTTAATGAGGAATTACCACTAAAACTGCGATTAAGGGGGGCGGTGCAGCCTGAGCACAAAGATTTAAGTGAAACCAGTACAGTGCCTGTGGTGAATGAGTGATGGTCTGGGACTAATTGTGCATTTATCATCAGTGCTGGTGAACTGTGTGGACGGGGCCACATGCATGCACGGCGCTGGTGGTGGTGTGGGTCGGTGCTTGAGGTATCACTCTGAGATGTAACCACCCGATAAAAACAATAAGAGAATGATTGAGTAAGACGAATTATTCTCTCTATCTCCTTGCAGACATGGACGAGAGGAGGCTTGTGGTACTGACGATGTTAGTTGTGGTAGCTAATACCTGGGAACACAGTGAGAATATTGTATTTAAGAGGACTAGTGAAGTGATTATAACTAGATCAAAGTGGTTGATAACTTTGGTGATAGACGTGCAGTCAATTGAGAAGATGAAGACTGAAGAGGACAAACTAGATACAGCCAGGGCCCAAGTCGCTGGAGAATATTTACAGACTCTGGAATACCACTGTATATTATACCCCTTAGCTCAGGAATCCCTAATACTTGAGAGACAATGGAAGGATACAAGTTACTATTTGAAATAAGTTGTTACGAACCAGGAAAAAGAGGGCAGTATTACCTATGATGGGAAAGGCATTAAGCGTGTTGTTTGGTACAGTCTCTGAAGGCGAAGTGAGAGTAATTAAGAGGAAATTAAAGGTGGTAGAACAGAGACAACAAGCAATGGCTCAGTCGGTTAGAGAGAGCGTATCCATACTCAATGTTACTAGGCTGGAATTGGCTAAGAATGGAGGGAGTATCAATTGGTTGATTTCTCACCTACAGGTTTTTAGAAAAGAAGTGATAAATGTAACCACGTCTGTAACAACCGAATTACAGAAATTAGAGGGGTTTTTGCAAAGGTATTTTCAATTATTAGCTATAATCAGTAAGGTACGTCAAACAAGTCACTCTTTAATGGTGTTGTTAGAGCATGTGAGAGCACAGTTAGACATGCTGTTGCTGGGACACCTGTCTCTGAGTATAATAACCCCAGAACGATTAAGGGAAGTACTATTGGAGATACAAGCCAAACTACCCCATCATCTTAGATTACCTGTAGACCCCACCCAGCAGTTATGGAGGTATTATAGTGCCTTGGGATTTACTACCTTGTTGGAAGATGATAAATTGCTAGTGCTAGTGTCAGTTCCATTACTGGACAGAGATAGTACCTTTGAAATTTATCAGGTGATGAATCTTTCCCTTCCCTATCCAAAACTAAGGCCGAAGATAGGAGCGGTGGCTAGGTACAAGGTAGAGATGGAATTTGTTGCCCTAAACCTAGCCAGGACAGAGTTTATGCTATTAACAAAGGGAGAAGCAGAAAAATGCAAGAATGATGCCTTAGGTACCTGTGGGTCTGTAAGTCCAATTTACGTGACAGGTAGTCATAATTTGTGTGTATTAGATTTGTTTAAGAAAAATAAGAAGGGAATTAAAGATCATTGTCAGGTAGAGGTGTTGGCCAGTGTAAAGCAACCAGTGTCTCTGACAGAATTTGGGCAGTGGCCACATAAGAAGTGATCGAATTATTTAAGGTGTGTGAAGGGAAGCCCAGCACTATGATAAGAGTTATTCCCCCTTTGTTTTTTTTGTAGAGCTACCCATTGGTTGTGGAGCTCATAGTCCATCTATCTCTTTACCTCCCTACTACCAAGCAGAAGAGAAGTTAGAAGAGAATGAGGCTTTGTTAGAGCTGGTAGGAACGAATACCAGTGGATGGATGGGATTGTGGGAACCCATTGCAAGGGAGATTCCTAAGATGTTGCTAGAAAAGATGCCAGCGTTGTTAAAGCCAATTGATAAGATTGATCTTGGACAGTTGAAGACGGAGTTAGATAGGATAGGTATGCCGAATTCGGGCTGGAGAGAGAATTTGGTTGCTATAATAACCTGGCCGACCGATGTGGGAATTAAACTAATGATAGTTGTGGCCTTGCTGGTTTGGTGGTGGTTGAAGAGGCGTACAGTGTTGTCGACTGGGCAGAATAAACTGGCACGGGAGTGCATGAGTGAAGAAAGGATTCCAGTTAGTGCACTTTACCAAGGTAGGTCCGACCCGAGTGCATTGGGACCCCTAACTGATATTGAAGAAGAGTCCACAATTGTCATGGAAGGACCTGAACCAACAAAAGATCTGACAAAGCCTGTTGTGAAGGCGAGACAAAATCGGAGGGACAGATTTATGAAATAAATTGAATTTTTTTTATTTTTAGTAATGAGACTGAAATAATTGGTAAGGAGTGTTGCGAACTCAGAGAAAAAAAAGGAAAGAACCCTCGAAATAGTGAACTATGTGAAAAGGTTCTATTGCACGAGATCACCAAAACAGTGAAAGTTAACCAGAAGTTGATTGTACATATGTATCGTAAGGACAATGAAAATGTAAATGGCCATAATGAGCCCTAAGAAGAACTGAGGACTCTACCTTTGCATACTGGAAGAGACGTATGTTTAAGTAGCCCCCTAGTCAGAAGCATGTTGGACTGGGTTTTCTCATATTTTGTTGATATGAAAGCTCGTGTGTCATTTACTAGTAAATGACAGGTGGGTAGGGGAGGAAATTTGACAGAAAGTCTAGGACACACACACACACACACACACACGTATATTTTTTTTAGTGAAATTGGAGTAGATTTGAATAGCAAAATTAAATTAGAGCGTTTTGTTTACTGATGGGGAAATCTGATCTAGGGCAGAAGTTGTACCCATTGAATCTGGGTCATCAGAAGACAATGAAAACGGTTGAAATAATTTTTATGAATTAAAAATTGAAATAAAGCTGAGTAAGCTAGAAAGAACTTTGGAATTCACATGATTTTGGTTGAAGCAGCCAGAACCCTGTGATAATTGCGTGCAAAGTAGTAGGGCCGAGGGTCAGTTATAACCAGCCGGGTTTATTTATATAAACGCGTAGTTATGCTGAAAAAGGCAGACTGGAGAAAATTCTTGAAGAGAGCAGAGAGAATTGGCCCGGGCAAGTGTTGGGAGGAGGAACGCCACTATAAATTTAAGCCCCGCACAGAAATCTTTATCCCTCCATCGCAAGAGTCATATGTTGTTCTGAGATAATTTAACAAGTTAATAACTACACTCTCTGTCTAGAATCCAGTGTATGAGTTTTTACGTTAAATACTTTTCTTTTCTGTAACCCGTTTCTTTTCTCTAGTATTCTTTTCTGCTATATAAAAGACATTAACAATTCAACCATTGAATAGTTGTTTGTCCGGCTTTCTGCAGATATTAATTTTTTTTTGCTGCATTCTAAATTTCTTAAGGCAGACTCCCCAGCTGTGTCTACATCTTCAGTCGACCATGAATGGACGGACATCACTTCTGCTTTCTGGATCAAACAAATCACAATGTGGGCAGGAAGCAGGATCAAGCCAGCGGACCAGTTGAATAATCTATGGATGCTCAGGGGACCTATGGCACTCCCTTAAGTTCGGTTAGGACCGAGTAGACACCTCAGCCCAAAGAGTAAGACGCCGGAGGTTGAGGGGCTGGGGCGAAAGTGTTAGATATTTGTTAAGTCCTGATTATTTTTAGGTTTTCATACACAAGTCTTTAAATATATTTTTTCAATTATTAACACATATAGTAACTCTGGGGGATCAGCTTATTACTTCATACAATAAAAAAAAAAAAAATCAATCCACTACTTTATGACCAGTAGAGTCATATTAATGCTTGGTTGCATATGCTGTCAAAAATGATTGCATTTATAAAATTTATTGTTTTGTGAGTCTTCAAATATATTTTTTCCAATTATTATTGCATTCTGCTCTCTAACAGTCCTTTAACCTGCTGGCTTCATAAACATCTTGGAACAATCCATTATTGTCTTGAGAAATGCACTATTATATGGTGTTGCCAGTTCAAGGGAGACAAGTCTAATACAGCAAAACATTACAGATATGGTATAAAAAAACTATACCTGGTGTATTATAAAGTAAAAAGCATATTTATAAGAATTATTTTTTTTTATATGCCTTAAAATTTTTCTTAAGGAATAAAGTAAATGGAAAGCTAAAATAAATTACTTTTAAATGTGTGGATAAAAAGATTAATTGGTGTGTTTTTTTGTTTTTTTTTACAGCTTATCAACCCTTAAATATTTTTGATTGTAAGAAAAAAAAATTCTAAATGAAGATTACATTAACAAATTTTGTTTTACGATAACTGATTTTTCCAGATATGAGTCTTAGTATTTAACCCATAGCTTGGAGGGAAAGAGATAGAGTCACACCTTTCCCAAGAGCATTGGTGTATAAGTAACTGTAACAAACTCAACTGGAATTTGAACTTAGCTATCTGATATCTCATTCCAAGTTGCTATCCATTACACCACCTGCACAGCCATGTAGATAAAAAGAAGATTGGTAGATAATTTACCTGTGTGTGTAATCTCATGGCGCCGCAGATGACTTCGCTTGAAGAACGAAAAAGTGCATCCTTCCTGAGAGCAGTGATACTTCTTGGGAGAAAGCTGATGGTACTCCTCACGGTGATTTTTCAGAAGACGTGCAGTCCGGAAATCTTTCGTGCAGCCTTCTACCTCACAGAGAAAAGGTCGCGACGGCTCATGCACGTCCCGGTGGCTCTTCAGGGCAGGCGAGGTCTTAAATGCCTTTCCGCACAGGTCACACTTGTATGGCCTGTCATCGGAATGGACCTTTAAATGCCGTTTCATGCTGTCCTCCGAGAAGAACATCTTCTCACAGATGCAACACTTAACATTCTTCTCACGATACTCATGGATACTCTTCATGTGTTTCTGCAGATTAGCTTTGTAATTGGATTGATATCCACATTCTGGGCAGTGGAACCGTTTCGGCAGGTCCGGAAAGTGCGTCGCCATGTGCACCTTGAGCGATGACTCGTACCGGAACATCTTGTTACACTCCTTGCAGCTGAGGCTACGCACCCTGCATTCTTTCTTGTGCTTTTCCATCGAGATGATGTCCGTGTCGATGTACTTGCGGCACTGCCGACACAACTTCTCGCTGCGCCTATTCTTGTGAGATTCACGCATATGAACACTACAATTCTCTTTGTTTTCACCAATAAAGCTGCACTTCAGGCACATGAAAATGCCATGCGTCTCAACATGGCGTGCTAGCAGAGAGTGTTTCACAGCCTGAAAATCACACTGCTTGCAAAGGTGGGATTTGGGCTTGGATGCTGAATCCAGACTGATCTCGGTTCCAATTTTGGCAACAAGAGCAGCAACTACAGCAGCTGCTGCAGCATTAACATCTATGATATCGTCAGTCCCCTCTTTTTCTTCTTGTGTATCCTTATTTTCTTCATTGTTGCCTGTCTTGTTGATCTGGTTGAAATCTTCACAGCCCACAATAGGTTCTTTCTGGGAATCTTCAGAAGGGCTGATATCAGCATTGTCTTTGACTATATCTTTGTCTTCTGACAAACATGATGGATGCTTTAAGCTGCTCTTGGCCGAAATATCTTCAGAGCTATCCAAGCCTGGTTCATTTTTTTCTTTATTGGTCTCTTTTTCCGTGACCATTTCAGCAGTGCATGCCAATTCTGGGAGGCTCAGAGTTGGTGTGGTTGGATGAGCGGGCATAGCAGCAGCTGCAACAGCTGAAGCGGCAGCCCCAGTTCCAGCAGCTCTAACAAGTTCAACAACCTTACCTAAATTTTCCACAGAAGGTGATTTCAACTGGTCGGAAGCACAGGATTTGTTCTCCACTTTCACAGATGCAAGCTTATTGTCTTTGATATTTTTGGCCTGGACAGAATCGGTGGAACCTTTTTTGGATCCTGCCTCTTCTGGATCACCACTGACAATGGCCGGGCATTTCTTCATATGTCGGCTAAGTGATTGCTTGTTGCAAAAGTTGCGCTTGCAACTCTCACACTGCACACTTGTCTTTGCCTGGCTACTGTCTTTGGATTCATTTTTCTTCTCCTCTTCCTCCTTAGCAATTGACTCTATCACCCCAGCCTTGATACTCTCAATCACTTTAATCATGTCAGTTGGTTTCTCAACTTCTGTGGCTGATTTACCAACTGGGATGCTCTCTTTCTTCTTGGCTTCCTTAACTGCTTTGTCTTGGTTCTCAGCAGCTTTGGGTGACTGACTGACCTTTCTACCTTTAGTCTTTGGCATCTCCCCACCATTATTATTATTTGAGAGTGACTCTTTGGTCTTGCTCTCTTTTGTTTCTTTATCACATTTAGGTTCTCTTTTCAAAGGACTGCCAACTTTGCAACTACCTGCTTGCCCTTTATTTGTTGCCGCTGTGGCCTTTCCCTCTGCAGAAGTCTTGGGACTGTTACCCACTTTTTTTTCATCACTATTTTTTTCTAATACAGCCCTTGAACCCTTCTTTGGACTCTCAGAATTCTTTTTGGGAACAGTCCCTATTTTATTGTTTTTATGCTCTTCTTCCTTGACAGTAACAGACACCTTATCTTCTGCGGCAGTTTTGGGCCCATTGTCAACCTTATGATCACTATTATTTTTTTCTAAAACCTCTTTTGCCTTTTTTCTAGGTGGTTCTTTTGGTAGCCGAGTTTTTCTTGCATTGATAGGCTTAGCCTTCTGGTTACTCTTAGCATCTGTGGAATTTGTCATGTTACCATTTATCTGAGGCACCACTCTGCTTTCAGAATCACTGGTGTCCTGGCTGGAATTGGGTTCCTTGTTTTCTTTTGAATTTTTATTTTCTTTCAAATTCTTTGCTTCTTTGCTATCTTTCTTTTCTTTAATGGAATTACGTCTTGGACTTCTGGTCTCCTTAACATTTTTGGCGGCAATGGTACTGTTGGTTCTTCGAGTGACTGGAACTGATTTTGTATCTTTCCTGCCACTGCCAATACCTCTTACTGGTTTTATACCTTTGGGAGACTTTAGCTCTTTTTTTCCACCAACATCTTTCACCAGAGATTGCTCCAATGATATTGACACATTGTTACACAGGACAACCTTTGGTTCCTTACTGTTTTTATCAATCTTATTTATACCCTTAATGTCCTTATAATTATTATTATTATTACTATTATTATGCTTTATTTTGGTGGGAGATTCTTTTGCACAGCCTTTGGCAACCCTGCTCAATTTGCCTGGTTTTGAATCTTTTATTTTTTCTGCATTTTCTGAGGATTTTGTCCGTTTTGAGGATTTGGGTTTACTTTCCTCCTCATCACAGGGTGAAATTTTCCTCTTTCGAGAAGATACTGGAGTTCTCTTCAGTCTGCCGGTGCCACTTGTGTTAGTATTTTCTTCCTCTTTTTTTCCCCTGAGCTCTCCATTTGGTTTCTGCTCTTGCTTCTTCTTGGGGCTAACCACACGGCACTCGGTCTTCTTCTTGGGGGGAGATGTAGCAGGTTCTTTTGCCTCATTTGATCTCCGCAGTTTCTTTTGTCTCCTGCCACTTGTCTGTTCTCTTGCCCCCATGTTCACGTTGATGAGGCAGGTAACACTCTAGTACTGTGGGCATGCTAACAGCCTGTCGAGAGAAAGAAAAAAATATTGTTAGAGGGCATCAACTTTAACACAAAGTCATATTCATGGCATTGCAAACATATAATGCAACTCTCACCAAACAAATGATTATCCCTGACCAGCAAATGATTTCCCTACATAGCATTTCAATTCTCAATCTTACAAGCTGGGGAAGGACCCACTGCATGCTCACAAGGTAACATGATGAAAGACAAATGTCACATTCAGAAATAAGAATGCAAACCCTGTTTCCCATGTTATATGTAGATGTTTTATTCTTTTATGTCAATCTCATAGATCAGCTCTTCCTCCTCCTAACTCCTTGCCCATTTACAGATCCCAACATGTGGCTGGCAAGATGAACAGGTAGCATTGAAACCACATAATGAACAAGTCCATCTTCCACCAAGGGCAAACCAGATCCAACTCTGATCCTAAGCATGACTGTTAATATAGACCAGCACCTGGATACATCCCATTTTCAGTTTTGTTGTCACTTTATCGCCAAAAAAAACCCCTCATCAACACCTTTACTTCCTCATTCCCCCTCGGTTGAAGTGGGTGCCATTTAGAAAATTAGACTAAAAAAGAACAACCTGTTAGCTATAAAACAGAAACACTTGAGATCAAGATAAAACCACATCTTTTTATATATGGGTATCCATAGCATCACATCATATACAAGAAGAAAACTCAATAGTTCATGACTATTGATCAGTAGAAGTTATAACATCTATTATATAATATATTCTATATTATAAGTTATTTTTTATGGTGGCCATTATAGAGTTGATAGGTAAAATTATGTGCCTAATTTTGTCAGGGTTGTTGCAATTATTATTAACTCGATTTTTTTCTGTAGATTTTGTAGGCTTTGTGTTTAGCATTATAGAGGAAATAATTTGGGTATTGGAGGAGTTTGATAGTGTTTTCAATATATTTTTCTTCCCCTGACAGGAATTGGAGGGTTATAGATTCTAAGGGCTCTTAAATAGAAAACTATGATTACTTCAGATATTATTTTATTGTTGTGACCAGAGTAAAAGTGTATACAGTCATTTTTATTTGTGTATTTTCTGTAACTCCCATCACAAAAATAAAATAAAATCCTGAGTACTCATAGGTTTCTATTCACAGAGCTCTTAGAATCTGTAGCTCCTAATTTTTACTTGAGGAAGAAAAATATATTGAAAAAACTTTCAAATTTCTCCACTACCCAAATTATTTCTTGTATAATGCTAAATACAAAGCCTACAAAATCCACAGAAAATAGACAGAAAAATCCACAGTTAATAATAATCACAACAACTCTGACAAAATCAGGCACATTATTATAACCACCAAATCTATAACAGCCACCATTGAAAATAACTTATCCAACCATGATCAGAAATTCGTCAATACCATCTATAATATAAAACAATATAACTTCAGATATATTTCCTTCCAAAGGCTAAGCAAAGTATTAAGAAACAGAAAAATTTTGTTTAGAAACAAAGAAAACATCCGATATGGCAGTGATTTCTGAACAATCTGCTCACAGATGAAGAGGAGACTTGAAACAACAGAAATGTGTTCCTACAGAAGGATGCTGAGAATACCATGAACTGAACATGTGAGCAACGGCAAAGTTTTAGAGAAAATAGAAACAAAAAGGACACTTGTACTTAACATTAGGAAGAGATAGTTGAAATTTCTAGGGCACATAATGAGGAAACAGGGCTTGGGAAATCTTTCATCAGAATTTTTCTCAATCTGCAATAAACAGAGAGGTCATTATAAAAGGGGTGGGGTTAGAAAATCATATAAAGCCTCAAAAAAATTATAATTTAAGTAAAGAAACGTTTGTTTGTTTTTTTTATTAAGTTTATGAAAAAGGAAACATACTTAACACCAGGAAGAGACAGTTAAAATTTCTAGGGCACATAATGAGGAAAGTGGGCTTGGAAAATTTGATACTCACAGGACAGATTGAAGGCAAAAGGGACAGAGGAGAATGATGCATAAACTAACTAGGGAGCTTGAGTAAATGGATGGTGGAGCAAGGTTTAGGAGAAATAAAAATAAATAAATAAAAAATAAAATATATTAAGAGCTACAAAGGACAGGAAATAGTAGAGAGCCATGATTGCCTACATCCTGAAGGGACATGGCATGAAAAAGGACAATATGTACTGCATATAATGATCTTTTGTTGTTTGGAATGAATTAATACATTTTTAAATGAAAAAATTGATTTTTTTAAAACCCCAACCATTGCTTCAATAGCAAAAATATGGTTGGTTGGCTGATTTTGTTTTGCAGCATATCAACCTCTGTGGGTTATTTAATGCTGAAATCTAAATATTTTCATTGGTTTGTATTTAATGCCCAAATCTAAATATTTTGAACCTAATTTAATGGCTTCACTTACAGATATTTTGAATGCAATTTTATTCCTTCAACTACAGATAAAATGTATTGCTAGTCAATTTTTTTTAATATAAAAATGTATTTTTATACTTTCATAGTGTTTTCTTTTGTTTCTTTGGGGGTTCACTATTTGCCTATAGCTGGGACCCTAACAAGTGCTACCACCCCAGATCAAAGTGGACCTGTGAACAACAGCAATTAAGAGGTGGTTCCACAGTCCTCTAAACCTCCAATCATCTGATTAGTAGCCTTGCTGCTGGATGTAGTTTACTGTCATACCCAGGAATAAATAACAAAAGAGGGAATTCATTCATGGAATATGAGAATGTTATCACTGTTTTGTTATTTGCTACATCAAATAACAAACTTCATCAAAGGTACAATGCTGAAGGTGGTAAATTCTTGAAACAGGTGCCAGACAAAAGAATGTACTCCAGCAAAGATAAGGTTCAATAAAAATTGAAAATATAGATGTCAAAATAACTCTTACAAAGAACCATGGCTAAACTGTGATTGAGAGAGAAAGATTTCCCACATTTTAAGTTTAAATAAATACAAAAAAGTGATTTTTAAAAATTCAGGTAATCAGAAAGAAAAAAATATCTTTAACTGTTCTGGCCATAAGCTTAAAACATGCCTGTAATCACTTTAATAGTTACTTATGAAACTTATACAAGAATAAATTCATCATTAAGGACTAATTAAGCTATAATAGAAGTATTCTTTTATAAATAAAATATTGCAAGAAAAAAATCTTCAGTTACTAACTCTACTAACTACACGGTCAACCATTATAACTAGTATATGCTTTCATTTTCGTTTTTATTAGAATAAATAGTCAGCTATTATTATTAATTTTTAACTAGTATTTACTTTCATCTTCATATTTTTATTAAATGAAGCATTGCCAGCCATTATTATTAATTTTTGACTAGTATTTACTTTCATCTTCATTTTTTAATAGCTGAATCATTGTCAGTCGTTATTAATTTTTATCTAGTATTTACTTTCATCATTACTTATTTTTAGAATTTGCATTGATAGAAGGTATATTATATATAAAAAATGGATGATTAAAGTAAAATACTATCTTCTGTCGTAAAAATATTTGACTTAAAAATAAACAACATATTCATGATTATTTTTCTATTACTATTTGTATTATAGTAGGAGTAAGATAATGTCAAAGGTAAATTATACTTTTAGATTTATGGTGTTATAAAATTATTTTCTAATATAAAGAATACAGTTTTTTTTCCATCATCAAATACAGAACACACACACACACACACACACACACACACACACACACCTTTTATTTATAATGTATTTTTTCTTTTCCACAAATATTTCTAAATTTAACAGAGTAACCTTTTTCTTAAATTCTTACCTATTTCCACCACCATCCAAATTCTAAAATGTCTTTTAAAAAAATTTCTTACCTTTCCTTATTGATGATTAAAAGTTTATTTACTTTTATGATGAACTTGAGAAATACATTTTAATCTCAATAGAAACTTGTTTTGCAAGTGAAATATTTTTCTTTTCAGTTTGTCATTTCCTCAAATATTTATGGAAAAACCCTGCTTCAAATGTAAAATGTCCTTGTAGTAAGACAAAATAAAAAAAAAAACAACAAACAAACCTGTCTTTACTGAGTAAGAGAAATTTCCATTGTAGAATAGCTAAATCAGCATGAAATCTATCTCAGTGGCTAGAGGACAAGATTAGTTGTTTTAATTAGAGGGTTTCTTTTTTTTAATCTTTTTTTTTAGTGATGTTTGTTAATCCTAAACTTGAATGGGTTAAGATTGTAGTGATCAGGGAAGCATCCTCTTGGGAGTTGGTTTCACAAAGCAGTGATTTGTGGGAGGAAGCTGCTCAAATGGAACTTATATCTCACCAACAGAATACACAGGGAATGGGAGTGGTTTGTTACAAGGTGCATGACATTGTGTTTTTTTAAAACAAATTACCATCAATTGAATATGTATTCAGTCAAATATAAATTCCACTATGTTAGCTAACAATAGTAAAATCAGAAACTACATTTGTAGGTGAACCTAATAAATTATACATACCAATTTGTATGATAGCAAGTTGAATTCTGAAAACAGTCTAAACATTATCTAGAAATACATGAAACATTTGTTCATTATGTAATGAAGATATCAAACTACTTTGCTATTCTATTGAACATATTTATTTTCTCCACTTCTTGACAAAATAAATTTCAATAAATGTGTGTCTGCTATGTTAGCATCTATGATCAGCATTGTCAAAGTGAATTTAGACTGATGAAATAAAATGAGCGATTTTAACATCATTGATAAAGTTATTGTTAACAAGTCTCTTCACAGCATAAATCTTTAAAAAAAAAAAAAAAAGAAATAGTTCATCACTTCTTGTAATTCCTTATAGGAAATAATCTGTATAATGGTTTCATTAAACAGACAGATCTGCTAGACTCCTAAGTAGTCACACATCTGTATAACTTTACTTGAAACAAAGCCTTAAATGCAGTAGTATCATGGAGATGATATATCCCAACAACACTAGCAGATGCCTAGAACTGTCAATAGTACTAAGACTTTTCTGTATCTATATACATTTGTAACAATAAATGATGATGCTTATTAAATGAGCTGGGAGAAGAAGGGAGATCCTTTAATTAGGCATGACAGCTCAAAGCACCTGGGAGTGACACTCTTATCTATCTTTGATCAGTCTCAACCAAAATATTTTGTCCTGGGAGGAGTGTGGGCTGGGAACTGTGATTTATGACATTTTCTAATAGAACTAGCAAGAGAGGGAAAAGTTCAAGCCTCATAAAAAGGAACACTTTTTGCCTGCAAGCCAATCCACTGTGGCAAACGTGGAGTCCTATTTCATATTGTTCACGTTCCCCATTGCCATAATCTAATAGCAGCTGCTCCATCTCATTGCTGAAGCCCAAGAATAAACCAAAATGATTTTTCAACAATTGGGTCATGTTTTGATCACAACCCTTTTTTATGCATCAGACAACAGTGATCACTCAAGAAGGAACATCTAAAACCTAACTGGGTTCTGGTCAAACACAGATCAGATCAGACCAAGTCCTGTAATCTACCAGTCATAGAGCCACCACATATACTGCAGCAGTGGCATGACTAAGGCAAGATAGCTTAATAGAACCCATCTCTCTTCAAGTTGGTTTTGAATTCAAACTTTTCTTTCTCCTTGACTGATTGCTACCTGAAGGAAAGACAGACCAGTCAGCCATGCTATTTAACACATAGCTGGGGGAAAGAAGAGCTGGATTTATACATTTCCTAATGCAAAAACAAATCTAATGAACTTGGCTTGCAGATTTCTCTTTCTGATTCAGTTATATTACCTAGATACCCTCAACACCTTTAATAAATTTTTATTTATAAATTAGGCACAATAAGCAATTGATAACAATAACTAAAAATAAAATAGAACAATTATAACAATATCCTGGTTCTTACCATAGATCTTATTAGGCACAATAAGTAACTAATAAAAAAAAGAACAATTCTAACAATATACTTTAATAAAAGTTATGTAATGGATAAAAGATTACCATATATACTTGCATATTATGTAACTTTTGAAGACCTAATTTTGAAACTAATTTTAAATGGTGGTTTTCGCATCATACATGAGATATAAAATTAGCGTATATACTGCTGGCCTTGGCTACACTATTTACCAATTTACTGTAGCCAAAAAGTACTACTGTAATTAAAATATACATGATTTTGATAAAACTGATGTTTTACTTAACTGTATCCAATCATAATGCATGTAATATTCACATATCATATTATAAAATACAAACAACAAATATGCATCTTTTCCATGTTTATGTTTATAAGATGTTTAGCTGTTTCTCGTTTGGTTGTACATGTTTACACAACGAGTATAGCGTTACTAATGATACTTTTATCATTCTCTTTTACTTTTTTAACTTATTTAACTAGAAGATGGGACAAAGAGATAGAGGAAAAGAGGTTAGTCTATTGTAATGTGGTCTCTCAAAATATGAACTCACATGATACATGATAAAATCATTTTTATAAGTGAAAACTTTGGGGGGGGGTCGCCTGTTACACAAGTATATACAGTAATTCTTACAGTAGATCTTAGCAATGTCAGCATATGATTTTTTTTCTTTCCTTATTAAGTCAAGAATGTTTAGCTTTTTACTGAAAGGAAACACTTTATGGCTTTTATTTGGCACATCTGAATTGTTAACATCGCTTGAAATCTGAGGCCATTATTAAGTAAACCTTAAGAATTATTTTGAGGGTAAACCTTGAATAGTCAAAACTGCAGGAAATGAAAATGCAGATATGAGGGACCAGTGTATTTGATATTTTACCCCTTGGAAAATCTTACAACAAAGTGAATTATAATCTGATACAATTTTATCCATTTTTTTTTTTTTTTTGAGAAATAAATAACACAATTTGTTATTTCCTGTCTAAATAATTATATCATCATCATCATTATATGATTACATTGTGCCAACACTTTTATAAATTTATATAGGGAAGGGAGGGAGTTCAATTTTGTTATTGGAAGAGACAGGCATAAGTGCCAATGGTAGATATAAAAAATATTTTAATTATTTTTGCCAGTAAATAAAATGAGATGTAAAAAGAAAGAAAGAAAGAAAGAAAAAAAAACGGTCCATGAAGAATAGAAATGTATTAAGAATTACATTGGAGGGGGAAAATATTAACACTGTAAGCAGAGATATGAAGACATCTATCGCATATGATTCTATGAAAATACAATAAACACAGCACACAATGTTAGAATGTAAAGAGAGTTATTCTTCAGCGTTCAGTCCCAATTCCAGTTTGACCTTTGCCTCTCCTCATGACAGCCATTGTTCCTTAGTTGGAATCCTCAATACCATATATGGTTATTTTATAGTTTTGCTTCTGCTAAGTTTTAAAAAAAGAAAAAAAGAAGCCAAACAAATGAAGTAGTCATATTTATAGGCTTGAAAATAACTTCTCTATTTCAAGATTTAAAAAATAGCAAAACTTCTAAAAAATCATTTGAGCAAAATTTATCAACCTCTGGTTAATTTTATGATTATTATACTTTTTTTTATAAATTATCATTGTCACGTAGACTGATAACAAAATGGGTCATGCAATTTCTCATATATTATTTCTTTCCTTAAACCAAAACTGTTCTTGCTTTTTTTTCTCTATCAAAAATCTGCAGACAAAATTAAAGCAATTAATATTTTAAGCAAAACCCATCTTTAAAAGCCAAGTTTAGTACAAGTCTAGATTCAAGGAGCACCCAATGAGGTTCAAACTCAGAATGTCTTGTAAAACATTAATTTAAGGCAAGATGTTTTTCTAATCTTTTACCAAGTCAGTCACAATGACAATACATGTTACTATTGGCAGTTTGTGTTTCCAGGAAACTCAATTTTCTTTATTTTTAAAATTGTTAATGTAAGAATTTCATCAGCTTTAAGAACTTACTGCATCCTTATAAAGTGTCTACTTTTTGAAGAAATTCACAAAATACTCAAGTTTTTCTTCCTAAGAAAATCTAATAATGCTCAGCCAACTTTGAATAGTGGCATAACAATTTTTTTTTTTTAATAATTTCATCCCAAGCAAGACAATAAAGCCACTAAGACACATGGGATTATTTAGTGTAAAAAAATATATAAGAAAAAGAAAAACATTATTAAGGAGTGAGAACAATAAAAGAAGAATCAAGAAGACAGTAGATAACAATTGACATTGCATTTCAATTTTTGAAGATCAAAGTTGGCTGGAAAGCAAGAAGCTGGAAGAGATTTCCACAGGCAAGACGTGCGAGAAAAGAAACTGTTTTCAAAAAACTTATGGTTACATCTAGACATTTCAACTGTAAAATGAGATCTTGTTGCCAATCTAGTACTGTGATTACCAGCTTTAATTTGCTATATAAGTTTGAAATATTGCCAAAATTAGAGAAAACTGGAAATGCATTTAACTGATCTTAAGTTAACTTATAGAAATATATAAAGCAAAGTCGTTTTTGATTCAAATAACTAAACTTTACATACAGATATTGTACCAAGAACTTTGAGGAATACCAGAGAAATTTAAAAAAAAAAAAAATCTATACTTTCATTGTCAATACTGTTGAACGATCATTTCAACTTTTAGATTAAATTTTTTAACACCATCTTTATTTTGTTAAAAACTGACATTGAAAAGCATTAATTTCAAACGTCTTGTTTCGAAAAGTAAGAGCATTAATAATGAAAAATAAAATAAAATGTTTAAAAACTTATCTTCCTAACTTCAAATATATAAAAATAAAAATTTGGGCAATAATATAGTAATTTTAATTACATCAAACTAACAACCATATTCTTTTGTGTATAATATGGTTTTAGTAAAGGTTTCTGAAGCTAAAAAACAGGGAATAAATAATATCCTTGAGTATAACTCCATCGTACAGCTGTCCCAATGTAAATTGTTGTATCAGATTAAAATCTCAATATCATACATATATTTCATTAAAATAATTTCTCACAATATTAAAGAATAGAAATGAAAGTTTAGCCATTGTATGTCTCTTCTAATTTCTGTTCCAAAACATATTTTTGAATTTTTTTTCATGTGCTGAGTGTATTTGCAGTCTTGTTGTTTCAAAGAGGATTTTTAAGCTGAGTAAAAATTTCTGAAAACGTGTACGACCCCTGTTATTTGCCTTTAATTTTCATTCAAAATTTCTCGTATTATACACAAGAAAATGTAATATTATTTTGAATACTATGATAATAACTGTAGCAATAATCCTTAATTGGTATTTAAAGGAATGAACCGAATCTTGTAGACAATAAACTATAAATAGTCAAAAGAATTTAGTATATTTAAAATTTTCTTTACACATTGCTATTCATAATGGGAAAACTTTGTTTATATAAAAAGTATCTAATATGCATAAACAATTTCAGATTACATGACATCAGGCAATAATACCTTTAAGAAAGAACAAATTCAAAAAGAATTTTACTGTAATTTTGATAAAAAACACATTTTTATTTAAACATTTCAGTTAAATCATCTTGAATAATTTTACTCAGAAATGTCCTAATTAATTTTCATGCTCAGAGTAAACTTTATCTGACTTTAAGAATTGTACTTTATAAATCCATTGGCATTTTTGAGAATATATATATATCGCTTTTTCTTTTTTATTAATAATGCTTCCATTATTTTTGGCTAAGTTCCTGAATAATTTTTGGATATACCACATTATATATATATATATATATATATATATATATATATATAAATATATTTTATATATATATATATATATATATATATATATATATAAAAATATATTTTATAATATATATATATATATATATATATATATATATATATATATATATATATATATACAGGGGTTGGACAAAATAATTGGAACAGGTGCAAATTCCACTCCTATATTTCAAAGATCTATTAAATTAAGAACTTTAACTAAAATTTTGTAATTGGTGGTTATATCTATTGTAAATACGTTTATTTATCTAATTTACTGTCTTTGTCTTATTTATTTTTAGAATTTAGTAAAATTTAAGCTAAATGCGTGACCTCTCTGAGTTCAAAAATGGGCAAATTGTTGGAGCTCGCATGGCAGGAGCCTCGATCACTAAGGTTGCTGAACTGTTCGGTTTTTCAAGTGCTACCATATCAAGAACTATGACGCAATTCGAGAAACAGGGCAAAACCTCTAGCAACCGTAGCAATTTGGGCCAGACTTGCAAACTTACTGACAGAGACCGACATGCATTGAAACACAATGTGGCAAAAAATCATCGGACTACTGTGGCCAAAGTGACTGCTAAGTTAAATAATAATCTGAATATTTCAGTTTCTACTAAAACTGTTCGTCGTGAGCTCCATAAGTCTGCATATCATGGAAGAGCCGCCATGAGGAAACCTCTTCTCCCCACTCACAACATTCAGAAGAGGTTGAAGTGGTACAGAGATCACAATGGCTGGTCTGCAGACCAATGGAAGCAAATCATATTCTCAGATGAGTCCAGTTTTTCTCTATTCCCAACTTCAGGGCGAGTTTATGTGTGGAGGCAGCTCAAAGAAGCTTACAACCCTGACTGCCTTCTTCCAACAGTGAAGCATGGAGGTGGATCAGTGATAGTTTGGGCTGCCATATCATGGAAATGTCTCAGTCCAATAGTTGCTTTGCATGGTAGAATCAACAGCAAAGATTACCTGAACATTTTGGGAGATCATGTTCATCCAATGGCCCAGACTTTATTCCCAGATGGTAACTGCATCTTTCAAGACGATAATGCTCCAGTACATACTGCTCAAGTGGTTAAGAATTGGTATGAATAGCATGAAAGTGAGCTAGAACACATGAAGTGGCCTCCCCAATCTCCAAATATCAATATTATTGAACATTTGTGGTGCATTTTGGAGCGACAAGTTAAGAGCCACTATCCTCCACTGTTGTGTCTTAAAGATCTGGAGAAGGTGTTAATGGAAGAATGGCTGAAAATTCCTCTGGATGAAGTCAGGAAGCTGTATGATTCCATTCCTAGACGTATGAAAGCTGTATGTGAGGCTAAAGGAGGACCAACTCCATATTAAATAAATTCTCTTTGAATTTAACAAGTGTTTCAATTATTTTGTTCAACCCCTGTATATTTTATATATATATATATATATATATATATATATATATTCGACTCTCCTGTCATATTTGATATATGAGGGTCAAGCAGCTCAGTTCCTAGGAACTGACAACCCGACAACAGCACATGTGATTTGATTATAGTGGTGAAGGCTTTGTGTAGAACCATCCACACTTTTTGAAGGGCCAAATACAGAGACCTGGTGCACTACGTGCCACAAGGTCCCCAAACGACCCTCCACAGATTTTGAATTCAGAGTTGTCCTTCTCCTAGACCAGTTGCCATCCAAGGCTATAGAACCCAGTCTGTCCTCCTATTTACCCATAGCTGGAGGTAGAAGAGGATTCATACCTTTCCCAAGGTATTAGCACATAAGTGAATGTAATGGATTCAACTGGAATTCGAACTTGGCTCTCTGATCTCTCAATCCAAGCTGCTATCCACCGTGCCTTATATATATATATATATATATATATATATATATATATATGGGCAGCCATCCCTCTTTTTTATAAGTGGATGAGGCTATTATATTTGTATTGTTTATGAGTATGTTGTGGATGGAGCTTGGTAGATCTTCGTGTGTGTTTAAATGAGACCTAATTGAGCTATAGTCAGAGAGAAATAATGGGATTCTTCTTGTTAGGCATATAGTGGTATATCCAATATAATTATTCATGAATTTGGTTAAAAATAATGGTAGCATTATTAATAAAAAAGAAAAAGCCAACACTCAACAGCATTAACTATAAACATTGTCAGAATGTGCTGTGTTTAGAAAATAAAAAAACATTCCTATAACTCTAGATACATACATAAAAAATCTATACATTCAATTAAAAGTTAAAATAAAATCATCCATGATAAGGCTAAGAGGATAACCAAAAATGCTTGGACATACAGATCATTCGGACAATTTCTACATAATCTACGTCCAGAAAAGAAAAATTTATAAGAACACAAGAAAAATTAAATGAAAAAAAATTAACTGCAGTACCTTGTCAGTCACTTTAAACAAAACATACATATATTTATATATGATAGGATAAAAGACAAGTAGGATACAGATCTTAATCTAACATGCTTCACTTTATTAAAGTTCCATCAGTTATCAAAATAGAAATGATAAAAAAAATGATAAAAAGCAAAGTGATGCAGATTAATGGTATATTGTGTTTGCCTATTTCTTATTGGTTAGATATGTGTCATGTGTAATGAAGTAACAAATAATATTTAAATATGTGTTACAAACATTCCGGATGCTAAAGTGTGTAAAAGTTAATGAGATGAAGTAAGATGTTTTGATTGGTTATTTCTTATTGGTATAAATGCGTGCCATGTGTAATGAAGAAAAAGATAATATTTAAATAAGTGTAAGAAAACATTCCGGATGCTAAAGTGTGTAAAAGTTAATGAGATGAAGTAAGATGTTTTGATTGGTTATTTCTTATTGGTATAAATGCGTGCCATGTGTAATGAAGAAAAAGATAATATTTAAATAAGTGTAAGAAAACATTCCGGATGCTAAAGTGTGTAAAAGTTAATGAGATGAAGTAAGATGTTTTGATTGGTTATTTCTTATTGGTATAAATGCGTGCCATGTGTAATGAAGAAAAAGATAATATTTAAATAAGTGTAAGAAAACATTCCGGATGCTAAAGTGTGTAAAAGTTAATGAGATGAAGTAAGATGTTTTGATTGGTTATTTCTTATTGGTATAAATGCGTGCCATGTGTAATGAAGAAAAAGATAATATTTAAATAAGTGTAAGAAAACATTCCGGATGCTAAAGTGTGTAAAAGTTAATGAGATGAAGTAAGATGTTTTGATTGGTTATTTCTTATTGGTATAAATGCGTGCCATGTGTAATGAAGAAAAAGATAATATTTAAATAAGTGTAAGAAAACATTCCGGATGCTAAAGTGTGTAAAAGTTAATGAGATGAAGTAAGATGTTTTGATTGGTTATTTCTTATTGGTATAAATGCGTGCCATGTGTAATGAAGAAAAAGATAATATTTAAATAAGTGTAAGAAAACATTCCGGATGCTAAAGTGTGTAAAAGTTAATGAGATGAAGTAAGATGTTTTGATTGGTTATTTCTTATTGGTATAAATGCGTGCCATGTGTAATGAAGAAAAAGATAATATTTAAATAAGTGTAAGAAAACATTCCGGATGCTAAAGTGTGTAAAAGTTAATGAGATGAAGTAAGATGTTTTGATTGGTTATTTCTTATTGGTATAAATGTGTGCCATGTGTAATGAAGAAAAAGATAATATTTAAATAAGTGTAAGAAAACATTCCGGATGCTAAAGTGTGTAAAAGTTAATGAGATGAAGTAAGATGTTTTGATTGGTTATTTCTTATTGGTATAAATGCGTGCCATGTGTAATGAAGAAAAAGATAATATTTAAATAAGTGTAAGAAAACATTCCGGATGCTAAAGTGTGTAAAAGTTAATGAGATGAAGTAAGATGTTTTGATTGGTTATTTCTTATTGGTATAAATGCGTGCCATGTGTAATGAAGAAAAAGATAATATTTAAATAAGTGTAAGAAAACATTCCGGATGCTAAAGTGTGTAAAAGTTAATGAGATGAAGTAAGATGTTTTGATTGGTTATTTCTTATTGGTATAAATGCGTGCCATGTGTAATGAAGCAAAAGATAATATGAAGATAAGTAGATTCATGAATAATGGATCTGTAGAAAAATGGTGATGTAATGTAGTTTTTTAAATGTGTGTTAATAATTGGTAATATTGTAAATTTGTAAAATTAAAGTTATGTCCCGCATCGTCGTGGTGTAAAACAAGAGATGGTTTGGTTTGTTTTGTTTTACAGCATATCAACCTCAATGGGTCATTTAATGTCGACAACTTTTTTTTTTCTGGTAATATTTTTTTGTCAAAAATCTATTTCTGTTAATATTTTTTTCCCTCAAAAATGTATAGCTGGTAATATTTTTTCAAAAACGTATTACTGGTAATAGTTTTCTTCAAAAACATATTGCTGGTAACACTTTTTTTTATTCTTCAAAAATTTATTTCTGGTAATAATTTTTTACAAAGTATTTCTGGTATTAAAACCTATTTTTACACTTTTATAATACCTTTTACATCAGTTTCTGGGTTAACTATTTGCCCATAACTGGGACCCTAACAGGTGCTACCAACCCGGGTCTGGGTGGACCTGGGAACACCAGCATTTAAAAGGAGGTTCAACGCCCCTCAAAGCCTCCTGATCAGAGGCCTTGCTATTGGACGTAGTTTATCGTCTTACCCAGGACGCTAAAATGAGAGAATCTGAATGTTTATCTAAACGCAAATCTCCTTTGTGTTCCTGGATGCAGGTCTTTATATATATATATATATATATATATATATATATATATATATAAAATTCTTGTGCAGCTGGATATAATGAACTGTAACAGTTGATTCCTTTTGGTAACTGGCGTATCTATAGTGTGAAGTGTTGACAATTTAGATAAGCAGAAAACATAACACATAAATATTCTTTTTTTAATGATTTATTCAAGTTTTTTTATACCCAAAATTGACCAAATGTAAATTTTCTTGCTTTGTTAATGCAAAATGAATTCTTCCAATTAGATCCTAATATTTTTCACATTTAAAAATAAATAACACAAAATATCTAAATTTAAGTCTTTCAGTCTTCACCTTTCATCTGGACTTCATTCACTTGTTTAAAAAGAATTGATATTTTTATTTTGCATGTGTGTGTGTGTGTGTGTGTGTGTACACATACACACTCTATATTGAAGGCAAAAGAAGATCAGAAAATAGTGAGTAACCTATGTAATGAGTTTGTGTGAATGGATGTCAGAACATGGACAAAGAGTGATGGTAAAGAGTTAAAAGTTACTTAGAGCAACAAATGATAGGAAGATGTGGAGAGCCATGACCACCTACTTAATGAGTCTGTACAAATGGATGGCAGAACAAGAACAAAGAGATGATAAAGGGACAAAAATGATCTAGAACCACAAATGAAAAGATGTGGAGAGCTATGACAAATTAAAGAAGAAGAATTAAAAACCAATGTATTAAGTAAATTAATTAACTAATTACTTTCAAAAACATATTAGTCAAGTGAATGTCTCGTCTTAATTCACCATATGAAGATCATAGATTGAAATTATGGCTTTTATCTGGACTTGAACACTGGCCATTGGTCCCAGATAAAAGGCACAATTTCAAATGGCAATTTTCAAGGTAGACCCATGTAAATTAGGCTTGTTAAATCAAACTTTCTTTGTTTTTTCTTTTAATCATTTCGCTCCAAGCAAGGTGATAATGCCACTAAGACACAAGGGGCTACTGGAAGTGAAAGAGAATGAAAAAAACTTTAAAAGGAACCAAAAACCCAATAATAATATAAATTTCAGAGTTTAGATGGAGACTTTAGAAATATAAAATTGAAGTAGACTTTAGAAGGAACTGGAAACTCAATCCTAAACAGGAAACAAGGGACAGACCTCTACTCCTGTTCAAGACTGGGGAGGTGTGTTAACTATTGAATGAAATAATCATATAATAATTGTGCTTCATTGGTTCACATGATTATTACACCCTGTCAATATGTCATAAATAATGGAATATTCCATTTTGATTTTGTAGGAAGACAAGACATTTCAAACATGCTACTTGGCTTCAGTCAGAAAATGGAAGAGAAGATAGAAGTGTTTAACATCTGTTTCAGTGAAATAGAAAAGTTGTCAATTTCAAATCTTTTCATTTGTATCCCCTTACTTCTTAAAATAATGACCAGCATTCATATTTATGATTGTTATTGCAATATTTTGTTGAAATTGTTAAGCTCAAATATTTTATGATGTAATAGGGGAATTTCTATGGATATTTTATTATTGTAGAACTCATCATTCATCAGAAAAGTAAAATAGGAAAACCATTAAATTTTCATGGCTTAAAACTAGTAAATATTAATAAGAAAAGAAGCAAGATCTAGCCCCAAAAGGAGCTAAATTGGCTACTCTACTACCCAACCTAGGGATTGAACACACAACCACTCACAACCACCCTTTTAAGGAAATCAGTTATTTCAAATTATTTCAAATCAATCCAATAAAAAGCATTTAATATTAAACTAATATCTGCATCAACATATATATTCATAATAATAAAAAGAAAAATATTTTGTAAGGAATTTGCATGTAAATGGCTAGAGGGGGAATTCTGTACTCCAAGAGACTCAAATGAATGCCATTTTTTTTTCTACTTTTTATTGTATTTTTAAAATTCTTTTTCATTAAGTGATATTTGATAAATAGGCCAAGTAAACAGATGTAAAATAATAAATTCTAGAATCTATTTTGATCTGAGTAACCAGATAACCTTGGTAATAGTAAACATTGTCTAAAGGCTAATAATACCGCCATATTTTCTGCCCTTTGAAACAAAGAAACATATCCTTGAAATCAAATGCATTTTAGAAAAGCAGAAAAAAATTAGTTTATATATTTCTCCAAGTAATATTGTTTTTTCTATAGAAATACAAGTAATTATCATTTTTTCTCCCATATTGCTATCAAATAAGAACTCCAGTTCACAAATGTTAAATTTTTTTTCCATTTTAAGAGGGGGTTTCAGTTTGCAATGTAAGTCATTGTAAATTGATCACCCCTATGCAAACTAAAAGAAAAAAATACATACCATATAATGAAGCATATTCTTACTTTACAAAATTTCAAGTTAAAATTAAAAAGTTAATATATATATATATATTATTTAAAGCATATTCGTACTTTTTGTTTGTGTTAAAATAATGCTTACATATAAATTTTAAATAATTTCAAAATAGTTGTTAAATATAAATTTAAACATATTCTTAATTACATTTCCCTTTTATTATTATTATTATTAATTATTTCTGTTATTTATTTTTGACTTACATAGGGGGTTCAATTTTCAATGAGTTTGCATAGTAAAGTGAAACCCCTCTTTTAAAATTTAGAAAATTAAAAAAGTTTTTTATATTCATGATTTGGGAATTTAATCAGTAGTAAAATAAAAAGAAATTGTGAAAGAATGATTATTTCTTGGGAAGGTGCAGTTCTGTAGAAACACCATAATTTCTTTCTTTCTTTGTTAATCAATGAGATTTCTCTATAGTACTGCTAGTCAGAAATAAATCCTATAGTCTTGTATGATGACACTTGCTGTTATAGTTACTCATCTTGCTTCAAGGTAGAGAAAAGCTTTGATATCGTTGAACTCTCCCAAGAGCTACTGCTACCTTCTTTTACTGCTTTGTCGATAGAAACAAAAGCAGGAATGAGATTCCCTTTCCCCTTGTAACCAGAGATTTCTGTTTCAAGAAAGAAATCAATGATAAGAAGGAACTATGCGAGTGGACTTGGTTAGTAACCTCTGGAGAGATAGCACAAAAGTCTGGATGAATGCATCGAATAATGAGAAACACTTCTGGCTTAATGGCCGCCAATATAAGAGCTTTGTTCAATGGAGAGAAAATAATACAACCATTATTACAAGTTAACCCTTTGCCTATCATTTTTTTCAAGTTCAAAAAAAAAAAAAAAAAAAAAAAAAAAATTAGTTGATATTTTTATTTATATTTTTTTTTAATTATTTCACCCCAAGCAAGGTGATAATGCCACTAAGATGTCAATTGATGTTGCATTTAAATTTTTGAAGGTTGTTGGTGGCAGAGAAACAATAAGAGATTTCCACAGGTAAGAAGTGTGAGAAAAGAAACTATTAGAATAGAACATATGGTTATATCTAGTTAGTTCAACAGTACAATAGTGAAACCTAGTTGCCAATGTAGTAACAGACTTAAATTCATGCAGTCAAGACACCAAGGAGGGGAAAACTTAATATACATATTTATGTCTGTCTAAAAAAAAAACTGATGACATTTTCTTAAAAAGATACAGCATTTAAAGAAAATGCATTTTTTAAATTATTTTTTCTGGCCTTCAAAAAATTTTAAAAAGGTAAGTAGAAATAAAAATAAAATTCTTTTGGGTTCTCTCTGTATTTTTACTTTCCATTTTTATTTCAATTATTGAATTTATTCTTTTAGTGATTTTATTAAATTTCAGCTGATCCCCTGTTTTTTTTTATACTAATGTTCAGCAAATACAAGGCCAAAGAGCCACTCAAGGCAGGGGGTTACTGTGTGGTGTTGTAGGAGCATAAGAAAAGTCAAGAAGTGAAGTTCATGGGGAAGATAGCTTTTAAGCCTAGACTTGAAGAGGGCAAGATTGTGGTCTGTTCCATAAAGCAGCAGGTCTTGTGAAGAATCTGTCTGAGTGGAACTTACTTCTTCAGATAGTCTTAATAACTCTTACAATTTTATTAGAGCAATAAAAGCAGACATATTAAAAAGTATTTTATAACAAGAAGGAATTTAACAATTCTTAACAAAAACAAGAGTGGGAACAAAAGACAAACATTACCGTAAAATGGTAATACCAAAATATAACAGTGATTAAAAATAACTAAGCCAGTTTATTGGTCTTCCTCTCATCAGAGCAAAAATAGAGGACTAAAAATGTGCACAGCAACTAAAATAACTCTTAAAATGATAACTTCTAAATTTAATGTCACTTTTTTATGACAGTGGAGGCACGGTGGAGTAATTGATAGTGGCTTGGATTGGGGAATTGGAGAGCCGAGTTCGAATTCTGGTCGAATCCATTAGTCACTTATGTGCTAATACTCTTGAGAAAGGTATGAACCCTTTTCTTCTCCCCCACCCAAGATATGGGTAAATAGCAGGACAGACCAGGTTCTGTAGTCTTGGATGGCAACTGGTCTACCACGGAAAGAAATGGCAACCTACTGTGGAGAAAAAAATCTGCATCGTCAGTCATGTATCGAAAGATGCATGATCGCCTACATGTGTATCATGCATAACACATAACTGACTGATTTTATGACATCTCAAAATAATGTCCCTTTTTTAATGACATGAGATTAGATGAGAAATAAAAATAATCTGCTGAGTTGATATATTAAGGGTTCTTGGAAAATTACCAGTGGGGAAAATTCCCATTGAGAAATTTGCCAGTGCAGAATATTGCCATTGACAAATAAAAACATTGAGCTCAGAGAATCTAAATTAAGATAATTTAAGAAAAAGAAAAAAAAAACATTAATTTCTCTTTTTATATCTATTGTTTCTCTTTTTTATAAGTGCTTATTTTATGACTTGAAGTCAAACTTAAACTTAGTAAGATAAGAAGACTATCCATTTCTCATTTTATAATTGCTTTTTTGAACCAAAACTACAATTTCTTCATTTATATTTGCAAACTTCAAGTTGTAAATTGGTACAAAAGAACAGTGAACATCAACTTGCCTACAGATGAATTGACACTTATTTGCTATAGGGGTCCTTTTATTTTTTTTAAAAAGTAGATATTAGCTACTTCTACATTTTCTTCATTTTTTAAATTCCTTCTAAATTTAAAAAAAAAAAATTATTCATTATTTTTTTTATCGTTTACTAAATAAAAAAGAATAATAATCAAACATATGGAAAAAAAAAAAAGGGTTAAGTGTCAAAAAGAATGTGATTGTAAAGGAAAGGTACTAAATGCAAATTTTAGTTTATTTGATTGGGTTATTATTTTTAGGATTCACAGGAACAAAACAAAGGAGCTAATACCTACTATTTAAAAAAATAAAGGGACCCCTACAACAAAAAAGTGTCAACTTGTCTGTAGGCGAGTTGACACCATGCTTAGTTCAAGTTGTAAATTAATACGAAAGGAATATACTATTTTTTTTATTCTCTGTACCCTGAATGGCTTCTTTTATTTTTCTGAATTTTTGTATATATGAAATGTTGATTAATAAAATTTTTCATTTAATTTTAAGGCTTTCAGTTATTAAAACCTCATTTTGTTTTCTGAATTTGTTCTAAAGCACTATCATATTCAAAAACCCTGGGAATTTTCTGTGCATGTATATTAACATAATTCTTTATCTATTTGATGAAGAAAAGAAAAAAATATGGGACACTGGTACCAAACTTTAAAAAATCTGATAAACAATTTAATGTTAAAAAGCCGAAATGGTTCATTCAAATGAACAGGTCTCCATATATATGTGTATATATTAAAATAATGTTCACTCTTTACAAGGCTCAAGGGCCACTTGTGTAAGAGGAACAGTTTATCAGGATATGTGGGGAAGATAATGGTTGAGCCTAGACTTGAACGGGTTAGACTGTAGTAATTGGGAAACATCCGCTTGGGAAGTGGTTTGACAAAGCAGTGGTTCATGGGAAGAAGCTGTTCAAGTGGAACTTACATCTTACCAATGGAATATGAAGAGAATATGAGTTGTTTGGTACAATGGGTCTTAGCCATGAAGGTTAGAACTAGTGGAATTGAGGAATGTAGTTTGTCTGAACACTTGCCAAGGAAATAGCAATAGAGCAGCAAGTGGCTTGAGACATTTCGTCTGTGGGAAAGGGGTTGTAGGGTAGAAAATAATTTGTCACCCACAAAGATGCATAGACGCGTATGGACTATCAAAACTGGAAAGTGAAAACTCGGCAGCTCCTGCCCATACATAGCAGCAGTACTCAATTTACAGCCTGATTTGGATCTTGCAAAGATAGAGGATAGTAGAAAGAGTCAGGTACTTACTGGTGCGGTACAGGGAACCGGCCATTTCCCAAGATCTTTAGTGATGTATCATATGTAGGAGTTTCACTTAAGGTCTAGGCTGAGTTTAAGTCCCAATAAGTAATCAAGGCGCAGAGTCCCCCTGTGTAATCACCCATTCATTGTGATGGGTGAAAGTTCAGGATTCGCTTAGTGATGATGGAATGTCACTATATTTACATAGATTACATGCTCCACTGGAGTGTAGCCTGTATGATACAGGCATTAGTAGCATGGGGTCTGAACATATATCCAATGATACATTTCTGGTGGAGTTTAGTGTGTATGCAAATTAGAGCATAGGGCGCTGCTCTTTGTGATAAGAAAGTCAGAAATTTGCTGTACTGCTAAGTACCAGTGTTGATAATACTATGGATACTACTGCTAATATTCATGTTTTGTTTATTGTCAAGTCTAACAAAATGTTTCAAAGTTTGACAGGTTCATGATTGATTGATTCATTTTCTACAGCTTATCAACCCATTGCAGGTTATTTAAAGCCAAGAAATATTTTTAGATTGTAAGAATTTTTTTTTTCTTTTTGGAGATAATAATAGTTTAGTGATACAAGTCTTACTAATTAACCAATATCTGGAGAGAGATACCTTTCCTAAAGATATTTGTATGTAAGTGAATATAATACACCCAACTGGAACTCGGTTCTCCAATTAACAATTCCGAGCCATTATCCATTACACCAGCTGCACATCTAAACTTACAGAACGTAGTATTCCTAAGCAGTCACCTGCCAATGTACTGACCTGGCTTGACATTGCTTAACTTCGGTGAATGTATGGGAACTGGTGTTTAAATATGGACGTACGCCTTGACAGGTTCAGTGCTAGTAATAAACATAGCAGGGTTAATATACACAAAGGGGGGGGGAAAAAAAAAATACATGGTTATTTCTGCATTTCTTCTCCAAGGTGCTTGGACAAGTTTCAACCAAAGATCTGTACAATATATGCAGTCACCCACCTAAGTACTAACCAGACTCAACATTGCTTAACTTTAGTGATCGTATGGGAACAGTGTTTCAACATCATTTGGCTGTAAGCTTTGACGTGTTCGGTGCTAGCAATAGGCATCAAGCTTAATACGCATAGCAGTGTTAATATGCACAAAAAAGAAAAGGAAATTTTCATTATTGTTTCTGCATTTTTTCTCCAAGACAGTTTGACAAGTTTCAGCCAAAGATTTGTACAATATAACCCAAGTAAGGAAATCTCAGAAAAAATTGAAATGAAACCACAAGGCAATGAATAACAACAATAGTTCTACACAGAAAATAAACCAATGAGAGAAAATGTTTTCTGTCTGAATTTCTGGGATGAGGAGTTATCATGATTTACACGATTTACGTGTAAACTTTTGTCATCATCTTTCTTATTATCACAACATTTCGAACATTGTGCCTTCTGGCCTTCATCAGATGTATAGTAATCCAGATAACATACAGGGCATTTCAAACTGAACCTTTTATTTAATCTACTGGGTTGAACTGTTCCCATTTCACTGAACACTTCCTTCAGTAGTGGCTCCCATGTCTAGGGACACCTAATCTGGTTCTTATTTTTAGCACTGCTCAGTTATTGCTAATTTTCTTTTCACTGAGTTCAAGTATACACTGCCTGGGCCAGGGATTGAACACACAATTACTATGTCACCAAACTAACAAGCCAATGCTTTAATCCACTAGGCTATTGTTTCATAGTAGAACTTGGAGCCTTAAGACTAACCTGCCTGTTGATGGGTGCTTATACTATTACTTGACTGCACTCACTCACTAATCTTGTGATTGCATAAGGCTTTAGTTTTTCAAAACTACCTCAAGTAAAAATGAAAGCAATGAAAATTTAATTGAGTCAGTGATTTTTGAGAGGACAGGGTAGATTAAAACAACATCAAGCCAATGGCAGATAGAGAGAACTTCAGGCTACTTTCCTTTCACACATGAAGGAGATGGATTATGCTGGTAAGTAGAGCAAGAAAGACCCACGGCAAATAAAGTATTTCATGAGAAATGGGCGGGGTATAGGAGCAGAGCAAAAATAGTTAGTATGCTATCAGGACAATATGTTCTAAGATAGTGACGCTAGGAAAAGATATGTCATTTTGATTATCTGATTTACTTTAACAAAGTATCTTCATGTTTATGCCATTTTCTCATTACTATCACAACATTTTATTGATTGGGCTCTTAGGACTTCTTCAGATGTTTGTCAATTTGGATAACTCTCAGGGAATTTCAAACTGAACCCTTTATTTAGTCTACACTGGTAGTGTGTTCTCATTCTGTTGTTTGCATCAAGGGACATCTTGTAAAAGTGACCATTTCATGAAATTTAGCATGATGATTTATTGGCATGTAAAAAAAAAAAAACAAAAGAAAAAAAAATGTTTTAATTCTTATTTTAAAATTTCAAGGATTTTGGAATCAGGTATGAAAGTTGCTCTTCATCTGACTAAATAAAATTATTAACACTTTCACTGCTCCATTGTTATAGCATTGTCACCGGCCTGTACTGGCCCATTTTGGGAAAAATATGATGATGATTCCTCATAGGAACTGGCATTTTGGTTTATTTTGATTAAATATTTTGCAATATTTTGCTAAGCTAAATGAAAAAACACAAAATATGATATAAACATGCCACAAAACAGTAGTTACATTATTCGGACTATTGTCTTCATCTTTGTTGCCATATTTATCAGAACGTTTCGGCTGTTGTACACTCCAACCTTCTTCAGGTGGTTGGAATGTCAAACTGAACCCTTCATTTTGCTTGTTGGGGTAGACTGTTCTAGTTCCATGTACCATGTCTAATGGATGTCAGTTATCAGTTATCTCCTGTTAATTCCCCTCTCCAAGTTCTCCACTGCCTTAACCAGATATATAGACAGATGCCACAAAACTGGTATTAGGATATATTAAACTATTTCCAAACTAGTGTAAACATAGTTTAATATATCCTAATACCTATTTTGTGGCATCTGTCTATATTTCTGAGATGAGGTATTATGTACACTATTTACATTATTTGGACTATTGTCCTCATCTTTGTTGCCATATTTATCACAACATTTTGGAACCCTTTATTTTGCTCGCTGGGGTAGACTGTTCTAGTTCCACATGCCATGTCTAATGGATGTTTACACTAGTTTGGAAATAGCGTTATTTAGTTTATAACATAAATAGGGACCAACATTTCACAGTGTCATGAAAATATATATATCTGTCAACAACAGTTGATGAAAGTTTTTTAAAGACATAAGTACACATTGAAGATGTGTATATATTTTAACAGCAGGCAATCTAAGTTTGACAAAAAATAGTGTGTAAAAAGGACAGTTTTTTCTCTCCTGTGATGGCTACTATTGGATACTCCTTTGGCAATGTTTATTGCTTTTAAAAAGGCAATGTTTAGAATTTTAATAACAACAAAAACATTAAGCACAATTTAGTTGTTGGATTGTTTATTTACAAGATTATAAAAAAATGAGAACCTACTACAATGCAATATTTATTATTACCATTTTACACAAATAAATAAGAAAATAAATTTTTTTATTTATAAAAATTTACAAGATTATATAAAAGGCTGTGAACCAAATATAATGTAAATTTATTGTTTACCATTTTATAAACAAATATGAAAATAAATATTTTTATTCATAAATGTCTGTGAACTATAGAATAAGAAAATTTAAATTAACAGGATTTTTCCAGTCATTATACATTTTCTTCTCAGATTACTTCTTGTTTTAAAGTTACAATTTTTTTTTTTTATAACTGCGATCTAGGATCAATAGAAATAATTAATAAAAATTACAGACATTCTGCAATTATAGACAAGGAAAACCTTGTCCACCCAATGAATAGGGAGATAGATGCTCAAAACATTGAGTGTTTGTAGTCTCGCCTAAAATCTAAAATTAAAAGAATGTTTGGTTCAGAGGAAGAAATGCTCTCAATCTATTTCAGTTAATTTATGTGGCAAGATCAAATGAAAAAAATGCCCAGAAAATGTATTTTTTTTCGAAATTTATAACTATAGTTACTGGTCATTACACATTTATTTAAATTTTCTTGTTCAGATATTTTTATAAATTTATGAATATAAAAAAAATTCTTTTCATATTTATTTCTTTATAAAATGGGAAATGATAAATATTTCATTGTAGTTGGTTCACATATTTTTATACTCTTGTAAATATAAAATTAACCTTGTAAATAAAAAATTTAACAACTAAATAGAATAATATTTTTTTGTTGTTATTAAATTTCTACACATAGCTTTTTAAAATGATAAACATTACTGAGCGAGTATACAATAATAGCGATATCAAGAGAAAACTGTCCTTTTGATGTGCCACTTTTTTGTGGGTTCGAAAGGTTAGACTTTGTCATAAGTTACACACACACACACACACACACACACACACACACACAACAATTCTTTAGCCTAATAAAAGGCCAGAGAATGAGGTAGGAAAAAGCCATTTGACCCAGATGAACACATTTTCCTGATTTTTAAAAATTGGATTAATTTCTTCTTTCATATGTTAAGAGGTGGGGCAGAAATATTCTGAATCAATCATGTTCTCAGATTTCTTTCTTTCCTTTTTTTTTCTTCTTTTAAATCAATTCACCCCAAGCAAGGTGATAATGCCACTAAGACGTAAGGGTCTACTGGGAGTGAAAGAGAAGGAAAAGACTTTACAAGGAACTGAAAATCCAATACTAAATAAGGAACAAGGTATAAACCTCTACACTTGTTCAAAAGCTTGGGGAGCTTTGCAAACCCCTGACCAAATAATCAAGCATCGGACTTCTCAGTTGGCCCAAGAACTTTCCAGCACCCCCTTGCAAACTTGTAAGGGGGTGCTGAACAATCTGGTAACCTTACTGAGTGGATTTACAAAAATCTTATGACAAATGAAAGACCAGATTGTTGTCTACTTGTATGATTTGATCAGAAACAATGATAAAGTCTGCAAACAATAATTAGCAAATTATGTGGCCTTGTGAGTGATGAATTATTTCCCACCCTGCAACCCCTTTTCCCACAGACAAAATGTTGCTAGCCTCTCACTACTCTATCGCTATTATTATGTTCAAACAAACTACATTCCTTAGCTCTACCAGCACAGATATTAACAGCTTGAACACACCATGCCATATGCACAGTGTCAAATCATATTTGTATTCCATTAGTAAGGAGGAAGTTCCACTCAGACAACTTCTTTTTGCCCAGAACTGCTGCTCTGTGGAACAGACTGCTGAGAGGATGCTTCCTCAACCACTACACTCTTATCTTCTTCAACTCTAGAATCAATCAATATCTATCCTACATATTCTATTATGCACCTCCCACCCACCAGAACACTCTCGTCCAATAACCCTCTACTTTAAGTGACTTTTGGGCCTTTTATTGGGTAAACAATAGTAAACAAAAAAAAAGAAAAAAAAAAAAGAGAGAGATATAGGAGCCTATACCTCTGAGGGGAGAAGAGAAGGATAAATAACTCACCCTATTGATACAGCCATTTTAGACTGTTTTGTGTCTCCAAGTTATCAATCAGTATCTACATGGTGTTTGTTATCCCAGCACCACTCTGATCGTGTGGAAGACACACTCAGCACAGCTTTCTTGATAATCTACAAGAGAAAGCAAAGAAAATAATTGACTTATATGTTATATGGCAATTAAGGGAGGCAATGAATTTGAATCTCATAAGAAACTAATTTGCACTCACAAGATCCATGAAAATTCAGTTATTACCAAATAAAATATTTTATTTATATATTTGTGAAATCATCCACATCCACACTTTACTATAATGTTCTTTTATACATCATAAAAACATACAAAATGTAAACAATAATAATTCAAAGTGCTCAATGCCTAAAGGCGGCAGAAAAACTGAATTAAAAACTAAAAAAATATACACACAAAAAGTTATGTCTATATTTCTGAGATGTAACTATTTATGCCATTTACATTGTTCGGAATGTCCTCATTTTTATTATCAAATTCACCAAGTTTTGGCTGTTGTGTGCTCCAGCCTTCTTCAGGTGATATATGTTGGGATTTCAAACCAAACCCTTTATTTCGTTCACTAGGTAGATTGTTCTAGTTCCATGTGCCATGCCTTTTTTGGATATCTCAATTTCAGTGAATGTGGCCGGAATGCACAACAGCTGAAACATTGTGAATATGATAATAAAGATGAGGGCAACAGTTCAAATAATGTAAATAGTGTAAATTGACACAAAAACTTGTTCATATGTTAACTTTCACTTTCTGGCTTTTCAAGTTTCAAGTATTATGATCATTGATTGATCCTAGCACTTGAAGTCTTGCAAACAAGTTTCTGTGTATTTTTTGTTTTTTGGTTTTAAATTTGGTCATATATATTACTACAAGTTATATTTAGTGAGTACATGGGTTTGAGTAGACATCACTGTTTTTTTTTTTAAAACAGTGAAATTAATATCTACCAGTCTTACTACAGAAAAATATGTGCCAGAAATTGAACCTGTATTCTCTTCATTGATCTGAGAGATCATTTTCAAGCCAAGTGAGCGTTACCATTAAACCACGAGAAGCTATCACAACAAAACAAAGCTCAATTACCCTATTACATGTATAGTTCTTTTGACACCTGAAAATTGTGAAAATGCATAAAACATCATGAAAACAGATTTGAAAAAAATCAAAAGGGTAATAAGCAAGGAAAGTTCAACAAGAAAATATTTGAAGAAACTGGTGTTGTGAATGTAAACAGAAAAAAAGTTTTTGTTTTTAATCATTTCATCCTAATCAAGGCAATAAAGACACTAAGACACAAGGGGTTATTGAGAGTGAAAGAATATGAGAAGACATTAGTGAGGAGAAAGGGCAATAAAAGAACAGGATTCAAAAAGAAGATGGCAATTGATATTGCACTTAAATTTTTGAAGATGATGTCAGGGAAGCAACAAACCAGAAGTGAGTTCCACAGTTGAAAAGTGCGAGAAAGGAAACTATTAGAACAGAACTTATGGTTACATTTAGCTATTTCAACACCAAAACGATGAGACCGTGTTGCCAATTTAGTAGCAGATTTAAATTCTTGCAGTACAGGTACCAAAGAGGAAAGCTCATTAGAACAATTACCATGAAAAATATTAATAGACAAGAAATAGGGAAGCCATGTTATGGTGGTGGGAAAGTGACTGAAGCTGAGATGCCAGATCAGGACTGATGACATTACAGACTTTTCTTTGGATTTTGTTAAAAACAGATTTATAGCAGGTGCACCAGACCAGATGTGGCAGAAATAATCAATGCACAGACAAATGGTAAATTTATAAATGTGCAAGATGGATTCTGGTGATAAAAATTGTCTGGCATAACACAACTTTCCTAGAATTATTATTAATATGAATACTATTGCTGTGCCTGCTGTGAAAGAAATTATCATAAAGTACCAGTGACTTTCATCAGAACCAGCTGATCCCTCATACCTAAATATGTTTCAACACACTCCTATCATTAATCAGGCAGACACTACAGAAGAAAGGAAGTATCGATGTTTTTTTGGTTTATGCTCTACCATAATACTAGCTTGTTTATGACCATATCACATTGAAACACTGGTTCTCGTCAAATGACCAAAGTTAGGCATGAAAACAACTATGATAACAGGTTTATGAAATCACGAGAAATGCGTAAGTTAGAAAAAGAATTAGATGAAAATTGATTTCTCAACAGCCATTCAGTAGATGAATGGACATTGGATCATCTTGAGATTAGGCTAGATTTTGGGTTCTTCCTGGAAATAGTCAAGGAACAAAGCTTTAAAGACAACAGTAGGAAGATGGAATAGTGTTGTTGACTAGTATTGCAGGCAACAAAATTATAAGTTTTTTCCAATTTGGTCAAGATAAATACAAAGTATTATTGTAAGTTTATTGGACAAAATGTTTTTAGTGTCATAATCAAGAGGCTTTAAAGTTAAAGAGTGTATTTAGGCAAGACAAAGATCCTTCATATTTTACAATACTGACGATTGTCCACCTTGCAAAAAAAAAAAATTATCTTATGGTCACTCAAATTTTGGGGATCCATCTGATGAAGTTTAAGTTCCTTCCACATTTTATACTATTTAAGTCAGACAATTGACTAAATCAATTTAAAAGTCTTATTGCCTTCACCTGGAACCACTCATTCTCATAACTGCCATATGACTGGGATTGTTATCTTGCTGAAAGATCCAACCAATAGTTTGAACAATTTCGCAAATTGAAGCATCTTATTATCCAGTATTTTGTGATACCATCCAACTTTCCTTTGATGGTATATCCTGTATCCATACCATTGAAGAAAGAACAACCTCAAAGCATACTTCTACCATCATGCTTACCAGTCAGGCCATATGAAGTATCCTTCTTTTGCCACAAATGTTTTAAACTGTTTCCATTAAAGAGTTCAATTCTAAAACAGTGTTCAATGTCAAAAAGGCGGTGCTACTATATCAGTAAAAATTAACAAGTACAACTGTCAGTTTCATTCTGAGTGGTTTTCAGGTTTGTCACATGACATACAAAAAGAGTTCATAAACACTAAATAAGGCAATAGGTAGTATAAGAGGTACTTACTTTTGTTTCTACATTTAGAATATAATTCAAACATTTTGCACAATAGTCTATCCTGCTGGGAGGAATTCTAAAATGTATAACTTCTTTTGCAGGCATAGTTAACAGCTTTTTAAGATCCTGCCTTGCATACAAATACTTTCCTTAAAACATCCTGGGTATCACAATAAACTACACCCAGCAGCAAGGCCTCTGATTGGAAGATTGGAGGTTTTGAGGAGCATGGAACAACCTCTTAATTGCTTTTGTTCCCAGGTTTACCTTGACCTGGGGTCCTAGCTATGGGCAAATAGTAAACCCCCAAACAAAAACAAAACACTATAAAAGTATAAAGATATATTTTTATAGTAAAAATCCCCCAAAAACCAGCAATAATACATGTTTATAGTAACATTATCAAATTACATCAAAACACTCAAGAAAATGAAATTTTGGCATTAAATGACCCATAATGAGTTGATATATCGTTAAACAAACAAATCAATCAATTATTCCCTCTAGAGTTTGCCTTTATCTTTCAATTCGCATAATTGCATAAAAAGCAACTATCGGCATGCTGCCTGTTAACGTTGAGTTGTCTGACATTATTTTGTATTTGTACACAGTTATCTCCCTTGTTTTATATAGTGTAGTTTTTGCATTCTAATAATAAAGAATGCAGATAGTCAATACATATTGTGTTTACCCTGTGAGGTATGAACAAGATTAATACTGTCTTTTCACAAAATCTTTGTAGCTAAAGTTCTTTGTTTTCACACCCTTCAGTAGCACTAATCTAAGTCATCTTGGGTTTAACTCTGAATTTTTCCTTCTTCTAGACTGGTTGCCACTCCAAAGCAAGAGTTGCCACTCCTAAGCAAGACAACCCACTCTGCCGTTATTTAACCCATAGCTGGAGGAAAATGGATTAATGCTTTTTTTAAAATCATTTCACCTCAAGCAATGCAATAAAGGGGGTTACTAAGTGAAAAAATAAAAAAGAGACTGGCTTCCTGACGCTTCTTCTTTTATTATTCTTGCTCCTTTTCCAAGGGTATTAGCACAAAATGAACAAAATAGAATCAAGTTGGAATTGAACTCAGCATGCCTAATTCACTTTCTTCATTGAGATCCATTACACCATCTGTGCCTCTAGTTGCCTAGTAAAAGATGGTAAACATAAAACAATTTGAAAAGCTTATATTCTGACATCTCATATCCAAACTTTACTCAAGTAAACTATATTAATATTTAAACATTTGCCCCCAGAGAGCGGCTATCTCTTTTCATGCAGTTATGGCTTAAGTGGAGGGTATGACTGAGACCACCAGTATAACTAATTCAAATGTATAATAGGCAGTGCTTTGCCGTTATTTGTCAGTTTGCATTATCCATCCAACAATAGCTCGATTTTATGGTGCTTTTATTAAATATTTTATGGAGCTCGCTAGTAACAAGAAGTGTCTATCAATAAGTTTAAAAACATACTCTCCACTTTAGGTATCATAGCTTTGTTATATGGGAAGGGTTAAACGAGCTGACCTTTCTTTTTCTGAGATATATATATATATATATATATATATATATATATATATATATATATATATATATATATATGAGTGAGATTGCATAAGAATTGGACAGAATGGTAAATATATAAGACATTTTGGAAAACTTCTACTTTGACATGTTTTGCATAGGAACCGGCATTATCTGCGATAAAAAAAAAGATGCCAGTTCATTGGCGAGATATGTCAAATCATAAGTTTTTCAAATTGTCTTATATATTCATCCTTTTATAATATAAAATACAATGTGATTTTATATTCATCATTCTAATAATAAATAAAATGTTCACTAATCTTGTTTATACTAAGATTCACAGAAATGACACCAACTCTTCTGGAGACTTGGTTGTAAAATTTTACAAGTATTCTGAAGAATGTAATTTCTGCAAAACTTAAATGTGTGTGTGTGTAGATACATACACGTAAAGAGAGTACTGAAAAGTTCCAAGACAGATCCACTTCCCAAATCTGAGCAGGTAACCAAACAGCAGATTTTTTTAAAAAATACCTTCTTGGTTAAACCAAGAATCTTTCAGTATGCACTTTGTGTGTGTGCATGCATGCATATAAAACAGTAACAAAAATTATGCTTTCAAAAAAGAAAGAAAACAATGAAAAAAAGAAAAGAAGATAAATAAACATTTAATTTTATTTCTTACTATATATAATTAAAATGAAATAAAAACATTATAATAAACAGATGAGTCAGTTTCTCACTGGCTGGTTTCGAGTGAGTAGAAAGCATAAAGTTAGATGCAAAACTGACAGTTGTGTTGATTATTGTTTGTTCTTTTATGGCTTTAATTAATTTTCCTTAATTTTTGTCATTGAGTACTGTTTTTACATTGATGTTACATGATAGCAAGTTTGTTATCATATATAATAACAGTGGTGCCATTATTGATTTATTAAATATTTATTTAACACAACATCAGAAGTAGAAGACAAGACTGATGCTTCTTGATACAGTCCATGGAGATAAAATATTTGTAGGCCTAATTAAACACTTTTGGCTTAGGGAGATTTTGTAAAAATAAATAAATAACTGCAAAATTAAATTGCTTTTAAATGCATTCAAAGCTTCATTTTTATTTCAGATTTAAGTTAGTGTTTTTCCCAGTGCATTTTCATCTACATTGAATTCGCATTTTAGTTTCTCATAGATATTCTATTTTAGTGGTTAATGGTAAAGCCTTAGAAGACTTTACCACATATAAAATTAAAAATTAATCTGATGTTAATAGGAAATGTGTTTGGCAAGATTCAAACATGTAACACTTTGTAAGTAGGTACTTAAAACTGAGTTATAATGGTTTCATATTAAAATCTAAACGAATCCATTAAATATTATAATATCCTGTCTACCATTTAATAGATTAGACATTGGAAGATATAATGAAAGTGGAATCTATGGATGCGGGAATGAATAAAGGAAGGAATAAAAAGAAGAATATTATAGATTATCATCATTGAAATCTAGAATAATGCCCTGAATATTATAATATCCTGTCTACCATTTAATAGATTAGACATTGGAAGATATAATGAAAGTGGAATCTATGGATGCGGGAATGAATAAAGGAAGGAATAAGAAGAAGAATATTATAGATTATCATCATTGAAATCTAGAATAATGCCCTGAATATTATAATATCCTGTCTACCATTTAATAGATTAGACATTGGAAGATATAATGAAAGTGGAATCTATGGATGCGGGAATGAATAAAGGAAGGAATAAGAAGAAGAATATTATAGATTATCATCATTGAAATCTAGAATAATGCCCTGAATATTATAATATCCTGTCTACCATTTAATAGATTAGACATTGGAAGATATAATGAAAGTGGAATCTATGGATGCGGGAATGAATAAAGGAAGGAATAAAAAGAAGAATATTATAGATTATCATCATTGAAATCTAGAATAATGCCCTGAATATTATAATATCCTGTCTACCATTTAATAGATTAGACATTGGAAGATATAATGAAAGTGGAATCTATGGATACGGGAATGAATAAAGGAAGGAATAAAAAGAAGAATATTATAGATTATCATCATTGAAATTTAAAATAATGCCCTGAATATTATAATATCCTGTCTACCATTTAATAGATTAGACATTGGAAGATATAATGAAAGTGGAATCTATGGATGCGGGAATGAATAAAGGAAGGAATAAGAAGAAGAATATTATAGATTATCATCATTGAAATCTAGAATAATGCCCTGAATATTATAATATCCTGTCTACCATTTAATAGATTAGACATTGGAAGATATAATGAAAGTGGAATCTATGGATGCGGGAATGAATAAAGGAAGGAATAAAAAGAAGAATATTATAGATTATCATCATTGAAATTTAAAATAATGCCCTGAATATTATAATATCCTGTCTACCATTTAATAGATTAGACATTGGAAGATATAATGAAAGTGGAATCTATGGATGCGGGAATGAATAAAGGAAGGAATAAAAAGAAGAATATTATAGATTATCATCATTGAAATCTAGAATAATGCCCTGAATATTATAATATCCTGTCTATCACTGAATATAATAGACAATGGTTGATACACTGAACATATAAGGAACACAAAAACAATATAAGAAACAAGAAAGATATTAGAATGATACATAATGCATAATAAAATTTCACTAATGCCATTTTTTAATCTTTCTTCTTCTAGTAAAAGACACAACCAGTGAATGTACAAGTTTATTTAATATGCAAATTACTTTAAATCAACATACTTATCAATAATGAATGTCTTTGATAATGATTGCAACCAGTGGCACTAAAATTATTGGTTTCAGGTTTGACTATTAACAGAATTTACTGTTGCTAGACATGTAATCATTAAATCTCCTTTCCTCATGAAAAGGTTGTTGGTACAATGTAGGATCATTAAAAATATTGCTAAAAATAAAAACAAAAGTTGAATCAGGCTAAGTTAAACATCTAGGTACACCGATGGTCAAAATTTAAAGTTGAAATCTGAACATCTCTATGCCTTTAATATTTTGATGTAAACTGTAACTAGCATTTTGTTGTATCATCTCCCTATTCTCCAACCATTTTATCTATCTCTACTAGCAGACTTTGCCTGCTCACTATTGCTTTGCAATGTAAGATATATTCCCTACTTGAAATCTTTGAAACAAACATTTTAAATTAACACTTCATCCATAAATAGGCTTGTTATAGTTAAGGAAAGTTTTACAAATAGATGCCAACTTGTTGAAGGTCAAGTAAAATGCAAATTTGAAACTTTTCTGTACTATATAAGACAATATTCCTAAACAGAACTATTTTTGATATGAAAATTAAAACAATCCTCAAATAAAAGAACATTAATGAAGGACAGTTAATTAATGAAATAAACTTTTTTAAAATCAATGTGCAAATTAGTTAAACCTGAAGAGTAATATTACCTTAGCGCATAAATTACTCTTTTTGAGTAATTTCACTACTTATCTCTCAGTTGTGTCTCTGTCTTTGGGCAGAGTGCACTCAGGGGCGATTCCGTCTAGGGACAGAGTCACAACTGAGGAAAATAATACTGAAGAGGTGCCCAGCCCAGGTGTACGCACTCTGGCTTCCCACATTAAACTGACCTTGTGGGGGGTTGAGTAAATACAAATTACTCTCTCAAAGTGGTTTGCAACACATTACTTATCTCCCTCAGTTGTGTCTTTGTCCTTGGGCAGAGTCACAACTGAGAGGTACCCAGCACTCTGGAACAGCTGCCCAAGAGAGAGGGATCGATGCTCACATTGAGGCCAGTGCAACTGATGGTTTGCTGGTGCTGTGGGTTACAACCAGGACCTCTATTGAATAAATACAAATTACTATAAAGTAGAGCTGAGGCTTTTTAATCTCAGAAGTCGTGTGAGAATTGCGCTCCAATTTTGCATTTATTCATATAGATTCCATAACATAGGTTTTACTTAATTAGCTATTATATTTCTCTAACTCTTCAAATGTTGAATATATAATTAATTCTATTTTGCCATCTTTACACTATATTAATTTTATCTTATAAATAGTCCCCTGTTCTGTCATCCATGAAATAAAAATAATTGTTTGTATGGAAAATAAGAATCTACGTACATCAAATCATCTTTAAATTAAGTGGCAGGAGAAAAATTATCGTTGAACTTTTAAAAGTTAATTCAACACTTAAATGCAGTGATCACTTTTGAGTTCTTCTTCTTGCCTATTGCATCTACTCCTCTCTAGCTATTGTGATGATGGCCAAACCAAGAGTCCTCCACAGGAATATTTTTAACCTTACATAATCTGGCAACCCTGAATCTGAGCTCAACAAAAATCATTCTCTGTGCCTAACTTTTCTAGAGCTTTTGAATGAGCTATGAATCATTGAAATCGAACCAGTGGGAGCAGAGAAGTTGCTTGGACATGCACAAACACACATACACTGTACTTTATATAGAAGATTAATCATCTTAAAGAACATTTTTTATCTTCCATCAGTCACAAGTTAGAAAACCTACAGTGTTCGTAATAAGCATTGTTGTTGTCTGATATTCCACATTACTACAAATTAGTCAAATGGAACTGAAAAAAGAAATTATGGAATTATTTAAATAAGTTTAATAAGTAATCTGCTTCATTAGATTAAAAAAAACTGTACTGAATTAATTTTTATTATTAATATAAACATCAGAAAATTATTCAAATGTTTCTCTCATGGTCAGCTCAAAGTCACTATGACCAGAGTAGGGAATCTGAGTGGACTTAGTATAAATGTCAAAAAGAAATTTAGAAAATTGATGTCTTGCTTAAAAGGTAGGTTATACAGAAATTTTAGAGAGGAAGAGAACTAGCGAGAAAAGAAAAGAAACAAAATAGATGTCTTCCTGGAAATGTTTATACAGAAAAGAGAACTTTCATTTTTCACTGTTTGTAGGATGGGTATTTGGCTAGTGATAATAATAGGAAAGGAGGAAAGAATGGAAGGAAGGAAGGAAAGATGGAAGAAAGAAAGAACTTTAGAAAATAGATGCCTTGCTGAAAATGTTTATATAGAAATTTTAAGGAGGGAAGAGAATGTCTATGAGAACTTTTCTCTGTAGGATGGGTATTTGGCTAGAGATAATAAGAAAGAAGGAAAGAAAAGAAAGGAGGAAAGAAAAGAAAGGAGGAAAAAGAAAAAGAAAAGAAAGAAGGAAATTGAAAGAAGGAAAAAGAAAGGAAATTGAAAGAAGGAAAAAGAAAGGAAATTGAAAGAAGGAAAAAGAAAGGAAATTGAAAGAAGGAAAAAGAAAGAAGGAAATTGAAAGAAGGAAAAAGAAAGAAGAAAGAAAAGAAGGAAAAAGAAAGAAGAAAGAAAAGAAGGAAAAAGAAAGAAGAAAGAAAAGAAGGAAAAAGAAAGAAGAAAGAAAAGAAGGAAAAAGAAAGAAAGAAAGAAAAGAAGGAAAAAGAAAGAAAGGAAGGAAGGAAGGAAAGAAGGAAAGAAAGAACTTTAGAAAATAGAGGTATTGCTGAAAATGTTTACATAGACATTTTAGGAAGGGCAGAGAACTTCTATGAGAACTTTTCCCTGTTCATCCATGGACAGAACAAGCAACAAGTAAGTCTTAAAGAAAACAGCAACAGAAAGAACACTTCTACTCAGAATCAGGAAAACACAACTGAAATTCCTTGGACACATAATGAGGAAGGAGGGCTTGCAAAAATAAACCCACATGGGGTATATTGAAGGCAAGAGGGATAGAGAAAAGAAGAAAGCCATTTACCTTGTGTGAATTAATGACAAAATGTGTGATGCAAGCTTTAGCAAAGAAAAACTGCTAAGAGCCACACAAGGTAGAAAGCTGTGGAGAGTCAAGATCACCTACATCTTCAAGGGATGAGGCACATAGCATAGAAGAAGCTGATATGTGTACATTTTACATTTTTCTGCATATATTTTTTGTTTGTTTGATTATTTAAAAATCAGTTTTGATTGATTTGGTCTGAAGTGCAAATAAATAACTAAATAAAAATAAATTTATCATATTGCATAGCAAGTGTTAAAATATTAATGGAAAAAAATGCCAGCTGTTAAATCTCTTGTGTTTAACAAATGTCAGTTAATGAAAGCAAAAGTAACAAAAAAGAAAAAGCATATTTTTATTCAATTAAATGCCTTTTGGAAGGTGACTTTATTAGTCCTTCTTGCACAATTAACACAATTGCTATAAGTGAATATAATTCTACAACAGTGGTTCCCAACCTATTTTTGTTTTGGTCATGCCCCACTCTAGAAACTATAATTCGTATTATTCAAAAACTGAACTATTTATATGGAGGAAGCTTAACTTGATCTAAACAAGTTTCCAAAGAATATGGCATCCATGACAGAGAAAAAAAAAAAAAAATGGAAGTACAGTTAAATTACAAAATGTATAAAAATATTGTTACTATATATATATATATATATATATATATATATATATATATATATATATATATATATATATATATATATACAGTACATACTTAATTACACATACATTTCATATTTCTCTGTGCGTGTATGTAATAACTCATACTCACACAGACTCACCAGAAAACCAATTCACTGTTAATAACTCATTCTCGAATTGCTCCCTTAAAAATCAAATTACTCCATGTTAAGAACCACGGTTCTAAGAAAGAAACTTTCATTAGAAGAAACTAGCAATAAATGGTGTTGGTTGACTCAAAGCCTAACATCAATATGTTGTTAATGTTTTAATTCTAATAAAAGATGTAATTAGAGGTATACAGTCATTGATGTTTAAATGGACCATACAACAATTATGTGAACATTGTTTGAAAACAATTATTCGAAAAACATTTATTCGAATTGTAAATTGTTTGAATGAAAATTAATCAAAAGGACAATTGTACTAAATGATAATTATTCAAAATGCAAAATTCTTTATTGCAAAAAAATATATAAATTAAAATAGGAAATACACAAATAATTATTCAACATAAAATATCATCAGTAAAACAATTTAGTAAGAAAAAATCCTTATAACTTTAAGTTATATAGTACTGCATGCAAATAGTCAACTACTGAAGATTACTTGTTAAAAGATGCCACTAATTTTTTAAGTTTTCCATTTATGTTGCAGTATTTCTTGGAGCTCTTGATATTTTGGTAACCTGTTCTTACTTTTGCAATATGAATTTCTTGCAAGTCCTGTTCTCTTTTAAGAGTGTCTAAGAATTTCTATATTATAGGATGACGGTATGGCACTTGCTGCAAAAAAGCCCTATACCATCCTCCAAGAGCATTATTAGTTCTAACTAAATCAGCATTGACTCTCAAAGCAAGACCACATATGTATTTCAAACAGGTTTTTCAAATAATTATCATAAAAAAATTTTCTCAATGTTCTATATGACTGTCACTGTCATTTAATTAATTTATTTTTACAAAATTTAATTTTTGCATGGAAAGATTAAAAAATATGAATAAAATAAATTTTATTCCATTACTTTAAAAATCTAAAAATTAATTAAGATTATCTCTTTATAAATCTTTATAGATTAACATAACTTATATATATAAAAATTTTAAGAAAATCTATGACAAAGTGGAAAGTTTTTTTTCATATGACACATTTGTTTTTAGGACATCCTCAAACTAAAGTGATGTTTGTGTAAACAACTTAAAGTCCTAAAGAACAAAATGAGTCACACAAAAAAAGATTTTGTCAGATTTTCCTAAAATTGTTCTGATATATAAAAATGTATATATCAATTTCTCCACATATAACAATACATTTTTTAAACAATGTCAATTTCCCTAAATATAAATTAGTAAATACATATAACAGGATGTCCACTCAAATATGCATACCTACTATATAATAATCATAATAATATAACAGTACTATCCTATCAGGAAGCACGGTGGAGTAATGGATAACGGCTCGGATTGAGAAATCGTAGAGCTGAGTTCGAATTCCAGTCGAATCCGTTACATTCACTTACGTGCTAACACCCTTAGGAAAGGTGTGAATCCTCTTCTCCCTCCAACTATGGGTAAATAGCAGGACAGACTGGGTTCTATAGCCTTGGATGGCAACTGGTCTAGGAGAAGGTCAACTCTGAATTCAAAACCATTCGGCGTCTGCACCGGCATCCGGCGGCCTCTTGGTTACTCCTGCCTCTGCGTCTGTGGAAATTCTGTGGCAAGTAAGAGCATATTCCTCCCTCCACTGGGATAGCACGCGAGGTGTGGGGACTGTGTGTGAAGTTCAAACTCCCTTGTTACTCCGTTTCAAGAATTCACCGCCGTTGGAATGGCTGTCGCTCGTTTCAGCATTGGCGACGGATCGCCGTGCTTGGTCGGCCTTCGTTCCGGACGCTGTGAATTCTTTGGAAGGAGCCGGCTTAACCGATCCAGGGTGAATGCTGCAACATACATATATATGTATGATACAGATACTATCCTATCCTGTAGGAAATACTTGCAGTAATTTTTCCAAACCACTGACAATCACTTTACCTTTGATTTTAAATCCATTTCTATAATAATCTAATAAAATTTCTATAATAAAGTCATTCCTAATGCATTTACACACAATTTTATGTATAAAAATAAAATAGCCCTATTTAGTCAATAATATTTGCATTGGTTCCTGACCACTGATAATCCTTTCCCAATACGTTTTCAATGCATGACATACATATTAAGTGCTTAAATTCTTTTTGGTTAATTGAATAAAAATTTGGTGCCTAATCAGCATCTGATCCTTAATGCAACAAGTATTTACTTTGTGGGTGCATAAAATGACTAACACAAGAAAAGAGAGTGGTGAAGTAATGGCAAAGCCAGAGAACAGTGATTAGAAAAGATCTTGCCAAGCTATACCAGGTTCAAATCTTGTTTAAACTGAAACCCATCTATGGTTATTTCATTTCTTTCCGGTCTTCCATCAAAATTTGCCTTGTCACAGTACATGGAACTGTGAAAGAGAATCAGAGTTTTGAGAGAAATCCTGCTTGTGATATCATAACTTACACAAACAGCTTTTTTAGGTAACACTGCAACAGTTGTTGTTAATTTAAAGTTCTCAGATGAAGTGTTATTGTACTAGGAATCTTTGTTATTTGAATCTCTATATTTTAGCAAGTACATTTTTCAATCATTTTCAAGTTTAAGAGTCATCTAATAATCTGAGTAGAATTCTTTATTCTATCATTTAGTCTAACTAGTATATTCTTCATGCAGCAACATGCTTTGGTCAGTGAATTCACTGACCATCCTCAGGTGTATATTGCATCTGAAAATAATAAAATCATTTTATCTCATGCATTCTAGGAATTATTTACATTACGATTCCCATCCAAGATGTTTTGACCCTTATCAACTGGTATTAAGCAAATCTTCTTTGTGGCATATCCCTTCTTAGAATTTGGCAACCATGATTCTCCACAATTTCCTGTCCCTTGTGTTCTTAATAAATTTTGTCGTTTTGTTATTTCTCTTAAAACCTGTTCTGCCCTCCATTTACATAAGTTTTCTAGGTAGCTTATGTGGTGATTTTCTCGGTCACTCTTGCCTTCAGTCTTTGCTGTGAATATGAATTTTTCCAAACCCTCTTTCATCATTATGTGCCTGAGAAATTCCAACTCTCTCTTTCTGATGTTAAGTATAAACATCCTTTTTGTTTCCATTTTCTCAAAAACTTTGTCGTTGCTCACGTTTGGTTCATGGTATTCTCAGCATCCTTTTGTAGAACCACATTTCTGTTGCAGCAAGTCTCTTCATCTGTAAGGAGATTGTCCGGAATTCACTATCGTATAGGAGGACTGATATTACTTAACAGTTCAATACTATTTTCTGTGTTTATAATGAAATTTTCCTGTTTCTTAATACAAAAATTAAATTTGTTTATATAGTCCAGGTATTCGGTGGACAAGTTTGCATTTCTCAATCTAGTAAAGATTATAATCACTTTCAATGGCTTCTGAGATCAGCTAGCCATTCCATTACTATAATTGTTTTTGAAAAGTATAATTTAATATTTACTACTAAAGTGTCATGTAGTAATTTTACCATAGGCCTTAACTGGCAACACACACACACACACACACACACCTATAAATCATGCTTACCAACATTCTTTTCGTTATTGCAGTCAACAACTTCCTTTAATATCTCACACCTTTAATTCAAATATTAAAAGGAGCTCATTTTTTTTTTTTTAAATCATTTCACCCCAAGCACGGTGACAATGCCACTGGAATGCAGTGGACTACAGGGAGTGAAAGTGAAAGAATGAGAATGGGGAGGATTGAGGAAAAGACAACAAAAGGAATGGGGTTCAAGAAGACAGAAGATGGCAATTGATGTTGCATTTAAATGTTTGAAAATTGTAGTTATCAGGGAAGCAAGAAATCAGAAGGGAGTTCCACAGTTGGGAAGTGCGAGAGGAAAAAAAAAGTGTTAAAGTAGAAATGGTGGTGGCATCTAACTTGTTCAACAGTAAAATGGTGAGACCTAGTTGCCAATCTAGTAGCATGCTTAAATTTCATGTAGTAGGGGCACCAGGAAAAAGTGCTCATCCGAGCAGTTGCCATAAAATATTTGTAGAACAGCCAGAGGGTAGATGAGAAAGTGACTGGAGACAAGATACCAGGTCAGGATAGAGTGTATTGCAGACCCTTCTTTAGAATCTCAAGATGCACAGCAAGAGCACCAAACCAGATATGGCAACAGTATTCAATAGACGGACAAATTTATTTAGATTTATAAATGTGCAACATGGATTTTTTTTTTACCCGACACAGGGAACCAATATAGTCACTCCACTTTATGTCAGCAGAAAACTGACGTAAGTACAGCTTTGATTTATTTTTTTATTTTAACCAAAGAAGAAAAATCAATTCCTTTCTATCATACAATTTTAGTGTTTTAGTCTTGAACCCTAACTGTTGATAGAAAAGGTGTGATGAATCATTACCATCCATTTACATACAGAAAACATCTATACAAAAATTCATATACATTATTTAAAGTCTCTGAAGAAATACGATAAATAAATTATAATGCTTAATATTATATTCACTGTATTGTCTATGGTATAACAAATTTTTATATATCGACATACTAACGTCTTTAGAAAATCCAAACACAAATTGGTATTTCCCTGTCTTTTCTTTTTTATATACATATAACAGACCCCCCATGTTTTCATGATATAATATCTACACTATTAACATCGTTGTATGTTACCTTATTTATTCATTTTTTCAGTTCTATGCTCAACTTGACAGCATATCCCTGCATATGAACATATTTATATTCTAAGAGACTTCAATGTGGGGGTAGTTGCTGATCAAGAGTCCTGGCCAAACATGTTAGGTCACCATGGTATAAAAGAATGAAGGAGAATGTTCAAGACTCTTGGAATCCTGCTTCTACGATAAATTGTGTGACAAACATCTATTTCCAGAACAAGGCTTACCACAAAGCATCCTGGATACATCTAAGTTCAAATGATTGGCACCAGCTGGACCTGGTCATCACCAGATGCAACTTCCTAAACAATATCTGCAACACCAAAGCTTACCACAGCCGCAACGGCAACACTGCCTACTCTTTGATCTCCTCAAAGGTAAAGTTAAAACCTAAGAATCTCTACCATTCAAAGAAGACATGCCAGTTGAGAATTAACTCTAGCAAGACCGCTTGTCCAGATAAAACCCATAAGTTCTTACAAGGCCTGTGGAGACCCTTCCCAATGACTCATCACAGCATGTGGAAGAGAGATGGAATTCCCTATGTAACACTATCTACAATACTGCAGTCTCAACCAATGGAAAGAAGGTACACAAGAACAAAAACTGGTTTGAGACTAACATCTCTACATTAGAGCTAGTCATCAAGGTTAAGTGCAGTGTACTGATTAAACTCAAGCATGACCCTAGCCGGTAAAATTTACAGGCTTTGAAAGCTGCTTGCAGCAAGGCCCAGCAAACTGCACATCATCATGCAAATGACTACTGGCTCTGTCAGCTAGTGTAAAACAGATTTTGGACAATGGCAATACCTGGTACATATATAAGGGCATTAAACATATAACTGGTAACCCAACAAAGAAGCCTGTGCCTCTGAAATCAAAGATAGTGAAATTAATTACCAAAAAAAGACAAACTAGAACTTTACTTAAAAGAAAATTCTATTACTAAAGAAGTACTTGATGTTATTGAAGGTCTGCCAGCCCTGGAAGAGCTGGACTCTGAAACTACAAAAGAATAGCTTAGTAAATCCACTAATGCTTGAGCTTGTGGAAAAGCACTGAAACTCACAGGCATTGACTCTGGTAGCTGGGAACAGCTAGCAGACAATTGCAGCAATGGGCACCATGTTATCCAAGGAGACATCATGAAGGGCAGGAAAAGTAAAACCAACTGTTGGAGATTAGAAGACAATGCAGGAATCAGAGAAAGCAATCTCAGACCTTCATTCCACATTTATCTGTCACACCTGCAGAAGAGAGTGTCATGCAAAGATTGAACTGTTAAGCTATTAATAGATTTGAAATTATACCATTTCAAGTAGATCTCTGTTACTAACACATGTATGTATATATGTATATATATTATAAATTAATAGATTTAAAATATGGTTTTACCGCTACACAGTGATAACCATGTTTCAGAAATGGAAGCTAAAGCCCCTGAATTTAATTTTGTTATTAAACCAAAGACATTAGTTCCATTTCCTCATCAAGCGAAAAACATATTCTAACCTAAACAGTCCCTCAAAATCTTTAAATATACAAATAGAAAAAATACCATAAGAATTTTTGCCGTTAGAAAAAAACCCAGATGACATGAATTTAGCGGATGTCAGAATTTGTTAAAAGATACATCCCTACCCATCCCTAAACATAACCCCGCTTTTAAATGTAACTATTAACTGATACAACGAAAATTTAAAATTGAACCCTCTACCACCCCTTGTCTAGATGAATGGATTTATCGGTAACCTTGGAAAGCCTCAAACTATGAATCTTTCCTGTGCCGTTAACAACCGTAAATTTTAAAAAGTAAGTTACTCCAAAATTCGCTTGATGAGGAAATGGAACTAATGTCTTTGGTTTAATAACAAAATTAAATTCAGGGGCTTTAGCTTCCATTTCTGAAACATGGTTATCACTGTGTAGCGGTAAAACCATATTTTAAATCTATTAATTTATAATATTAATGCTCTGTAAATTTAAATTTACATAGAGCACTATTGTGTAAAAATAAAAATATCTATAAGAACACCGGATTTTATATCTTACTGTTCTTTCCTTTTTATTTATATATATATAAATTATATTTTTATTATAAGAGATTATAATAAAAACATTGTTTTTATTACAATCTTTTATAATAAAAATATAATAATAAAATATTGCTCTACTTTGTATTGACCAATTTTTAAAAGTAAATGCTACAAACTGTGGCTATCTGATCTCTCATATGGATATTATATATATATATATATATATAATAAAAAAATCTAGTTTTAAGGTATGCTATAATTATGGGTAAAAGTACTAAATATCAGGATAGAATGTGTATAAATATAAGAGTGGACACTTAGAATAATACTGAGTAGCGACAGTCTGTTTCATGTTTGAACACTATCTTCAACCACACACACACTCTTTTATACACACACACACAAAATAAAATTCGGTCGAGCACTTTAGAGGGAAAGTGCGACTTTTGTAGAGTTACCGCTACTGCTGATAATGCAAAGCTCTTCTATGAATTGAGCACTTGAGTCACTGTTTATTCAAAAATGAATACGTAAAAATTCACCTTCCACTCTGCTAGGAGCTGATAGGGGAAAAGTCTTTGACTGATGCCAAATCAGTTGGGTTTCAATCCTGGCTTGAGGCAATCAGATGTCTAGCCACACCGATGAGCTGTGATACAGTCTGCCTGTGGATGACAGTATATATATATATATATATATATATATATATATATATATATATATATTAAAAATGACTGACACGGTACTGTGGTTAAGTTTTTTATTAATTTAATTTTTTTTTGTGTTCTTATAATTTTCTTCTTTTCTGAACATAAATTATGAAGAAATTGTCCAAATTTTTTGTATGTCCATTAATAATGGCAAAATGTACAGCTGAAAGTGCATGGACATACAAAACATTTGGACAATTTCTTCATAATTTATGTTCAGAAAAGAAGAAAATTATAAGAACACAAAAAAAATTATATAAAAAAATTTAACCATAGTACTATGTCAGTCATTTTTAATGAAGCTTGTATAAAAGAGGGATTGATGTCCATTTATATATATATATATATATATATATATATATATATATACACACACACACACACACACACACACACACACACACACACACACATGTATATATATAGTGATTTTTCCAAGCGTAGCTTAGATGTGGTACAAGGCCGAAAGTATGGGACACCCAATGAGGATTGAACTCACTACTCAGGCATAATTATTCTAGTGAGACAAGCTTGTTAACCATTACACCGCCTCAGGGTGTCCCATTTTATTTATATATATATATAAATGTGTGTGTGTGTGTGTGTACATATGTATTTTGACTGTGTGTGTAGGTATGTATTTTGACTAGCATTGTGCAGTAGAAAATATAATTTTCTTTTTTTATGTAGATCTTAGCATTATTCTTTTACATTGTGCACCATGTTTCTACTCCCTGCACTTACTGTGCACTCCATATATTTCATTGAATGTGACAGACAAGAGACATTTTACGAGTTTCAAAGGAAGAACATTAAAAAATTGAATAAATTTTTTTCCTTGTCTATCACATTCAATGAAACATGTATACAAGATTACTGACCAAATATGCAATATATGTGTCTATATATTATATATACACACACGTGTTTATATATATATGTTTATATATTTGTGCGTGTATATATATATATATATATATATATATATATGTATGCATACATATATATATATATATATATATATGCATACATATATATATATATATATATATATGCATACATATATATATATATATATATATATATATATATATATGTGTATGCATACATATATATATTTATGTGTATGCATACATATATATATTTATGTGTGTGCATATATATATATATTTATGTGTGTGCATATATATATATATTTATGTGTGTGCATATATATATATATTTATGTGTGTGCATATATATATATATATTTATGTGTGTGCATATATATATATATATATATATATATATATATATATATATATATATATATATATATATATATATATATATATATTTATATGTGTGTGCATACATATGTATATATATCCTTATAAATAGCAGTTTTAGTTGGTCTTATATCAGCATTTTAATAATTTTATAATCATAAACTTTAACCTGTTTATACATATTTTTTTTCTTTCCCATCTTTCAATATTTAATCTTTACACTGAGACCTCTGGGGTCAATTTTTTTCTACATTAGAAATTTAATGGCCAAATAACTGTCTTTGATTGTCAGTTGTGTTCAAGCCCAGGTAAAATTTGGTAAATGCTTTTAAAGAAATTAGGCCCTTGCTACTTGGAACTGTGTCAAGTTGAATCTTTTAAGTATCAAAACTTAAATGCAAAATTTTTTATATGGTCATTCATATCCAAGTTATTTGAAAATGACAAATACATGTATTCAAAATCATTCATATGTTGGCACATTTAAATATATCCGATATTTGAATTCAACAAAAAAGAATCTTATATGTTTTTGGTGACACACCTAAAGAGGTTGTTCGATACAAAACCTTTACAAGAAATTGACAACAGTACAAGTGTCAGTTTATTACCAGCAGCATAGGAATAGTGTTAAGTAGTGACTCAGCACAGAAGCCAATGCTGCAGTCACAAATGCAACGGTACTACTATACATAACAATTCCACATCAGCGGCTATGGCCAGGTTGTCAGGACCAAGGATGACACAGACAGCAACGAATAAGATGACATAGCAATGACTGACCCTCCTTGTCACACAACTGCTACGTCGTTAGCACCCACAATCCTTTTGCTAGCAAGGAGTTGCATCGCGAAATAATTGATTTTCTTCTGCTGGTATCATATCAGAGTTTGTAGATTGCTTTGGCTACACTGAATTCTAAAAAAAAAAAAAAAATAAAAAAATAATCAATTCCTTGTGAGGAAGATGAAAAGGGAAAGAGAGTTGGCCGGCTCTGCAAGAGTGTTGTGCCTTCCAAATACTACCAAGTCTGTATAACAGTCACACCAGGGATTGGAAATATGGGGGTGAGGAGAGGTAGAGGAAGTGGTGAGGGAGGAGGAAACGGCTGACCAAAATAATGCCACATCCACCCAAGATTAGAATTAGCATTGGCTGCTGCTGCTGCTTCTGATGCTACAATAACAGTAAATCCTTTAGAATACCAGTCCAAAAATGGCAGACAGCGAGAGAGTGGATCACATAAGGTAGCAAACAGTAACTAAATCAACAACAAATAAATATTAATAGATTATATATATGCTGGGAAAAATTTTTTTTTTTTAATTATGTTAAAAACCCACCAATTACCTTATCTATTTCACACAAATAGACAAGATGAGTTAAAAGTAACACCAATTTCAATTGATTGATTGCTTGGCCATTTGTATTACAGTGTACAAGAAAGTAGATATCAATAAAAGATATTTATTTAACCATTTATCTGGGAGGTGGTGAGAGGGGCAATTAAAGAACTGTCAGTCAGTTATGTGCCATAGGCGATCATGTATCTTTTGATACATGACTGACGAGGCAGCTTTTTTCCTGCAGTAGGTTGCCATTTCTTTCTGCAGTAGACTAGTTGCCATCCAAGGTTATAGAACCCAGTCTGTCTTGCTATTTACCCCAGCTGAGGGGGAGAAGAGGATTCATAACTTTCCAAAGGGTATTAGCACATAAGTGAATTAAATGGATTTGACTGGAATTTGAACTTGGCTCTCAGATTCCTCAATCCGAGCTGCTATCCATTACTCCACCATAAGGTACCAAGCTTTTTTACTTACAGTGTCGGAAGATCCCTCTTTCGTGATAAAGGCACACACACTTGCACAGTTCTATATCAATTTTTTTCAAACTTTGCCGTGATCCGAGTTTTTAATTTCAAAATAGTTTGAGGATTTTCATGATAAACAAGGTCCTTCGTGAGAGAAATCTCAATCAGGCTGTGGGGTGTTATCCACTTTCCGGGAAAGTTTTTGTCAAACATTTTTTTATTTTTTATTATTCAAGTCACACCAAGAAAGGGGATAATGCCACTAAGACGCATGGTGCTACTAGGAATGAAATAGAATGAAAGGACTTTAGAAGGAACCAGAAATCTAATCCTAAACAACAAACAAGGGATAAACCTCTACTCTTGTTCAACTGACCGGAGAGGAGTGTGAACTGGACAATAGTGAACCTATCTACTGACTGACAAAACAAAAAGAATATTGAATAATGAATAATACTTAATACTTGCAAATTGTCATGACTGTTCTTGGGAAAGCCAGTGGAATGGTTTCCTATTACCTTCTCCACAGTTTTGAATTCAGTGTTATCCTACTCCTAGACTAGCTGCCCTACAAAGGTTAGAGAGCCAAATCTACCCTACTATTTAACCCATAACTTGAAGGGAAGAGAGAGATGGATGGAAATCATTCTACTCATTTCCAAAGAAGTCACAGAAATTCATACATTTTAAAGAAAAGAAAACTGTGGCAAGCTGTATTTGCCTATCACCTGAAAGGACATGGCATTTTAAAAAATAAAAATAAAAGTACAAGTGGGGTGCTGAAAAGTTATTGGCTCAACCCAGAAGAAATTAAAAAAAGATTCTGATGTTTGGTCATTTGGTCAGGTTTAGGTCAAGTGAGTGTTCATGTGCCATGGATGCTGCTCCAAGCCACATTTGATAACCGACCATGAATGCAGCAGAAATTCTGTTGGCACTTCTGTTTCTTATATATAATCTAGGCTTATTTTTGCTGTATAGGGTTTGTAAAATCTTTCTCTCCAACTACTATCAGAGTATTAGCTGAACTTCTTTTGAAAATATTTTCTCATAGTGATAAGGCTTTTGCTGATAGGTCAGCTAACTGCCTATCCCAAGTAAATGACTGTCTAGCATGAATGCATATCATATATTGATTTCAATTTTTAAGTGTACAAATTCAAACACTGGACTCTTGATTGAATTTTATCCAAAACAATATTTTTTTTCCTTCTTCTCCCAACCTCCCCAGTTGAAGACTTGAATTGAAAAGACACTTGGGGAAAAGTAAAAATATAGATAAAACACTAATTGCAGATAATAAAAAATTTAAGGATAGAATCAAGAATTTTACCCAGTACTGTTTAGAAAAAAAAAAAAAATACTTTTATGGTAATTGTTCTTATGAATTTTCCCCTATGGTACCCGGACTTGATGAATTTAAATGTAGTACTAAATTGGCAGCAAAGTCACATCAATTTATAATTGAAATGGTTAGATGTTCTATGCTAACAGTTTCTTCTATCACACTTCTTGCTTGTGGAAATCTCTTCCAACTTCTTGTTTCCCAGCCAACTTTGATCTTCAAAAATTTAAATGCAATGTCAATCATTATCTACTGTCACCTTGATTTGCTAAGAGTTCTTTCACTCTTTGATAGGCTTTATTTTTCATTCTACAGCTAACAGCCTGCCTCACACACAAGAACACAAGAAATGGGATTGGTGGTGCTGGTTTAAGATGCCGAGAATACCATGGACCATATATGTGAATAACAAAAAAGTTTTAGAGAAAATGTAAGCAAAAAGGACACTTATACTTAACATAAGGAAGAGACAGTTGAAAATTTTAGGGCAAATAATGAGGAAAGAGGGCTTGGAAAATTTGATGTTCACAGGACATATTGAAGGGACAGAGGAAAACAGTGTATAACCTACCTAGCAAGTTTGAGTATATGGATGGCAGAACAAAGTTTAACAGAGATAACAAAAAGAGAAAATTTATTCAGAGCTACAAAGGACAGGAAACTGTACAGTCATGATCACCAAAGTCCTGAAAGGACATGGCACATAGAAGAAGAAGAATCTTGTTACATTCAGAACATTAACTAACACTTCAGTTAATATTTAGACTTCTTTTCTGGTTTTTGTTGCTTTTTATTGCAAGGTTCAAATTGTTTTACAGATGCATGGAAATAAAGAATAGTATCCAACAAGATTTGAACTCATATTTCATATTCTTAAAAATCTGTATGGTATGTAGAAAAAACAAATAAAGAGAAATAATAAATAATAATAATGTTTCATGGACAAAATTTACAATTATTTATATTACAATTGTTGAAAGAATAGCAAAAGTCTTAGTTAGCAAGAGTCGTCATTGTACTTTTCTATATAGAAACTTATTTTATCACAGAATGGAGAAAGAAGAAAAAATTGCTTCATAATAGTTTTACAACTGAAGAATGATAGTCTAATGAAAAAAGTAATTGCTGTAGAATTGTGTCTGCATAGCAGTAATAATAATCATTACAAATAATTTCTGCTTAAGTAGGTATTTGTTAAACTATATCTTATATTATTTTAAACTCTTTTATAAGCAGGTATTTAAACTAAATATTAAGCAGGTATTTAAACTATACTATATTAAGTAAAGTAGATTATATTAAGCAGGTATTTAAACTAGGTTTATATTAAGTAGGTTTTTAAACTATATTATATAAAGTATTTTAATTCTCTACTATATTAAGTAAGTATTTAAACCATATGTTAAACCATATTAACTGAATAATCATGGTTATATTACAGATATGTATGATTATTAAAAACACACTGAAAATATCTTTGTAGCAAAGGCCTATTTCAACTGTAGTGCTTAACAGGATTGTTCCATTTTGAATAATTGTTCTATCTTCACCCTGCAAGTGAGTCTGTTAAATTTGGAATATAGATATGCCAAAAAAAAAAGAAAAAAAAAAAAAAAAAAGAAAAGATGATTCTTGTTTTTAAATTATCAAATAGAGCAGATGTGTACTCAACACATCTGCTAAAAACTCAGGAGGTGAGTTGCACAATTTGACAGGCCTTTGCAAGCTAACACCTCTTGACAACCACCTTATTTCAGTATGTAATTGGTTTATGGTATCACTGAGTACTTCTGCTACAATGTGGTAACTGTGGAATACCCAATTATTAATGAGTACATCAGGAACCTTTTTCTTAAGGGGGATAAGCTGATTATGTAATGTGTAGCAGCTTGGAATGAGAAATTGGAGAGCCAGGTTCAAATTCCAGTCAAGTTAGTTACATTCACTTATGTGAAAATAGCCTTGGGAAAGGTATGAATCCATCTCCTCACCACAACTATCAGTTAAATAGTAGAACTTGTATCTGAAAAAAGTCATTGTCTTTCTCAAAAAAGATTGTTAAAGCAATATTCCTCAGCAAAAAAAATTAAAATTTATTACTAATATGTTTCAGCTTTAGATAACCCCCAAAAGGTGTTGATAAACTGTAAAAAACAAAAATCAATCAATTTTTCTTAAAGAAGGTGGCAAATTCTTCATAATGGTTAACCATCTAAGGTGTGTCATTAGTGGTTGCCACAGTTGTTCTGCTATGAGGAATATTGTGCTTGTTGAAATATTCCGACAGGCATTAAAAAATGATCATCCTCTTTTGAATTGCATTTGAGAATTTGTGAACAAGAACATTTTAATGAATTGGTTTTGAGTTTGAATGCCCCCCTGAAATCTATGAGAATGTCTGAATGATCAATCAAGTTGGATAGAAAAACTTACAAAGCTTAAACTCAGATACTAAACTCTTTTTTCAATATCTTCCACCTTTTTGAACTTAAAAGACAAATGGTCCTTCCGGCTCCATGCTTTCCAGTCAACTTTAATTTGCAAAAACTTAAATGCCACGTTAACTGCTATCTACTGTCCTTCTGATTACTTTTTTCTCTTTCCACTCATTATTAATGTTTCTGTTTCTAATTCTTCACACCCTGTAACCCCTTGTGTCTTAGTGGCTTTACTGCCTTGCATGGGGTGATACCAATTAAAAAAAAGAATTAAAATAGGACTAAAGTCTTTTTTCTTTACAGTTTCCATAATTTCTTTAACAGTATTATCTCTTCTGTATTTGTGAAAAAAAAAATTAGGTTTTCTTTATTTGCTTTGAGAGAAATATTTATGAAGTCTTTAACCTTTCTTCATAGCCTTAATAAATGGCATAACAGATGTTCAGTTATTACATTTATCTTTTTAAAGTTACATATAAAAAAAAATTTTTTAAATTTTTTTTAAAAGGGTGAATTCTTTGAAGGTTGTCTTTCTTTTTTGTAGGATTCACAAGACCATTTCTAAAATACCTTTTAACATTTGTTAAAATACCTTTACATTTGTTTCATTTATAGATGAACATATACACCCGAGGTTTAAAGTATTCTTGTGAATATTGTCAACATTTTCTTTCAGAAATTAAGGCTGCCATAATGGTTGATAGATTTGTAGTTAAATTCATGTAAATGAATTGAGTCAACAAGCCACAAACATCAGTGTTTTTAACCATTAGCACTCTGCATTACTAATATCACTTCCCTTCCCATAGCATTCTTTTTCAAGGCCTCTCAATTACAGTAATCTTATTGTTAATTTAAACTAAAAGGTGTTTTCTATTGCCATAGTAGGATATGACAACACAACTATTAAATTAATATTCAGAGATCAGAGTCACCTTCAGTGCCAGGATAAACATTTTGTACAACAAATGAAGTCACATACAGTGTGATAAAGGTTAAATTTCAAAACATAAACAAAATTATTCATATTTGACCACACACATATTTTATATATATATATATATATATATTATATATATTATATTATATATATATATAAATAACTTTAATGAATTTAATGGATTTCTTTTGTTGTCCTGTTATTACCTGGATGTAAAAAAGACATATCTATTTCCATACCTGAGGATGATTGTATGCACAATCGAAAGCTTGTAGTAAAAAAGACCTTATACAACTGGAATTTATAAACAGGGATCATAACATTCATTTACAGATTCGAGGTTAATGTATTTTATTAAAAATTGTTTGCGAGTGTGATTCTTGCCATTTATATCATTAACTTCACTATCTGCTTTTTGTATGAATGATTCATGTAATGTAAATTGAACTGCACCACATACTTAATATATATATATATATATATATATATATATATATATATATGATGATGATGATGATGATACCTCCACTCAATTCTGATGTATGAGGATCCAACAATCTCATTCAGTTTTTATGTTTGTGTTATATGTGACATTTCAGCCCCACTAGTGACCTGCATATTGTGGGACATAGCAACACAAATATTTGCTCTTTAGCTCATCTTTATACCTCAGCCATGGCCGTCTAACAGTTCTTTGTCCACTGGCTATACATGGGGACAATAGGTATTCTGTCATCACTCATCCTTGCAACATGACTAGCCCAGTGAAGTTGTGATTACATCAGGAAATTCCACCAATATTATATATATATATATATATATATATATATATATATATATATATATATATATATATATGAGAGAAAGATAGTCCACATATGCTTCTTACAAAATGTAGGTATGGTAAGCTGAGAAAAGAAATTTGTAGAAGACACAATAATGATAATGATGATGATGCAGTGACATGCAGATGCTTGGTGATGCCTGGGGCCAACTCCTTGATTTATCCCCCTAAGACTCAAGTGTGTGTGTGTGTGTGTGGGGGGTCTATAGGGCCAAGTACTGAGAAATGTGAGAAAGGAAAACATTTTAAATATGAAAAAACAGATGAATTATGAAATAAAAACTTTATTCAAATTAAATATAAACTAAATTTTTATTTCACTCTTTGATTAGTTCCCTGGGCTGTTGCATCATCTGCCCACTATTACAATGATGATGATTATTACAGTGTTTTGTCTTAATCTATATAATAAATGTGAATGTCACTGTGTCACACTTTTTCAACTTTACTCCTAGAGGCTGTAGACCAACATATCATACCATTATGGAATCAGGCCAACTCTGTGAGCAAATTGAAAACCTTCTGGGTCAGATGTGGATCCGCAATCTTGACATTATGGATTCTGAAGTTTTTATACACCGTGATTGTTTTCGGCAATTTTTTACGTGTTTTTTTGCAACAAATGTTTTTAGTATCATAACAATTTTTATAACTTGGGAATAAATTAATTGTGAAATCCAGTGAAAGTCACCCATGAAATAAAAATAATTGTCTGTAGAGAAAGTAAGGACTTATGTATATATATCAAATTGTCTTTAAATTAAGTAGCGGCAGAAAAATTATCATTGAACTTTTAAAAGGTAAGCTTAAATATTAATGCAATACTTAAAAGCAGCGATTTGAGTTCTTCTGTAGTTTAATGTTGCCTATTGCATCTGCTCTTCCCTACCTATTGTGATGAAGGCCCAATCAAGAGCCCTCCACAGGAGCCAGCTTAAAAGGGCAGCTTTTAAGGTGGCTTTTAAGCTAGTATACAATATTGTTATGTTTTTTTGAATCACTGACATTATTTCTTTATTAATATGTATGTCATTTTTAGTGGGTACATATATCCCTGTTTTTTGCTTTCATAAACAGTGAAATTAATAACAACTAACCTAGACTGAGAAGTCTTACTAAAGAAAGATTGTGCCTCTGACAGGAATTGAACCTGTACCCCTTTTCCACAGAAACATTTTCCCCTCATCGAAAAGTGCATATAAGTTCAATTCATGCTGGAGACACATTCATTCTTCGGTAGGACTTCTCAATCTAGGCTGGCTGTTATTAATTTCACTGTTTAAGAAGATAAAAAAACAAGGATAGAAACAAATAGGTGTACCCAGTAAAAATCATGTTTATAGCAATACACACACACACACACACACACACACACACAGAATAAAGCAGATCAGATCCGTTTACTTTCACTTGAAAACAAGATAAAAACTCTCAAGACAAGAGTACCTTCTTTCTTTCTTTCCTTACTTTCTTTTAACGTGAAAGTAAACAAGACAAACATTGTCTTCTGACTTACCGTATGTACTAAGTGGAATTTACTAGTAAAGCAAATTTTAACTGTTGCAATTTCATTACCATCTTTTGGAAACCTACCAAAGCATACAATGATGAGATGTTATCACAGCTCTGTATCAACAATTCTAATTGATCCCCTGAGTGATTTTTAACCCTTTAAAATATCTTAACCCCTGGACTTTGATACCAACCACTTTGAAGACTCTTGGACTTAAATTATTAAAATTTTCAATTTGTTTACCTTGTTTATAGCATTCATTACTGAATGATAGATCCAATCATTTGCAATTGTCAACATATATGAAGTGTGTCCAGAACTTAACAACCAATGAGAGGGGACCTTACTGCATATGGACAAAATTAGAGGGCAGGGAGATGCAACTGAGTAAACTTGTGTGCAGCGTAAAAATTTTATTCACACTGACAGAACAAGTTGATTCCTCACATCTTATGCAAGGGGTTTTGGCAAAATAGCATATCACTCATTTTCATCCTACTGTCAATATTTGACTCCCTGTGACTTATAGTCTCTTTTAAAGTCCCATGAACAGGATTAAGGAAAATGAAATGAAGCATCTGACAGCAAGCACAAAAGACTTTGGAGACCGTTTTTAAAAAATGGGAAAGAATTCTGGGATAAGTGTGTGAGCACCCAAGAGGTGTGAGGGTTGTTGGGTAGACTAATGTCCCAGGTATTCCATTTTGGAGCGATATCAAAAAGCTGGATATTTGTACATTCATAAAAATGGATACTTCTTGCATGTATTATCTTCTGATGCATCAGGACACAATGAGGTTTCCTGGGGAAGGGTGGTCATTGGGTGCTTCAGATCTTTCAGCAATCAGACACCCTCACTCTGGTGATCCAATCAGAGTGGATCAAGCACTTATTATCTTCATATGTGTGTATGTACAATAAAACCTCGAATTAATGGTCCCGGAACCAAAATCTGGAGAAATGGTAGTGTCCAGTTGGAACTCAAAATGCCCACATGTAGCGAGCAAAGTTTGTTATTTCTAGAATTGGCCACCGTTGTTTACTGGTGCAATCAACAGACAGAGATTGGTAGCCGTTGTTGTTTACTTGTGCTTGTCATGTACACACATTCATTGTCTTTTAAACATTTTATATTGATTTTGGTACACTATACAGTATTGTTTTTTGTCAAGTGCATCCAATTGCAATGGAAAGTGCACTATCCTTAGTATTGGTGATAAATTGGAACTTATTAATAAGTTGGAGTCGGGCAATGTTTAAATGTAAGTTTAGGCAAACTTTTAAAACTTTATTTAAAGGTAAATTTAAAATGTAACATACACAGCATCTCTCTCTAACTCTGTGTGTGTGTGTGTGTGTGTGTAATTTATTTTAAGTTACTATATAGAAACTTAAAATACACATATACTGTATTTACATTTATTTACAATAATTTTGTACTGTACTGGGCATTTTTTGGCCATGAAAAAAAGTGCTTCAAATTAATCGACAAATGGCTTTAGTGGACCCCCACCCCCCATTAGGCCATTAAATTGAGGTTCTACTATATATATATATATATATATATATATATATATATATAAAAGAAACAAACATTTTCTGGTTTCTGGTCATCAGCATCAGATCTGATAAGGTAATTTATAGCCTCTCTTAACCACAAAAATTTCAATGCATTATCCTTATACATAGTATTGTCTTTCATTCTGATCTGAAGCTGCCGAAATCAACAGACTAGATGTTAGGTGTTGTGTATAAGCTTTTCCACTTTGTCCCATCATCTCCACCTTTGTTTTGGATTCTATTACATATCCTACAAAAACACACACACATGTAATCATATATATAATATGATAATAGCTAAAAGACTAGCTGAAAGTGCTTGGATATACAGAATATTTAAACAATTTCTACATAATTTATGTCCAGAAAAGAAAAAAAAAATTATAACAACACAAGAAAAATTAAAAAAAAAAAACAACTTAACTACAGTACCTTGTCAGTCATTTTTATTGAAACTTGTTTAAAAGAGGGATTGCTGCCCATATATATATATATATATATATATATATATATATATATATTATAAACTGTTACATTGGAACACGCATGTTACTATGACAAAAATGCACCTGAAGAGATGATTTTAGATGTCGAAACAAATATGTATTTTTGTCAGGGTAACTTGCATGTTCCAATGTAACAGTTTATAATAAATATCTTTTGTTCTATTCTTGTATTGACCCCCTTTTTTTAAATTAATGTTATGAACGTCTGAATTTATATTATTTTCATTTTTTTACATTTGGATGTGTGTGTGTGTGTGAAGAGATTGCTCACTACACAAAGCCAAGCACTTTCATGTAGAACTTTATCTTTCATAGTAACAATTACACACTTGCAATTTGTAACCGCTCAGTATAAGACTAATTTTTATCTTCTTTGTTGATCTCCAACAAGAAAAAAAAGGAGTTCTGAGAAAACTAATTTATTGAACCATTCCTCACTCTGTAATATATTTTCTTCTTTAATGGCATTTTCATCATTGGAAACTTATAAATAGAATCGCTGTTTCATTTTTCTTTTTGACTACTAATGGAAACAAAAAGATCATTTCATTTTGGTATAAAAAGTTATACAGACCAACTTTTCAAAATTAATTTCATTTTACCGTTATTATATTCAGCTTCAATCCACATATTAACCTCTGACCTAGAGTAAGCAGATATTTCAGCTCATAATATTTGTAATGCAACACATTAATATTAACTGGTTTTTCATGAAAAACAAATTCACTCCCAGTGGCAGTTGGACTTAAGCGATGCTAGTAGACAATAGTAAGCTATCAAATTCATTAACAATTACAGACACACACCTGCAAATAAAAAAGAATGATGGATGTTAGGTTGCAAAATACTTAAAATAACACATTCTATACTATTATCAGATCATGAAAGGAATTCCAACAGCTTACGAATATAATTTAAATAGAATAATTATAAGTTTAATTTTTTTTAAGAAAATCAAGCTTTTATAATTTTTACTGGAAGCTTTAAGATGAATTATTATTATTATTTTGCTATTCAGACCAGCATGCTCAAAACCTTTCATCCTAATTCAGTGGAAGAAACAAACAAGCAACCAAAAGGTGAACAAAACAGTCAAGTATTAACTTATATGAGTTATCTCCCCTAAGCAGGAAAAGCAGAATGAGAAAAATCTACCTATATGGATTGAGAAAAGATGTTGGTTTGAAAATCCAAGGTTACCTAGCACAACAGACATCTGAAGAAGGCCAGAGAATACAACAGCCAAAATATTGTGAGTATAACAACCAAGATGGGGATGCTGGTTTGAGAGGCATCTAATGTTGGCTTTATCCTCAGGATTATGCAACACAGAGATATTTAGTCCTAACAACCAAAGCTTTCTTTTATGAAAGTAGTTGATGCCAAAGGTTGCAAAGATGATTTAATATATACTACATGCACAAAAGCAATATAGTGACCAAGTACAGAAGCAAATGGAAGCTTGAATCTGATCTAATTGTACTAAATATACCCCCTCCTCCAAGAACAGAGCAGTTTTTTTCTGTCAAAGCTTCCTATTACATTTTGAAAGATGCTCCAAGTCTTTGTTTTGAATTAATTTTAAAACCAAAAAGATCATAAAATCTAAAAGCTATTATGAGAAATAAAGATGAATGCTGGAGAGAAAGTTGAATTATAATCAATTAAATTATACATACTTAACTTGGCCAGATTTAGTAATGGATTAGGTTGTGGCAGTATACTGAAAAATGAAATGGTTATTTTGACAGTACTATTTGGGGGGGGGGGTGAGTTTGTAATTTGTAAATAAAAAAAAAAAATAGAACTGATGCTCCTGCTATATATTTTAGGGATCCTTGATAAAACCCAAAGAAGAATCTGCAATGTCATTGCTCCTGACCTGGCATCTCAGCTTCAATCACTTTTCCATTAACTGTAATATATTTTCCCTGTGTCTTTTCTATGAATACTTCCATGGTAATTGTTCTGATGAACTTTCCACTATGGTACCTAGACTTTGAGAATTTAAGCTCAGTACTAGATTGGCGGCAAGGTCTCATCATTTTACAGTTGGAATAGCTAGATGTAACTGTAAGTTCTATGCTAACAGTTTCTTCTACCACACTTTTCACTCGTGGAACTCTCCTCCAGATCCAGGCTTCCCAGTCGACTTTGATCTTGAAAAATTTAAATGCTATCTCAATCATTATCTTCTGTCTTCTTAATTCTTGTTCTTTATTGGTCTCTCTCCTTAATAGTGTATTTTTTTTCATGTTCTGTAACACTCAATAACCCCTTGTATCTTAGTGGATTTACTACTTTGCTTTGAAATGATTAAAAAATTTCTTTTATAAAATACTAACAAAAAGATAAATAAATTTAAACTTCCAACATAATGTAATTTAAAAAAAAAATATCTATTGACCTAACAGTTCAATATAAATAAAAAATAAGGGAATACCTAATTGATGAATATTTTGTATTTCTGATGGAGGTAGGAAAAAAAATGTCCAAATTTTTTTCCCTACCAAAATTTTATCTGAAAATTTTTTTAAAGAAACTTTTTCTTTGTGTTTTTAATAAATTCATTAACAGATATTCTTAGCCTTTTTTCATTTCTATTTTTCCTTCTTTGTGATTGGAAAAATTTCTAAAAAAAAAAAAAAAAAAAAAAAAAAATAATAATAATAATAATAATAAAATCATTATGCGATGAAGTGTACAAAAATATTTTCCTTCACGATCAACCATTGACATAAATGATGTTTTAGTAGGTAGATATATACGATAATAGTATAATGAGGAACATTTCCAAGGTGCATTGGACTTGAGATACAAAGGTCAAATATGAGTAACTACCAACCTAGGGTTACTAATCCACTATAGATAATCATTATCACATTATAATAATGTGCTCATTAGATATGCACATAATCATAAAATGGTAGTAGACAGACAGTTTGCTATAGTGACTAGCATTCCATAGATAATTATTATTTACTTATACAATGCCATTATTGTCCTTAGCAAAAGGATTATTTTTATATTAAAAGCAACTAACAAAATTGTTTATGTTTGGTTGTTTATTATTGTGATTTTATTATTAATTTTTTTATTTATTTTTTAATCAATTCACCCCAAGCAAAGCAATAATGCCAAGGGGCTACTGGGAGTGAAAGGAAATAAAAAGACTTCAGAAGGAACTGGAAACCCAATCCTGAACAGGGAACACAGAATAAACTTTTACTCCTGTTTAAAAGACCAAGGAGGAATGTGAACCGGATGATAGGTGAACCTATCAACTAAATGAACTTTTATACTTCCCTATAAACTTCAAGAATAACTTAATTTTCTAAGTGTACAAGTTTATCTTGCCATTAATGTTCAATAGTGTTCCAAGTAATTTTTACAGAAACAATTTTGCTATTATTAACCTTGTATTATATGTGAAATATCATTTTGAGAATATATTTTTTTTTTTTCAACAAATGCTTCACAGAAGAAACAATTTTATTACTTAAAATGTTATTTTTAGTGGATACCCATATTTGAGTAAAGAAAAATTTGAAACATCAATCGTCATCTTGACTCCTTGAATCCTGTTCTTTTATTGACCTCTCTCCTCAATGTTTTTTTTTTATTCTTTCACATTCAGTAACCCCTGGTATCTTAGTGGCTTTACCACCTTGCTTAGTGTGAAAGGATTAAGAAAAATGAAATAAAAAAATTTACAACTACCCAAATAATTTTAAGTTGAACTCAAACTAACTAAATAGAAAACAAAGGTATTTTGAAAGACATACTAAAAATAAAAATAATTTTGCTTAGCCTGTACTTTTTGAGTATCAAAATTATATACAGTCCATAGTCTCAAAACAAAAGCAACCACTTAAAGATATCAGTGCTACCCATGTTATCATAATTATTCACATATAATACCTCACCTCCAGATGTTTAAGTCTAAACGTTGTAGATATATATTATAAATATGAGAACTAAAATATTTGTTTTTTTACTTGCAATATAATCAGGACGATATAACCAAAAGTAAGTCAAATCTGTGATCCAGATTAACTTATGGGTAACAAAGAGTTTAAATTACTGAACAAACACTGTATTTATTTATTATTTTTTTAAGTATTCACATAGATATTGAACAGATTTTAGTCTGCTTCACTGCTATTCAAAGACAAATGTTGTGACAATTTCATTTATGTTGTCAATATTGTCTACAGAGTTATCTTTTCCTTCTTGCTCATCTTCATTAGCATCCAGTGTTTTTGTCATGCAGAATTCTTTTTGAATGATTTTGCCATCAAGGTTTCAATGATGCTCTGCCAGGCTTTCAATATCTAGCTCTTAATATTGTGTAAATTTTGGGCTTCAAAAGATAAACTATATAAATCCTTATTTGTAATTGGTATGAACCAGATAATGTTAAAAAAATGTTAAATTTAGCTGCTACAAATTCTAAAAAGTCAGCACATTTTTATACACAAAAGACAATTTTTCCAGAATTCTGTAGTGTAAAGTAAGATTAAATATTATACACAACACATTATTTCCAAAATTTGTAGCCTAAAGTAAGTGTTTATATTATACACAACATTTTTTCCAGAATTTTGTAGCCTAAAGTTATAGCCTAAAGTAAGTCCATATATTATATAAATAATTATGAAGTTAGAAGAAACAGTGTTTTACCATGACTTAAAATAAAAAATGTCAGAATGTTCCATCTCTTAATGCTATATCATTTAGAAAGGAACTGTCATTTCTCTGCTGCTTTGCCACAAGACTATCCTTTAAAGAGTTTTGAAAAAAAGACTCTTTATTAGAATTTAGAATTTTCTCTTTCTCTCTCTTCTATTTATGTATTAAACAAGCCTTACAAACCCAAACTAAATGGTGGGAGTTATTATACTAGCAGATACTCTGGTTAGTTTGCTATAAAAGGATATTTCCGAAATACCTCAATCATAGTTATGGTTTTAGAAAAATATAAGAGAAGAAGGTGTTTGAGAAACTTCAAAACATGGTTCTTTCAAGAACACCAAATGTCTAGCTTGCTTGAAACACGATGACGAAGACCAACAAAGCAGCCTGATAGTTCATATAAGATTAACGCCTTTGATTCTATGTCTGGGCTTTGAGCTGCTTCTTTGTAGATATAACCAGTTCCCATTTACTTTCTATTCTTGTTCTGTCATTCATTGAAATTGCGATGGAATTGCAGCTAAAAAGCGGTGATTAGGTGAGGCCACTTTTTTCAAATGAGCTGCAGTTAGAGGCCAATGCAGACAGCTGCTTGTGACAAAAATGGCTCCTTGCCATGTAACCAGAATAAAATAAAAAAGATTAAAATTGTTAAGGGTAGGGGAGGTGAGATGGAAGGGATCCTTTGGAATAAAAAAATTACAAAGATAATCAAAATAAAATCCTTCCTTAAAAGATAAAAATCTAATCAACTAATGAAGTTGAAAGAACTAACAAAATTACAACAGTGCACACACACACACACACACAAAAAAAAGAGAATTTAAAAAAAAGACTTGCTGCTAACTGGTATCCATGCTGGCACTAGCTAGTCACCATGACAACAGATCTAGAATTTCAAGATGTCTTGGACGTTAGTTAGTGCAACTAGACACCTCAAGTCACATGACTCAGATCTGTCTGAGAGGATGGATCCAGTCCAGTGATTTTTTTTCTTCCATTTTTTTTTTTCAATGCAACAACATTGTACATAAAAACGAACAGAAATTGTCTTTTTAATCTTCTTGTTTACTAAAAAATAAAAATATCAAAATTCTCCACTTTTTCTCAAGGTAGAAGAGAAAAAGTGCTTTGGTAATTTTTTTATTGTTTTTATTTCCTTTTTTTGAGAATTTGACAGAATGAGCTAAGTTACCATTCCACAAGAGCCAAGAAGCAACGACTTATTTGCCAAAGAAAAGAAAGCAAAAACTTTATTTTAATTCATGCATGCTGGTCTCTCTTTCTTCACTGACTCCTCCTGCAGGTTAAGACTTTTACGTCCAAATAAATGCACCAAAACAAAGCTATTATTAGTGAAGAACGAAAGTAAACCCCACCCAAAATTGATTTGAAGAGATGTTAATTAGGTGTCTTTGTTCAAGAGGTTCTTCTCAATACAGAAAGAGAGGCAAAGAGAAGACACAAAGAAGGGAAAGAAAAGAGAGAGAGAGAGAATTCTATTGACAGGTTTGATAATCCAGGTTAAGACTGTTTCTGTAGCAAATGATTATTGGATAATTCCATCTTGGCAGCTTTGTAAAGACCAAATTCCTTTATCCATAAATACACATACAGACAAGTTATTATGCATACATTTACTCAGGCATTTGCTGCTGCTCTCTGTTAGAATAATAATAATAATAATAATTATAATGATAATAATAGATAAATACAGAGAGTGCGAATGAAATAACTAAAATATGTGATCCAAAACAAATCAGCATTTGAAATTTGCTACCATTAACCACAACAAATGTTAATGCATTTGTATGCTTATTAAAAAAAAAAAAGAGAATGATTTTGTAACTTGCTTTTAATAAGCAAAAAGAAAGAACATTTATGAGATAAAATAATCTGAATGACAAAATATTAGATGATACATTTGAATGAAAAAAATTCATTTTGAAAAATTATCATTGTACTTATGGGAGTCATATTACAATAACAGGATTATATTCAATCTTTAATTGATTGATTTGTTTGTTTTTTATGGCTTATCAACCCTTTGTAGGTTATTTGAAACCAGAAAATATTTTTAAATTTAAATTTTTTTTTTTTTAGATAAGGATTTAGTGATACATGTCTTATTATTTAACCCAAAGCTGGGAGGAAAAGAGATAGATTCATACCAAGGGTATTTGCATGTAAGTGAATATAATGAACCCAATTGGAATTGGAACTCAGCTCTCCAATTAACAATTCCAAGACATTACACCACCTGCACAACCAAGCAGTCCTCTCTCTTCGCGAGGGGGGTATTTTGTTGTTGCTTATTTTTTTCCTCCCATGTGTTGTATTTCATTATATATATATATATATTAGTTGGATTGATGTGAGTTTGTGACCCTGGGTTTCATGCTATTTGCAATCATCAGACAAACTGATTAATTTTTAAATTTATATATGGTTTTTCCTCCCACTTCCATAAAAACACTGATATAAGCAACCATATATAAATAAATATATATAAATCCAAAATTTAAAAATTAATCAGTTTGTCTGACGATCGCAAATAGCATGAAACCCAGGGTCACAAACTAACATCAATCCAACTAAATATGTTAGCTCTATCACTGATATTGAGCACTTTCCAATAAGTAACACGCATATATATATATATATATATATATATATATATATATATATATATATATATATGTATGTATGTATGTATATTATTATTATATATATATATACATATATATATACATATATGTATGTATATTATTATTATATATATATATATACATATATGTATGTAGATTATTATTATATATATATATATATGCATGTATATTATTATTATTATATATATATATATATATATATGTATGTATATTATTATTATTATATATATATATATACATATATGTATGTATATTATTATTATTATATATATACATATATATTCATACACATTTCACACATATATATGTGTGTGTGTGTGTATGCATGTATAGCATATCACTCAACAGCAGTTTATCTATAGTGGCAAAAATGTTGTCAATATTTAAGGGATTTTGCACTTACATAGATATTATCTTTTTCAGGAGTAAACTAAAATTTTTATCTAGAGAATTTATTCTATTGTTATATTCTAAGAAATAATTCTGCCTGCTTTTGAAATCATTAAAAGTAAAAAATTCCTAAGAAAGTTAATGCAAATCTTTACATATGATTATAACTTAAATATACTTACTATATATATATATATATATATATATATATATATATATATATATATATATATATATTACTTACATTTAAGTCATTTTGCAGTTGCATTGGTTATATTTTATGTACAAGTAATGTAGAATCTTTGTTTATACAATTAAATCTATTGTCATATGTAGGAATGAATTATAGTTTTAAAATATTAAAAGTAAAAATATCCAGACAAAATTAGCATGAAACAAAAGAAATAAAAACCAATATATTAACAGTTCTCCACCACCAGGATTTTCTGGTGAGGAGGATGGTTAGACATCCAGCAGGATTAAAAACAATACTTATCAAAGGGTGGATGAACTTTCTTGTAGGGTTAACAGCTATCTAGCATAATAGGATAGACTGGACTACGAATAATTTAGCCGATTACTTTGATGTTTGGATAAAAAACTGAGCATATGAAAATTTCAAGAGTCTATGACAAGAAGAATTTTGTTTAAAGGCACTATTCAGCATTGTCTGATCAGCCAAATTCTTTGCAGCTCAGTTGGTCTAGAACATGTTGGATCTAATGAGTTCCCTTTGCAAAGGAGGACGTAGGTTCAATTCCTGCTGAAGAGTACATCTCAAGTTTTCCTTTAATAAGATTTCTTGAATATTCAGGCTGGTAGCCGGAAAATAATAAAATATGCTGTTTAATAAATAAATGGAGTGTCTACTCAAATACAATGTTATATGATATGATAAAATATAGTTTTAAGGTATGCTATATTTATGAGTTAAAGTGTTCAGTAACAGGGATAGCATATATGTAAATATATAAGTGGACATTGAAGTCAACACCCAGAGGCAACACTCTGTTTCATGCTAAATGCAATCATCATGCCATATATATATATATATATATATATATATATATATATATATATAACAGGTGGTCACCTGTGAGTGTTGATTTCAATGTCCACTTTTATATATATTTTACACACATACACTAAAACTTCATCAATTTATATAGTACAAATGAGAATTTAAAAGGGAGATATATTGCAGAAAGATTAAAAAGCATGCCCTTCTTATATATAAAACACTTTCTTTCAATTTTTAGATAATAGAAGGATAAAGAAAGTCCTTCCATACATAAACAAGTTCAATTATTTTTCACTTATAAAAAGATAGTTAGGTACAACATTAAGTCATTAAACTCATACCATTCTACCAGCAGAAGTTTAGGATTTGTTAAACAAGATGAAAAAAAAAAACATGTACTCCAAAAACATAACTATCATTTAGGCATTGCAAAAGTACATTCCTTAAAATCTGGAAAAAATCTTCCAGTATGTCGTGATTTACAGTTCTACCCAGATAGCTATTGCTGTTATGGACAAAAGTACGTTGTTTGCCCATTTTACTAGTGATACTGGCAGTGAATAACTTCAGTCCTCTCCTTGTAAGCAGCCCAGTCCCTTGTGACAATGTTGATTTCATCAGCAAACACGGGAGGGGTGCAGATATAGTACAACTGCTGCATATTAATTGAAAACTTGCTTACAGTACCCAATTGGTCATCCATATTTTTGGACAGAGCAGTGTACACAGATTGACAAGGTCAGGTTGTGAGTATTAGACTGAAGGGATTTACACACTCAGGTATCCTTACTTCAAGCTGCACGAGTGACAGATTTGTTACTATAAAACTTGTTATCTACTGTAAAACATTTCCAATTAATCCAATGCATATATATTACACACACATCTCTTGACAATCACATAGTTTTCTTTGTTTCCTATAATACTCTCCATCCCACAACCAATAGCATTTCAAAATATGCACATTATATATATATATATATATATATATATATATATATAGTAAAGTTCAACTTAGATGTGACCTTATGAACCAGGAAAAATATATTTTCTGGGAAAATAAATTCTAGTCATGGAACCTTAACATTGCCTTTTTCTTAACTATTTAATTAATATATATATATATATATATATATATATATATATATATATATATATATATATATATATATATATATATATATAATGATGATAATACAACAAAAAAAGTGAAAATTATGGGAATTTAATATATTTCTCAGGTAAGTAGAACTTCTGCCTAAAAGTGCTCAATAGATAACTAAAGCTAGAATGCTATAATATTCAATAAATCCCAAAATTAAAGTGACTTATCTGATATACCAACTCAAGAGATTCACACTGAAATGCTCATCAGGATCAGATATTCAATAAATTGTTCAAAATTTTAACTTATTGCATATATATATATATATATATATTATATATATATATTATATATATATATATATATATATATATATATAGGGTTGTCTGGAAAATTCATGCCAATTTTTAGTCATTCATGTTCCAACATGCTAAAACATATCAAATTTATATGCTTATGTTTCCAATTAGAGCACACTTCAAAATATCTCTTGAGAAAGAAAGTTTAAAATTACTTAATTTATGTCAAGATTAGAAGGTGCATTTTAGACACTTGAAGCTTTTTTTTTTTACCTTAAAGGCAAAAATATCTCACAAGCAATAAAAAAGATATATGCTGTGTATGGTGAGGGTGCTTTACCTGACAGAACTGTACCGAAGTGGTTCACTAAGTCTAGAGTTGATGATTGTAGCCTTATTGATGAAGAATGCTCAAGCAGACCCCCCCCTCCCACTACAAATGATGACCAAATCAAGACATTGATTGAGAATAACCCACCTTACACAATATGGGAATTGACAGAAACACTAAAATAATCTCAATGGTAAAGATTTTAATTTTTTGGATGACATAAAAACCACCTTTAATGGGTTATTTGACAAGAAACCAGCAAAATTCTGGGAATGAATCTTGAAGTTGTAGGAAAAATGGGAAAAGGCTGTGCAACAAAATGGTTCATATTTAGTTGAATAAATATAAATATTTTCTGCACAAGAAATCAAGGATTTTTATATCAGTGGTTGGCATTTAGTACAAAGGGCTAGAGTAAAATGAAAAATTTCTGGGTGTTAATGAACAGGTCACAAAAATTTGAGCTGAACAAAATAGCATCATGGAGGTGACTATATATCCTGCAAAGATTGAAAAGTCCTTGCTTCGATCTTTAGTCTAAGGCTATCACGTCAGACCTAACTTAGGTTCAACTTATAAGTTACCCAAGATGAAGATATTCATTTATATGTTTGCATTGTTCTGCTTTGGAAACTTCACTCTACTTCATAGCAGATGCCTATTATACTTGCAGACTAATTCCTGAGTGTAAGAAAGTTCCATCTTCATTTTGTAACTGTCTACCATGACCCAGTACCACAAGAGTCTAGGGGTAGTGTAATGTTTAACTTGGAAGTAAAACCAGCTAACTCACTTTAAATTTAGAATACTTTTAGCATATTAGTCATCAAGCCTGTTTAACAGGTCATTACTACTGTATGATGAGCTTGATCTCTACTGGATGGCCCACACATGTGTCCTTGAGCTATATTAAATGAATATCAACATAGTTCTGAACTTGAATCATGAAGTAAGTCTCATCAAAAATTTCTGGCTGAATTTCTGGAATGAAGAGTCATTATTTACATTATGAAATGATGAAGGCATACTATCTTTGAGAGGAATTAGTGCATTTGTGCCATCTTTTGATTCAGTTATTTTAATTTTAAATTGAGCTCAGTAAAGCCACTAAGACAAATTAGAAAACAGAAACATTACTAAGGAGCAAGAACAAATGAAGGGTAATCAGACAGTAGATAGCGAATCTAGTAGACATTGTATTTAAATTTTTTAAGATTAAAGTTGACTGGAAAGCATGGAGCCGGAAGAGAGTTCCACTAGCAAGAAGTGTGAGAAAAGAAACTTATCATAGTACTTATGGTTACATATAGCCAACTCAACTGTAAATTGATGAGAACTCATTGCCTGTCTAATACTGCACTTAAATTCATAAAGTCTAGGTACCATAGTGAAGACCTCATTTGAACAGTTGCCATGAAAGTATTTATAGAAAAGGCACAGGGAGGCAACTTTATGTCGGTGGGAAGGTGACTAAAGCCAAGATGCCAGATCAGGACCAATAATATTGCTGGTTCTTCTTGGGATTTTATCAAGGATCTCTAGATATATAGCAGGAGCACTAGACCATATGTAACAGCAATATTCTAAACATCAACAAATGATAGACTTATAGATACGTAAGATAGATTCTGGAGAGAAAAATTGTCTCACAGAACACAGTGAACCAACTTTCTTAGCAGCTGATCTAGCAATGGATTCAATATAGTCTTTCTACTTCATGTCTAAAATTTACTCTTGCAGCCCACAGTTAATTTCCTGTGAGTAATGTGGACCATCACATTTTTTAAAATTTTATTTGTGCATGCCAGCTTTAAGCTATTGTTTTGTTGATTAACACTGAAAAAAATGCAGTATTTAAAAAAAAAAAGCAAAAACAAAACAATCATATTAAGCATAGAACTGAACTGTGAAAGCCTCCAACACATCTTGCCACAGAACCAACATTTCAATATCAAAAAATTATTAGTTAAGATGAGTAAAATAGAATTGAATTTAACAATCGAATCTGGTTGACTATTACTAGCAATTTCAAAATTTAGTGGGTTCTCCAAACGTGTGGCCTTGTACCAAATTAAGCTCAGCATTATTTGCATCTAAGAATACCATTTTTTTTTCTCTGCTTAATACTTATGACTGATGAAGAGAAGCAATAAGGCCTTATAGATTTACAACAAACCCACAATATCATATTTGACTGGATTAAGAAAAGGCAGTATTTCAATTGAATACAACAATGATGCCAATATTTGTAGTTCGTACTGGTGGAAATTGATGCCGAGATTAAGAGAGTCACAAGAACAATGCTGTAACTACATTACTGCTACTCCAAGACTGGCAGCTCAGACATAGCAAAAGAGAAGTTGCAGAGCTTCAATTAAATGAATGGATGCTGAGATCTATTTCAAGCCCAGTTGGTGCCTAATAAGAGGTCACTGTATGTTGATCCACTTAAGTGGTTCTGTTTGTCATACACAAATGATACTTTATCTAACATCTACTTCATTTCAATGAATGATTGGTGTTAATTTAGCATTAAGTGTAAAATGATAGGTATTTATGTTCATATGAATATCAAGTTACAATCAACTGTTTCTTTTTGTCTTTCATCCTTCAAATCTTTCTGCTTGGCCTTTTACTGTAGTCCCCTTATAGTAGTCCATTTTCATGGATTCTTTTATTCTCTGGTAGTGCCCTTATAGTAGCTTCTTTTCATGGATTAATTTATTCTACTGTAGTTATTGATTTTAATTATTCGTTTCACACTTGTGCACCCAATAATTATTATAAATAAAAAGTATTTCATACATATTACCCTTACTTTCAAAGGTCTTTTTGTTTTTAAACTAATAATATTAAGAATAGAAACATATCATTTGAGAAAAAATAATTTTTTTAAACCAACTTGTATATGTTTTTGTCATTTCATTTTTTTTACAACAAAACACCACTGCATGTAAAGAATTTTTCATAAACTTGGTTATATAGATTATAGGATAGCTTAAAAGGCTAGCAAGTAAGTTTCATTCATTATTCACACTATGGACTGTTTTTCTTTTTTGTTGTTGACAACAGATGCAGTAAAATAGCTTAGTAATTATATTAAATTCTTCATTTTTTTTTTATTATCTTAAAACAAAGAGGAAAAAGAAAAAAAAAGAAAAAAGAGAAGAGAAAAAGAAAGAAGAGAAGAAAAAATATGAAAAGAAAATTAAAAGAGAAAAAAGATGAAAAGAAGAAAATGAAAAAAGAAAAAAGAAGAAAATGAAAAAAGAAAAAAGAAAATGAAAAAAGAAAAAAGAAGAAAATGAAAAAGAAAAAAAAGAAGAAAATGAAAAAGAAAAAAGAAAATGAAAAAAGAAAATGAAAAAAGAAAAAAGAAGAAAATGAAAAAAGAAAAAAGAAGAAAATGAAAAAAGAAAAAAATGAAAAGAGAAGAAAAAAGATGAAAATGAAAAGAGAAGAAAAAAGATGAAAATGAAAAGAGAAGAAAAAAGATGAAAATGAAAAGAGAAGAAAAAAGATGAAAATGAAAAGAGAAGAAAAAAGATGAAAATGAAAAGAGAAGAAAAAAGATGAAAATGAAAAGAGAAGAAAAAAGATGAAAATGAAAAGAGAAGAAAAAAGATGAAAATGAAAAGAGAAGAAAAAAGATGAAAATGAAAAGAGAAGAAAAAAGATGAAAATGAAAAGAGAAGAAAAAAGATGAAAATGAAAAGAGAAGAAAAAAGATGAAAATGAAAAGAGAAGAAAAAAGATGAAAATGAAAAGAGAAGAAAAAAGATGAAAATGAAAAGAGAAGAAAAAAGATGAAAATGAAAAGAGAAGAAAAAAGATGAAAATGAAAAGAAGAAAAAAGATGAAAATGAAAAGAGAAGAAAAAAGATGAAAATGAAAAGAGAAGAAAAAAGATGAAAATGAAAAGAGAAGAAAAAAGATGAAAAGAAAATTAAAAGAGAAAAAAGATGAAAAGAAGAAAATGAAAAAAGAAAAAAGATGAAAATGAAAAGAGAAGAAAAAAGAAGAAAATGAAGAGAAGAAAAAAGAAGAAACCTTTAAGAAAAGTATTTTTGCATTTTACTTTAAAAATGTTTCATTCTTCCTTGTAACAATTATTAGTGCAATCAACAACTCAATGTAAAGGGGTATCGGTATCACACGGATAACTACTAATGCTGTAAGCTAAGCCAAAACAATATAAAGGGATATTAGTATCACATATTTAACTACTTGTGTTGTAAGCTAAAACAAAACAAATTAATAATATATAATTAAATAATATATCATTCATATAATTTGAAATTGGGGACAAAATAAGAAAAAAAAATGAAATTTTTAGCTTGTAGATATTACATACTATCATTTCAGAGTTAAATTTAAATTCATTAATGTATGTTACTTCAATTCTAAAGGTGATAAGAACCTCAGGGTTTCAATCTAACTGCAAAGAGGCTAAGCAATCTGCTAGTTAAAGAGTTCAAGAATATATTGAATACAAGAGTTCATAGCAGATATTCAGAGGCTGTGAAAACAATTCTAGTGGACAGTAATTAGATCTGTGAGGAATAAGTAGAGGGGGGAGGAGGGTTCCCTGCCTTTACAGCGCTAATGAGCTTAAGAAAGGACAGTCCCTTGCCAACACATTATTAATGAGCTTGTACAAGACTGGTTTCCACTGCTGTTGTATTAATAAGGTTCAAGGAGACAGCTTCTTACTGCTACTAAAATGAATGATATAACAATCTTCCTTATACATCCAAGCTGCCTCTTGGTGATATTCTAATTAAAAAAAAATTTATTATTATGCACCTTACTTATAAGTTTTAATAATATTATCATTATTATTATTATGTGCCTTATGAGCATTATTATTATTATTATTATGTGCCTTATGAGCATTATTATTATTATTATTATGTGCCTTATGAGCTTTATTATTATTATGTGCCTTACGAGCTTTATTATTATTATTATTATTATGTGCCTTACGAGCTTTATTATTATTATTATTATTATGTGCCTTACGAGCTTTATTATTATTATTATTATTATATGCCTTATGAGCTTTATTATTATTATTAATTGGTTTCTTTATAAGCTTTATTACTATGTACCTTATGAGCTTTATTATTATCATGTGCCTTATTTATAAACTATTATTATTATGCACCTCATAAGCTTTGTTTTATTTATAAGCTTCATTATTATTATGTGCCTTATTTATAAGCATTATTATTAGTTTTATTTATAAGCTTTATTATTACGTGCTTTCTTTATAAGCTTAATTATTATTATGTGAATCAATATAGGTGTATAGCTAAGTGGTTAAAAAATTTGCTTTCTGACCCTGAAACCTAGGTTTGAATCTCACAATGGTTGATTTATCATGGAGGTCACTTCTTGATGTTATTGGTCTGGGTAGGCAATCCTAGTGTGTGGCACCTTTGGAAAGTGCCTGAAAACCATAACATGTGTTGACTCAAGTCTCAGAAGTAAAATTGGGTAGACAGAAATGTTTGAAAGTCATCGATGGCTGTACTAACACAAAGCCATTATATATATGTGTGTGTGTGTGTGTGTGTGTGTGAGAGAGAATCAAAAATATTTGTTTTCTATAAACTTGAACAAAACTCCTGCAATTGATAACATTAGGATTTAAAAAGAGATTATTTTAAAAGGAACTTAGTGGAAAAGTGTGTCTTTTGCAAGCCTCTTATATTTGACAATGTTTACAGTTAGAAATTCTTCATTTTCAGTAGGGATTTGGAGTAAAATAGTGTTGCCAATAATCTTTCAAATGCTTTTCTTGACTTGATGAAAAGCTTGTTTAGCATGAAATTTGATTTTTTTTGTTTATGAGATTCCAAGTTGTTCATATGCTTTCAAAGGCCTCCTGGATTTGATTACAGCGGCTTCAAGAAGAAAAAAAGAAAAAAAAGAAAGAAAAAATGTTATTTAAGGTAGAATGCAAAATTTTTTTGCATTTTTCTTTAAATAACTTTGAAGAGAAAAAGGAGCAGCCAACAATCTTAAATGATCCCTTCTAGATTTGAAGACAAGAAATCAAAGCAATTTTTATTTTATTAATTTTAAGTTATCCTACATATTCTAAATTTAACATAAATATATATTAAAAAAAATAATTTTAGATAATAATTTTTAACAAACCTACACTAAAGTTCAAAAGTTTGAAGCCACTTCCAGTATTAGCATGGGATAAACTTGACAAAAGTTTGAAAAAAAAAAAAAAGAGAAAAAGATCTCTTAGAATCATTGGAAAAAAAAAAAAAAAGAATGGCATCAATCATCAAACTTAAATACATTGAGAAACTTTTGTAATGAAAACCAAAAATTTGTGCTGCAGTAATCAAAGCTAAAGGAAGATATTTTGACAAGAGGAAAATTTAATCACAAAATGCTTTTTTCTTTTTATAACAAAATTTCTAATAAAAATCATGTCCCACCAGGTATAATAATTTTCTCTTATTTAAAGTACAAAACAACTACCTTTTGGGCCAATTTTAAAAAATTACTAGGGGTTGCTTCAAACTTTTGAACTTCAGTGTATATTTGATGGCAAACAATTAAAACCAATGTTTTTTTTTAGTTTTTTTAAAATATTAGAGTGATAAAGTATGTAAATTGTTTTATGTGCTATGTGCCTTTAGGATGTAGGCAATCGTAACTCTCCACAAACTTTCTATCTTTTGCTGCTCTAAGTAACTTTTAACACTTTACCATTCCTCTTTCTCCTGCCAACTATTCATGCAAACTCATTAAGTAGGTGATCATGGCTCTCCACAGCTTCCTGTCTGTTGTTGCTCTAAGTAACTTTTGACTTTAGCATCCCTCTTTGTTTCTGTTCTGCTATCCATTCAAAGAAGCTTAAATTATTGTTTCTCTTGCTTTCATTGTGTCCAGTGAGTGTTAAATTCTCCAGGCACTCTTTCCTCATTATGTGTCCCAGAAATTTCAACTATTTTTCTAATCTTAAGTATGAATTTCCTTGTTGTTCCTATTTTCCTTAAAATTTCTTTGCTCACTTGTTACATCCATAGTATTCTCAGTACTCGTTGGTCGAACCATATCTCGGTTGCTTCAAGTTTCTTCTTCATCTGTGAAGAAACTGTCCATCACTAACAGCCATAGTGATTTTCCAAGCATAGCTTAGATGTGGCACAAGGCCGAAATTAGGGGGGCACCCAGTGAGAATCGAACTCACTACTCAGTCATAATTGTTCTAGCGAGACAAGCTTGCTGACTATTACACCACCTCGAGGTGCCCATCACTAACAGCCATATAAGAGATTATATATTACATAGCAGTTCAACACATTTTTTGTAATATTTTCCTATACCTTAATATTTTACTTAGTTTCTTAAAGGCTTCTTTTGCTATTCCTATGTGATTTTGATTTCTGTGTCATATTTTCTGTCCTCTGTTACTACACTACCCAGATAGTTTAATTTCTGTACTTGATCGTTTTTGACATTCCCAATAGATAACTCACACCTTGGGCTATCTATTTTGCTGACAACTAACAATAGACAAATAATGATATTAAAAATGCATTTTAATATGAGAGAGAATAGCAGAGTTTAATTTATCCAGAAATTTTTCAATCAAAAGTAGACAAAGACTTTCAGAGTTTTTAAATACTAGTCTGGTAGCTGTCATCTTCAAGATGATCAAATTTCAAGTCTAAATTGGTATCCATTTAAGATACTACATTTATTAGAAAATATATTTCAGTTGAAATACAGAAGGAATCATAATGTCAACTTCAAAGACCTGCACTCTTTTCCAGTCACTAAGAATTTAGCCCTCACTAACCAGAAGTTCATTTCAATTTCATTTTGTGCATATATATTTTAATACAATGACAGGCATAAAAATATTTATACTAAATTAAGAAATTAAAAAAAAAATTTTTTTTATTAGCAATTAATTTCTAAAAAGTTAAATAAAATTTTATAATTATTGTATTAATAATTTTATAATTATTGTTTAAGGTTTAAAAAATTAAGGTTTTTTAATTTTTGTCTATGATTTTATTGCTCAGCCTAGGGTAGAGGGTGTCCAAACTGAGTGGGAAGGATATGTATTATTTCAATGTCTCATTTCAAACTTAGTCAAGTTGTGTGTGTGTGTGTGTGCCTACATTAAATGGTACAAGTGCATATAAATTATTCATTCACAATCAAGACGTATGCACATGCAAAGTTACTTATAGACAGTGTTTGATGGACAGATAATCAGCTCCTATTTTATGATATAGATTAAAACATCTATAGACTAAATTACCAAGTATTTACATTATTCGGACTATTGTCCTCATCTTTGTCGCCATATTTGTCACAACATTTCGGCCGTTGTACGCTCCGGCCTTCTTCAGGTGGTTGGAATTTCGGACCGAACCCTTTATTTCGATCACTGGGGTAGACTGTTCTAGTTCCACGAGCCATGTTTGATGGATGTCAGTTATCAGTTATCTCCAGGTAATTTTTCCCTCTGAAAGTTCTCCACTGCCTGAACTGGGTATTGAACTCACACTCTTTGGGTCTGTTACTGGATCTACCAGGAGATAACTGATAACTGACATCCATCAAACATGGCTCGTGGAACTAGAACAGTCTACCCCAGTGATCGAAATAAAGGGTTCGGTTCGAAATTCCAACCACCTGAAGAAGGCCGGAGCGTACAACGGCCGAAACGTTGTGACAAATATGGCGACAAAGATGAGGACAATAGTCCGAATAATGTAAATACTGTACATAATACCTCATCTCAGAAATATAGACAGACTAAATTACCAGGGTTTATTTTCATTTATTAATAATTTTTTAATTTGTATTTTTTTCAATTCTATTAACTAAACATGATGAATGTATTCTAGCACAAGTTTTCTGAATGAAGAGGGCTTTTGAGTTTAATTCTTTCAAAGGATGACAAAATATTTTGTAGATAGAGGACTGTATACTTATATTTATCTACCCAGAAAAAATAAATATTTCCAATGGAAGAAGATGAAAGATTACTAACAAAAATATTGCCAAGATAAATTACACATTTGGAGTTTATCCACAGAGATATTTATTTTCTAAATTCATTAAATTGGTTTTTATTTTATTTTTATTCAACATGAGAAAATCCAAGACTTTTAAAAATTATATTTAATATTAAATACTTAATGTTAGGTAGTTAAACACAAACTTGTCAAGTCTGACCATTTTTACTGATTTTCAATAAAATTATTTTCAATAGATATATATTTATTTTTATATATTACTTGCTGACCATTAAATAAATATTTGATTTCATTATTTTTTTCTATTTTTATTTAGATTTGATTTTAGAAAAAAAGAGAGAGAGAGAGAGATAGAGAGATAGAGAGAGATTTCATTTTAGAGAGAGAGAGAGAAAGAGAGATTTCATTTTAGAGAGAGAGAGAGAAAGAGAGATTTCATTTTAGAGAGAGAGAAAGAGAGATTTCATTTTAGAGAGAGAGAAAGAGAGATTTCATTTTAGAGAGAGAGAGAGAAAGAGAGATTTCATTTTAGAGAGAGAGAGAGAGAAAGAGAGATTTCATTTTAGAGAGAGAGAGAAAGAGAGATTTCATTTTAGAGAGAAAGAGAGATTTCATTTTAGAGGGAGAGAAAGAGAGATTTCATTTTAGAGGGAGAGAAAGAGAGATTTCATTTTAGAGGGAGAGAAAGAGAGATTTCATTTTAGAGGGAGAGAAAGAGAGATTTCATTTTAGAGGGAGAGAAAGAGAGATTTCATTTTAGAGGGAGAGAAAGAGAGATTTCATTTTAGAGGGAGAGAAAGAGATTTCATTTTAAAGAGAGAGGGAGTGATTTTATTTTCAGAGAGAGAGATTTCATTAAAAAAACAAAAAAAACTAGGATAGCCAAAGTCATCAATCAATGATGAATCTTTGAAGACAATGTTAGAAAACAAGCTAAAAATCCTCAATCAGAGTGCTTGCAAATTTCAGTGAATCAACTAGAAATATTAAAGTCTGATTCAATAAATTGGTTCTATTTGTAAAAGAAAAAAAGTGTATGGAGATCTGCACTATTAAAAAAAAAAATTACAGAAATTCAAATCTGTTTCCATTCTTTATTTCTCCATGAAGACCTGATACACCACCATTTTAGTATACATACATTATCAATGCTGTTACTAATATGAGATTAAGATGAATTATTAGTAAAAAATAATAACTGATAATGCTTCATTTAAGAAATCCAAATAATGCTACTACTAGTAGGTTCTGTGAAACTGACAAAAAGAATTTAATGTAGATTCTCTAGAAAGGCAGTTGATAATCGATTAAGATTTTACAAAAAATTTTATACACAGTACTTATCTAAAAAAAAAAAAAAAAAAATGATTTTATATACTTTTCTCTAAAATCAAACAATTTTTATTTCACATTGTTGAATTTATTTATTTTTTTTTGTTTTTTGGCTTTCTACTGCAATTTGTATAAGCACATATTTGTAAATATCTATAACAATAAAAATTTAAAAATTAACCTTTTTTTATTAAATTTGTAAAATTTAATAAACATTCTGTTTAATAATTTAATAGGTTCACTGATAAAAAAAACTGTCCTTGATTGGTCTAGAATACTATACTTTAACTTTTATTAAAAAGGTAAGAGAATTTTACAATATATATCAAGATAAAATATATATATAAATCCTACATTTTTACTTGTATTCTTTATATTCTATAATTAAAAAAATTGTAAAAATTGCTATAAAGATCCATAAACTGTTTTAACCTTACAAAGTAGCTTTTATGATAAATATCAGTCGATTTCCTTTTTTGCTTTGTTTTTAAAGGACTGTTTTATTCCCATGACTTAACCATTTCCATTGATATGTTCTGTATGAGGAGAAGTGATTATTTGAATAGAAGCAGAAATCTTACATGAGAATCAATTTAGTCACTTGATTAATGTAAAAGGCTTAAAATGCAGTAAAAAAAAATCTCCAAGTTAATGCAAGATCTAAGTGAATGCCATTAACAATACTTAAAAACATTTTATAGCACAAAACAAAGTGTGACTTTTATAGGCAAAGGATGATAATGAGAAAAGCAGGAAAATCTTTAAGGACAAACATCTGATTTGAAACCCAATTCTTTTTATACACACAATCCTTAAAGGGGCACAGTGCATAAAATGTATCATACAAAGTGATATTTCATAGTGGAATCACAGCAAACTTTGAATGAAGATATTATCAATACAAATACATAAATGTTATATATGCTTATGTGGTTGTTTTTTTTCATTTTTTTTTTCCATTCAGCATCAGATATTCATAGCTAAAAGGTTACAACAGATAATAGCAATTAACAATTAGTCTTCAGAGCCAACAAAAGCAAATAAGAGTGAAAACATATATATTTAAGAAATCATTTGACAAATGAATAAATTGCAAGTGTGGGAGATTATGGAAAACATGATAAAAGAGTTGATGTCAATCATAAAAGAGGACTTTTTTTGACTGTTTTAAAAAGTGGAAGGGACACTAGGATAAATATCTAAGAAGAAGACAAGATAAAAAATTGATGTCAGTTCTAAAGGAGGACATTTTTGACTCTTTTAAAAAGTGGAGGAGGCACGGTGGAGTAATGGATAACGGCTCGGATTGAGGAATTGGAGAGCCAAGTTCGAATTCCACTTGAATCCATTACATTCACTTATGTGCTAATACCCTTGGGAAAGGTATGAATCCTCTTCTCTCCCCAGTTATAGGTAAATAGCAGGACAGACCGGGTTCTATAGCCTTGGATGACAACTGGTCTATCACAGAAAGAAATGGCAACCTACTGTGGGAAAAAAATCTGCCTTGTCAGTCATGTATCAAAAGATACATTATTGCCTAAGCATGTATCACGCATGGCACATAACGGACTGATTGAATATGTAGCATATGTAGTAGTTAATAAATTTGGAGTAGACCAATAAACCTTAGCTTTTATGTAGCAGTGGCAGCATACACAGTGGGTTAACAGAAAAAAAATTTGTTTTTCTCCATGACAATGCAAGGCTGCATACAGCAAGAATAAAATAGAAAAAAAAAAAGAAAAAAGTACCCATGTGTCATATGCCTGCCTATCCTTAGAAGAGACAGGAGTGGGATATGGCAAAAGAAGAAGAAATTCAAATTTTAAAGTAGGAAGTGCAGGGATTTATTGCGAAGTCAAATTTACTTCAAAATTTGTGAAACTTGAAATTTTACTTTAAACGAAAGCTGCCTCCAAAAGTTTGTACCTTGATTCATGCCTAAGTTTTGTACTAATCTAAGGCTTATGTTGATAAGCTTCATGATGATAATAATAATAATAAAGGAAAGAACAGTGTATGTGGCAGATTGTTCTGTCTAATGGGGTTAGTGTAATCCCCGTATCTGTTGTAGTTTCCATGGAAATAGATAGGAGGTATTACTTTTGGAGCATCTCTTGTATTACATAAACTACCGTTATTCTTATTCATCAGATTGGCAGACTTTTAATCAGAAATACCTGTCAGTTCATAAGTGATATGAACTTATTGATTGGTGAAAGAAATCAGACAGATACCACATGAGAATCAATATCATAAAGAGAATAAAAAAGTCATTGAAATAGTTCTATATTCAGTAGCTTTACAAAATAGCTGGAGACACACTGTAAAAGAATCCATTACCCATTTTGCAGAGGAATAAATAGGTTGGCATATGGTTAAATGATACCTATAAACAGACCAGGATATGCTTGAAGGCCAGAAGTTTTTTAAAAAAAGTATGGGGGGGGGGATGTGGAATGTTAACGCTATATATAAATCAATTGTAAATTAATTGATAGGAATATGGTAAAGATTATTCTAGCCTAGTGAAGTTAAAGTTTTAACATTTTAGTGATTATTTCAATATGGCAAAAAGAAAAGAAATAAATAAAAAAAAACTTTTATTTATTTATTTTTTCACACTCAGTAACCCCTTGCATCTTAGTGGTCTCTCTTGAGTTAAAATGATTAAAAATAAATAAATATTGGTTCTATCCTTAGTGTTATCTCTTTGCTCTCTCACTCATAAAAATGGTCTGCTCACACAATATTCTGAACAATAATCCCTCAATTAATTTTGTTTCTGCGCATTCAGCCTAGTGAATACTGACCTCTGCGACCCCCAAAACATTGATTATTTTGAATAGGCAATACCAACCATTTTTAGGATAGCATTGGTCTAAACAAATCTATATGCTTTTCACTCTCAGCCAAGCATTGGGATTTACATTTTCTGATATATTGACAATTTCATACACAAAATAAAGCATAATTTTCTTTTTTGTAGTCACAAAGAATTAACAAATAAATAATTATTTTATAATTGTACAGGTGACAAGAAAAAAAAAAATTTTAATGCTTAAATATTATTTTGGGAGGATACCAATATTTGAGTAGATGCTCTGTTATTTATTTATGAAACAGTATATTTATTATTTCATCAACTGGCCTGAATATTTGAGTAATCTTATTAGAAGAGTAGGCATTCTCTGGCAGAGAATGCATCTACTCAAATATGGGTATCAACTAAAAATAATGTTTAAGCAATAAAATAAAAATATGTCAGATTAATAAATGAAAAATCAATTCCTTATATATAATTTCTTATTACAATAACAGTTGCATTTACTGAATACAGGTGTCTGAGTTTGTAGATATTTAAAAAAAACAAAAAACAAAAAAAAACATAATTGATGTCAATCAACCTTGATTGTTCAAGTCTTCAATAAAGAGGATTTGGCTTTTGCTAGGGTTTGAACATGCATCCTGTTTATATAAGGGGGAAACTACCATATAACCCAGCATGCTGTTAGACCTCGCAGCCATGAAAGACTTCACAGCAAAGCAAGACACAATCATCCTTATGAAGCAAAGCACACACAAGTTTGGTTGAAAACCAATGATACAGGCACACAAAACACTATATCTGTATTGTGGGAAGTCCTGTTGCTAATGTTTCTCTGCAGATTCTTCATTTTCTGTGTTAATTTTTCTTATTTTTCTTTTTCAGGTTCTTTGATAATTTTCCCCTCAAATAAATGGTTAGATAAACGCATCTTTTACTGACTTTTATCTTCTTGTACACTACCAGGTATTCATTTAATAACTGAAGTTAAGTAGTGTCAAGCTCAGTGAGTATTTAGATGGGTGATTGCTTGGAAACATTCAGTACTGTAAGAAACATTTTACAATCTGAGTTTTATGTTTCAGCTTTAAAAAACAAATTAATGTTGTATCCTAATACAAATGACGACCAACTGACAGCTGTGAAAACAGAAATCAGATGGTAATTTTGATTTGTGCTATATATATCTCCACCATAAACAGACAAAATTTATTTTTAACATTACCATACATGATAACAATTAAAAGGAAAAAAATGAAAAACGAGCTAGCTAACTGGTTTTGAACCTTGCTCAAGAGAGCTAAATAGGCATATCAATAAAAGAAATGCAGAGTATGTGAAAAAAAAAAAAAAAGATTTAGATGGATGGAGGGTCTTTTCAACATGGTGTGGCCAAGTGGCTTGCCACATTCTCAAAGAACAATATTACAGCCAGTTTTGGAACAGTACAATTTGTCCTGTATCAAAGATTCTTTTGAATTCTGATTTTATACAGAATTATCCTTTGACTGATAAATTTATGTGTTCCTTTGATATTTCCAGCCTTTTTACCTGCATTCCTCTTACAGAGACTATTGATATATGTGCTGATGCCATATACTGTAGTAAGGATATTTTTGTCAAACCTATGAAATTTGCCACAATGCCGGCTGAATTCAGTTTTGACAGTGTCATGTATAGGCAAATTGAAGGGGTCTCAATGGGTTCCCCTTTAGGACCCATTTTAGCTAATATCTTTGTAGGCTTCCATGAAGAGAGTTTATTATCTGATCCTAATAGACCTGATTTTTGTTATGTAGATGACACATTTTGTCTGTTCAATAACCAGAATGAAGCAGGCTTTTTTTCTTACGTCCCTTAATAATATCCACCCAGCCCATAAGTTCACACAGGATAAGGAAACTAATTCTTCCCTTCCTTTTCTTGATGTCCTTGTTCGTAGAACTTCTTTGGGTTTTCACATTTTGGTTTACCGAAAACTGATGTTTACTAGTTTATATACCAGTTGGGCCTTAATGATCTGTTCTAAAACCAAGCTGGATGATAAGATCAGGTTTATTACTACTACTGTGTACAACAATGCCTATCCATTGGACATTGTTCAATCCATAAAGATAAAATTTTGGAGTTTAATAAAGTCAAACTTTCTTCAGTACAGAAATGTCCTGTGTATCTACATCTTCCTTGGCTAGGTAGCATTAACAACAGATATGCTAAGTGGTTCTCCTTAGCAGTTCAACAATGCTACATTTCTGCTAATACTAATGTGGTTTTCTCTGCTACACCTATCCTTGCTGAAAGATGTTCAGCCACCTCACCATAACAGTTCCCTGATTTATTTATTTAAAGTAGTTGCAGTTTGTACTATGTAGGAAGAATGACCTAAAGGTTGGGTGTTAGGATTAAGCACCATGTACCTACAAAAATCTGAAACTTGAATTTACCATCAGATGTTCTGGCCAATACATATGGGTCTTCTATCATGGAACACTTTAAAAATAACTGCAATTGTGCAGCTAATTTCAGAGTGGACTCATTTTCTGTTTTGAATAGATCCCACTGTAATTACAACTTTAAAATGTTGGAGGCCATATATATTTTATCTATGAAACCTTCTCTTTGCAAACAGAAGGATTTTGTCCATGGCCTCTGATTTCCATCTAAATAATTTTTTTTTTTTTTTTCACATACACTCCATTCCTTTTATTGATAATGTATACCTATTTATTAACCTTGATTTAGCTCTGTTGAGCGAGGTTCGAAACCAGTTAGCTAGCTTGTTTTTCATTTTTATCTTTTAATTGTTATCAGGTGTGGTAATATTAAAAATAAATTTTGTCCGTTTATGATGATTATTAAGTTTTGTACTACCAATAAAAACTTTTCAAATTATATATATATATATATATATATATATATATATTTGGTTGAAACAAAAAATTTCTATTACTTGTCATTTCCATAAAATTTCTTTTAAAGAAGAGTAATCAAGTATTACAAAATGAAGAGAATTATTTTTAAAATTTAAATTAATATCAAAATTTAAATTTAACCTTGTTAACATAGCAAAAGCATTTATAAAAATAAATTAATTTACATACATACCCACATGTATAAATATATCCAAACAAAAACATGTATAATCTACAAATGCATCCTCACAATATATGTGTATGTGTATATATATTTTAAACTCTTATTTTTTAGAAAAATAATCATCTTCACCAGAAACTCCTTTTTACATAAAATGTGCAATTACAGAGTAAATTGTAAAAAAAAAAAAAAGTCTAATTTTTCAGCACATGTAGAACTGAGAAAATTTGACCATATATATATATATATATATATATATATATATATTGAAAAAAAAAAAAAAAGAGAGAGAGGAAGGGAAGATAAACCAAGTTGGGTGGTTATCTAGAGCATTGACATTCCACTTGCATTTACTTAGGAAATTCCAATTTGATGAACTTAAAAGGAAATTATAAAAAGAAAACAAATAAAAGATATAAAATGAAAAAAAAGACTGAAGTGACAAATAGTTAATCTATTTCTTATCAAGTATTTATTTCACTTTATAGAAAAAAAATCAAATAAGTGTTGTAAAAAAAGGTGTGAAATTTAAGTGTCATTTCTGCACGAATATTGTACACATCATTTACAATTTTTTTTTTTTTTACTTTTGTACACTATTTTTATCGTCTTATTTCAAACTGTTCTACAGAACAAGGTAGTGGTTAGAATACTGAACTAAAAATAGCCAGCCATAAGGTTTAGCATTTAAGCTTGTTGAGAGAAAGCTTTGTTTTTACTGCTCTTGAATTTTACAAAAGGTTACAAGAATCTGATTGATTATAATGAAAAGACTTAATGCCTTTCATTTTAAAAATGAATGAATATTATCAACGTTTCTACAAGAAGAGAACCTTGGTCTTGTTAGAAGAAAACGAGAGCTCAGGCTCAGTAGAAGAAAATGGGACCTTGAGCTTGGTACAAGAAAACAGGACCTTGGACACATGGATAATCTTTTCTCAAAAATGAATATAACATTTCTAAAGCAGATGCATCGTCTTCTCCAATGAAAAAGGCTGACATACCTTAAACGAGAAATAGCTTTGATTTTTTTTAGCGGTGTGGCCCAGCTTATCATGAGTCATATCTCATGTAGCCCACTAGTCATAAAAGGTTGCCCATACCTGGACTGCACATTCATTACTTGAAAATTATTACCACTAGATATAGAAAACATTACAAAAATTTATGGAAATGTTCTTGATGGTAATTAATATAGAAAAGCTAACATTAAAATTATTTATTCATGTAAGATTTCCAGGGGTCAAAAGAAGTGAAAACATAAAAAGAAAATAGGATAAGAGTAAAAAAAAATAAAAACATGAGGAATGGGAGACTAACTTTGACATTGAATTTAAATCCACTAATCTAAAGTTGAAATTATGAAAATTATCACCTTAAACTGGCCAGGGATAATAAAAATCCTCTTTCAATCAGAAACAGAAACACATTTTTAAAGCTCAGCTTTGTAAATATAAAATATCTGATGGCCAAGTCAAAAAAATATCACAGATCTGAGAATATGTTATTTTTTTAAATGTCTGGAGAAGAGACCGTACAGAGCTGTAAACAAAAGAAATACAAAATGTCCTACCAATAATGTAAGCATAGAACTAATCTATATCCAACAGTGGTGAACGTCACAATTACCATGGCAACCCTTACAATGGGAGAGAAATAATTCCATCTCCTCTTTCTCCTGGTAGAATATTTTCCCAAGACTAAGTATTTAATCCATATTTAATTTTGAAGGAAAGGGAAAGGCGGCAGCGGGGGTGGGGGTGGGGGGCTGTTTAATATATTTTTGTGAAATAATATCTTTTTAAAGAATAAGGAAGGGAAGTTATAAAATAAGAAAAATAAACAGGAAAATTTTTTTTTAAAAAGTTGTAATTTTAGATGAAAGAAAAACTTAAAAAACATTTAAAAAACTAGCACCACAATTATTGAAGTTATTTTATATGAAATGAAAATACTCAGTGAATAAGGGAATATATTAAATAAACAGAAGGTTCACCTCTGAGTGTGTGTATATAGGATAATGAACAAATAGGAAACATTTATCAATCTAACATGTTTCACTTTTATTAAAGCTTCATCAGAGAATGAGATATTCTTATATATTATTCTGTCAGATTCTGATCTATATTTAATCCCAACTAATATAGGTACCATTAATCAGTTTCAATACCTTGGTTTTAAATAAATTTTTAAAAATGAAAAAGCATTCTCAAAGATTTCCTTTTAGCTTTAATTGAAAGTGAAATCATTAAATTTACTATTTCCAGTGAGCAAAATATGCTGGTATATTTCAATCAGAAATTATATTGATTGGAATCTCAACTTTTTGGTTGCTTTCCAAAAATCATTTAAATTTGGCTATTTTGACACATTTGTAAACAAAATTTAATTTTCGGTTTTAAAAATCTTCCTAAAATAAAATATATACAGTGAAGGGAAAGAAATATTCGTACACCATGAATTTTTTTATTTAACATAGTTAGATTTTATAAAAGAATTCTATAATCCATACAATATTGGTATACCATGGCATAATGCAATATGCAAAAAAACAAAAAACAAAAACAGAAAAATTCGTTATATTAATGAAATTATACGAAATTTAAAAAATTGTAGGTGTAAAAAATATTCATACAACATTATAATATCTATTTAATACTTTCTAGCATATCCCTTAGTCAATTCAACAGTAATCAGTCTCTTTCTGTAGCTTTTAATCAATGATTTGCAAATTTCCATTGGTATTTTACTCCATTCTGTGCATATTCTTTTTAGGTCCAGGATGTTTTTCAGAGCTTTTTTTATTAATTTGAATTTTTAATAAACACCACAAATTCTCTATTGGATTCAAGTCTGGAGACTGATGGCCATTCGAGCATATTCGATAAGCCATTTTTTCGTAGTAGATTTAGCTCTATGTTTAAGGTCATTATCTTGTTGCAAAAACCATTCATTTGAGAGTCCTAGCTTTTTTACTAACCCAAACAAATTAGAGTCCAAAACATTTTGGTATATTTTTGAATTCATTCTACCAATCTATTATCTCTAAATTACCTGTACCATTAGCAGAAAAATATTCCCAAACCATGATATTGCCACCCGCAAATTTCACCGTTGGGACTGTGTTCTTTGGTGCTGACAAACAAATTGTAATCAGGCATCCCTATCTTTCTTCAATAGTAGTGGAGTTTTTCTTGGAGAATGTGATCTTAGCTGACTTCTAAGAAGTTCATTGCTTATTGTTCGCTTCGTAACAATAATACCTGATGCTTTTAATTCTTCCTGCATTTCTCTTCGAGTACTCATTGGATTTTCTTGAATTTTGTGCTGAATTCTTATTGATCTGGGAGAAATCTTTGGTGGTGCAACAGATCTCACTTTGTTCTCAACAGTTTTCACCTTTTTATACTTAGCAGTAACAGAACTAATAGTAGTAAATGGTATATTCAGGATATCTGCTATTTTCCTATAACTTTTGCCTTCCTTCCAATGTTTGATGATCAGTTCTTTTTGAGAATTTGATAGTTCCTTGCCTTTCTCCATGATGATAATTATTGTGTATGATTTGTGTGTGGAGATAACCTTATATAAGAAATGAATTGTGGAATGTTCTACATTGTTCTGGTAATAAGATAATTGGAAGAATCTAGCAAAATCTTACAAAGAATTATGTAAATAAAGGTAATTTAAGCCTTTTGATATGAAAAACATATTTTGTACAAATACGTTTTTGCCTTGAAATTTTATAAATAATCCATAATTTCATTTACAACAAAGTTTTCTAATTGTTTTTTGGTGTAGAAATGTTGTATGGATTTTAAGTTTTTTCATAAGTTATAACTATCATAATTAAAATTTTCATGGTGTACAAATATTTATTTCCACTGTATTTATGACACATTATTTGAGGAAAATTAGCAAATTTAAAGTTAAATGAATCTGATTTGAAACAAACATTACTTACTTATAACATAAAAATCATATTATACATGCATTTCTTAACCACAGGGTTTTGTTTTTCTGACATGCTGATTGATTTATTGACAGCCTAACATGTTGACAGCTAAGTATGGTTGACCAGAATTTACATGAATTTATGAAATCTAAGTAAAGGTTTGTTCTTGTTTTTAACTACATAATAATTTTAAAAAAATTAACATTATCAGCAATTATCTAATAATTTATTGAATTTTAGTTACTTTAGCTTTATAGCTTTATGTTTAAGATGCTTTCTGAAAAAAATAATAAAATTTAAAATATTATAAAATTTTCTAATATCTGTCTGTATTTCTGAGATGAGGTATTGTATTCTTTGGACTATTGACCTCATCTTTTTTGCCATATTCATGACGTTTCAGTCATTGTACACCCAGGTCTCCTTCAAGTGATTGGAATTTCGAACTGAACCCTTTATTTCATCCACCGGGGATAAATTGTTCTAGTTCAATGTGCCATGTCTCTTCCAGATGTCTCATTTGTCTTCCTTTAGCTCAACTCTTCAAGTTTTTATTCACTACTGCACTAGCCAGGTATTGAACTCACAACTCTTTGGGTCAAATCACTGGACCCAACCAACACTTTTATCCACTGGGCAGTGTGTCCTTGAGTTGTGAGTTCAATACCTGGCTACTGCAGTGGTGAACAAAAACTTGTAGAATTGAGTTAAAGGGAGATAAATGAGGCATGGCACGTGGAACTAGAACAATCTACCCTGCTGGATGAAATAAAGGGTTCAGTTCGAAATTCCAATCACCTGAATAAAGATGGAGTATACAACAGCCAAAATGTCATGAATATGGTAAAAAAAAAATGACAGCAGTCTGAAGAATGTAAATAGCGCATATAAAATTTTCTTAAATTAATTTAAAAATTTAATAACCGAGATATTAATGAAATAACATGATAGACGTAACTCAATAATTTATTAAATATTATGGTATTTTATTTATTATTAATTTATATTTTTTACTATCTTACTTATTTTTCATTTTATTCTTTATTATTGTTATCATGAGTATCATGAAATGCTAGTTATTTTATTTATTAAATTTTTATAGTTTCTTGAATTTTATTATTAATTATGTAACTGTTTACACTTTTATTATTTTAATCCAATACCCTGAAATATATATATAAAATATATATATATACACACACATATATTATATATATATATATATATATATATATATATATATATATAGTGAAATAGTAATTTAAAAAAGTAAAACTTACTTTAAAATTTTGAAGGGATGATTTGCGAAAATGTAAACATGATAAAACATAGAAATGAATAATGTAAGAATTGCAGCTTGCTAAACTTTTTTGTATCTTAAGACAACTCTTAAAACACATGACCTTTTAAGGATAATAGCATGTATGAACTACCATACTTACAAAAATGGGAATGTTTATACACTAAAAAAAAAGAAAAAATTTTGTTTAAATATTGGGTGGAAACAACTTTTGATCTTTTCAAGTTTCAATTCATAAATGCGGTTTTCACTTAACGTTATCACCTAACTGGTTTGAAGTAATGCAGAATTGTAAACAATTTATAATATTATAAATTATTATAATTAAAATTTAAAAAGAAATTGAAAACAATTGTTGTAAAAATTCTTTATTCACTGAAAAAAATTTTTTCTTAAGACAATAGTGTCCTTAAATCTTATTTATAAAAGCAATTAAAAGCTTTTCTAATTAAATGTCATAGTTTTATTGCATTTTTATTTTACAATTCAGAGCAGATTTTCAATAACTGGGTGTCCTGTTTTAACAAACAAAAAACTGATGATTTAAATTCTCCTGCTTTTAACTAATAAAACAAATTTTGAGATTGAAATTTAATTTCTTGAAATTTGATGAAATTAAGTATGTGGGGAGTAATACATATAGAAAAATATTTTTTAGCAAGATTTTCTATACAAAAAAAACTTTAAAAAATAATTTCATTCATTTGTGAATAAGCCCTGAAAGTTTCATTAAAATCTGACAATTATTTGATTTTTGCAATAATTTACAAATCAATGTGTTTTTGTTCATCTGCAAAAAGAAAGGTGCTAAAACAATAATGGTAAATGTTATATGGATTGCTGACGTAAAACCCCCCCCCCAAAAAACAAACTTTTTAACCAAAATTTCGAATGTGCTAGAAAGGATTAAAAAATTTAATAAAATAATACTTTGGTCTTTCCTCTTAATAAGAACAAACATTTTGACGATAAAACTTTGCTTTTGAGTTTGAGGCCATTTTTCATCATGCTATACTGTTTTTTCCACAAAAATGTGGAGGTACCTAAACTTATATATAGGCAGCAAGTATTCATCCAAATAAGTGATTAAAAAGAAAGTCTGTTTAATTTTTTATTGCAATTTTCAAATAAGCTGTTGAGTATTACATTCAGAGTTTTGTATGATCTGTCCAAAGTTCATATTTTGTTATTTTTATTCAAGTAATTTTGACTATAGCAGACATTATCAAGAATCTGTGTGGTAATTAGAATTCCTTTGTCTGTATCCTGGTATTCTTTGTGAAGCTTGAGATTTTAAATGGTTTAGCATCACATCATGTATAAGAGCTGTTGGGAACGATGCCATACAAAAAGAATTCAATTTATTTTATTTATTAACTAATTATTTATTTTGGTTCCTTTTAATTAAACTTGTTATATATATATATATATATATATATATATATATACACACACACACACACACACACACACACACACACACAAGATAATGTGAGCTTTTAAAATACACTTTTCACAAATCAGGTGTGTGTTAGATTCAGAAAAAGATCCATAAAAAAATTTTTTTCAATTTAATAATTGCTAGTTTGATTAGGTGGGGAAAGGATTCACTAAGAAGAAAATGCATTGAGAGTGCACTAATCTCACAATTTTTGACAATAAACCCAAGACCAGGCTCATGCATAATATCACCAATTATTGCAAAAGCAACAGTAGCACAATGTGGTATATGAGCTAACAAAAAAAACGAAGATCTACTTGGAGTGGGCTGATTTAAAATCCAGCTGACACTAACAGCTCTTTATATATATATATATATATATATATATGTGTGTATGTGTGTGTGTGTGTGTGTGTGTGTGACACTTTCTGGTCTCTGGTTGTCAGATCTAATAAGGTAATTTATTGCCCCTCTTATCCTCAAAAATCCCAACACATTTTCCTTAGTTTTGTTTTTTCTTTCATTTCAATCTGAAAAAGACCAAACCTGACAGGTCACATTGTTGTTTAAAAGCTTTTCCAATTTGTCTTATCATCACCACTATTTGTTTCAGATACTATTATACATCTTACACACACACACACAAATATATATATATAAAATTTTAGTAGATTTGCCTGTAGTCGACTTGGCCATGAAGATATAAAAAAAATATATTGTCAGAGAATCCACTCCTGCTAAAAGCACTCCTTTGAAAAAAGTTTTTTCACCAATTTAAATTTTTTGCTACTTATTTCTTGATTTTATTTAAAAAAAAAAAATTTCAAAGCAATTAAAATTAAAAAAAAAAAATGTTTTTAGCTTTAAATTTGTTTAATCTGGCTAGCATGGTGGAGTAATGCATAGCAGCTTGGATTGAGGAATCAGAGAGCCATGTTCAAATTCTAGTTGAGTTCATTACATTCACTTGTTCAAATACCATTGGGAAAAGTATGAATCCATTTCTTCTCCTCCCATCTATGGGTTGAATAGCAGGACAGATTGGGTCTTAATGCCTTAGGAGGTGGCAACTGGTCTAGGAGAAGGGCAACTCTGAATTCAAAACCTCCAACTAAGGGGTTAAATAGCCTCACAACCCATAATTGGACAAGCATGGTGAGTACAGCTAAAACCTTGAAGAAATGGTCAATCAGGAAAGGAATCCTCCCACAGGAGGGAGAAGGCTCTGGATTTGGAAAGGAATAATATATCTGGATGGGGAAAAGTTCTTGTTTCTAAATAAATGTTATTACTTTGAAACTACAAGAACTTTTCTTACAACCATATACACAGGGTGATTGAAAAGTAACTCCCTATTTTATGTATGAGTGGCCAGCCAAGAGTCCCGACTTAACACACTGTGACTTTTTCCTTTGGGGTTGGTTAAAGGAGCAAGTCTACTGAACCAAACCAAGACTTTGGAAGAACTTGAAGGGCAAATACAAGAAGTTATGTCTTCTATATCGCAAGAGTTCCTGGTGAAATCAATTGATGCGATTCCTGAGTGGCTCGAGAAGCTGGTAGCGAAATCTGGTGGCCATATTGAATTTTAAATGAAACCTCATGCTAAACACTTTTCTCTCATATCCAGTTCTTGTAAAAATTATAGTTAGTAAATAAATTATAAGTATTTTAAAATGGGCAGTTACTTTTCAATCACCGTCTCTCTCTCTCTCTCTCTCTCTATATATATATATATATAAAAACAGGCTGTGTTCAGTATATAATAGATTTGTGCTGGGATGTTTTTAGTCAACACATTAAGGTTTTGGATTCCTCTCAGTGCTGGACACATGATATTCTCATACCCACCTTGTTATCTAATCCCAAACTACATTAAGATATCATTGCATTTTTAGCTTGATCACAAGTAAAATTTTATTTAAGTACTTTATACTGTAGATTAAAAAGATTGCTATCTTTAAATGTAAATATAAGAAAAGGGAAGTATACATGAAAATGAGAAATATATAAATAGCCAGTGTCAAATATTGAATTATATTACAAGTAGTTAGTGCCTGCTAGAGTGAGTTCAATCCTTATTGAATATCACACCAGACTTATGAAGTTATGTTATAATTAGCTAAACATGACAAATATCTGCAGTGTCCAATAGTTTCCCAAAGAAATTAGGGGCATCCTTCACATCACATCTGACCATCCTCCAACTGAAGGGAATAATTTGGATAGAGTTATTTCAAATTATTCACTATACTCAATTTAAGATACAATGAACTAATCTGAATGGTATAATGTGTTGCCATCAAATTTAAATCCTATGTCATATTAACAAAAGCTTATTACTACAGATAAAAAACAATTTCTAACCAAAGGACCTTCAGTAAAGTACTTGTAAAATCCAAGATGCCATTAAGTTATATTAGATATTAAACTTAGTTTGGCACAAGATCACAATGATAGGAAACCTAGTGAGAACCAAACTCTTGAACAAGGGTTGTACTTTCTATTTATCTTTCTATTGAACAACTACTGGTAGTTTAGTGCAGGTCGATTTTTCACTTTTTAATTTAGAAAATTGGCATTACACTCGTTATGAAAGTTGGGGTTTGATGTGATAAATACTGCCAACAAAAATTAGATTCATAGCTTTTACAAATTTTTTAGCATTTAGTTTTAAAGATTGTCTAAAATATGTACAGAAATACCTATTTTCTGCAGGGCACAAATTATAAGACATAATGTTTTAAACATCATAATATAACTGAATTTTTCAGTATAATTTCCCTTTGAAGAAAATGAAGTTCTTATTTGATGGCACAATAATTTACTAATAATGTGCTTGTGTCATGCATCTTGTCTGTGTACAATTTGTAAAGGTTCAGAAAATTATAAATTTTATAAGGCTGTCTTTCACTGATCAGAATTAAATTGCAACACTACGATTTTGAAACTAAACTTAATTTTCAAACTGGTTTCCTCAAAAAATGGTAAAGATTTGGAAAAAAACTATTTTATCATTATTTATCATGTCAAACCCCCAACTTTCAAATTGAGTGCAATACCACGGTTCTAAAATCAATCTGCCCTAGTGGTAGATGATGGCAGCAACACTCTAATAAACAAAAACTAAATGAAATAAGCATAAAACCAACTATAGACAAAAGAAAGAAAATTCTTTAATCAACTAAACTATGGCAAAAAATCTTTCAAATGCTCAGTCTTATCAAAGTAAAATTTCTTTTCATCCAAATATATTTCAATGGCTGGCATCCAAACATGCCCATCTGCTAAGGTAGCTAGCCAATCCTCATTGCAGACGCCTGCTCAGACACATTTGTGTTTGTTTGACACTTACAGAACCCACCTGTAGTTTATACTGCAACTATACTGAAAAGACCGTAATTACATTTTCTGGGATAGAGCGCATTATCTAGCATGATCAACAGTCTGAACAAAGCCAGTACACTAAAACCCTTGGTCACGATGACTTTTGGTTTTGTGCTAGCACAACTACTGATGGCTCCCAAATAGTTCCATGTATCCAATTTAATTCATAAGGCTTGGGTCAACCCGTAGTATGGTTTTCAGGCACTTTCCAATGGTGTTGCATGCTGGGATCACCTCCCCATGCTGATAAAATCAAAAAATCGGCTTCCTGACAAATCAACCATAATGAGATTTGAACCCAGGTCTCATGGTCAGGAAATGAATATTTTAACCACTTGGTCAAATATAATAATATATACAGTTGCTATGTCCCCCCCACCAACAAAATTTTATTTCCCCTTAGAATGCAGGCAATCATGACACTCTAGTTTTCTTTAATATTTTCAAATTTCCATTTTGGGGAAAGGTAGTCAAGTGCGTTCTTGTTGCCTTCTCTACAAGTCTGAATAAGAATTGTCCTTCTAGATAACACTAAAATAGACAACTCCCTTTATTGATGAACCTCTCTACAAAGGTTAAACATTAATAATGAAAAAAAAAATAGGTTAAAGAAAGGGGATGAAAGCAAAAGAAAGAAGAGCAAGGGTAAAAGAAAGAAGATAATAGTAGTCATTGATTTGTTCTTTATTATGATACTCAATCAGTATTAGTCAAAGAAACTGTTTACTTTCACTTTTTTTTTTTTTTTTTTTAAGAGAAACAATCTAAACCATAAATAAACAAAGTATAATTTGCAATATTCTTTACATAAATCTTTTCTTTTTTTAGTTTACCATTAAAATCGTTTGTTTCTATCAGTGTGTATGGATTTTCTAGACAGCTGTGTTGGCCTATCAGTCAGTTATTTTTATTCATGTAGGTGAATAAAGGAATTATTTGCTTCATTATCAACAGACAAATAGTGTGTGTAAGAAAATGTAGCTGAAAAAAGAAAAAGATGAGCAAATACATTTACATTCAATTTTGAGCTTAGAAAATAAAAGTCCTACATTGTTCAGATGAAGCATTTGTGCCAATAAATTATATAGGCTACAGATTGTTATTTTAAAATGCTATATTTGTTGGCCTATGAGTTGCACTTTTCTTTAGAAAATAAAAAGCATTTCATTTTTATGCTGTCCAATGCGCTGACATTATGTATAGAAGGTTGGATACTTTAGGCTAAAGTTGTACTGCTCTGTGTTGAACAGTAATAGAGGAAAAAGAAAAAGTAAACCATCAAACCAGACACACAAGAATCTTATAGGCCTTTAACTGGACTGATATTGTTTGGCTACAATAAAATCTGTTATATGCATTTTTGGTGACTGCTCCCCTACCATTACTTACATTTAATTTTAGGGTAGTATGGACACTCCTCTTACAGGAGAAGAAGATGTAGTTCTACAGAAAAATGCTGAAAATACCATAGATAGAGCATGTAAGCAACAAAGAAATTTTAAGGAAAATGGGAGGGAGAGAAAGGCAATTGTACTTAAAATCAGAAAGAGTTAAAATTTCTGGAACAAATAGTAAAAAAAGAAGGCATGGAAAGTTTGACACTTACAAGACACATTGAAGGCCAGAGGAAGAGAAGAAAACATAGTGAAACCTATTTAACGAGCTCAAGTAAATGGATGACAAAACAGTGAGTGGGAGGGAATAGTAAAAAGACAACAAAGATGAGGACAATAGTCCACGTGTAAATAATGATAACTCCCCATCCCAGAATTTCAAACAGAAAAGATAGGAAGTTGTGGAGAGCTATGATTTCTCATCTCCTAAAGGGACATGGCATAGAGAAGATTACGAAGTTAAACTGTTAGTCTATGGCATCTGGATAAACATTAGCCTCCCAGATATTTAAACTTTGCATATAAGACCTAGGAGATGTATTTTAAACATTTTTCTGGGAGAGGAAAAAAAAGAATATATATATATATATATAGTATGGTGGGGCAATGGATAGCGGCTCGGATTGAGGAATCGGAGAGCCGAGTTCAAATTCCAGTTGAATCCATTACATTCACTTACATGCTAATACCCTTGGGAAAGGTATGAATCCTCTTTTTCTCCCCACAGCTATGGATAAATAGCAGGACAGACCAGGATCTATAGCCTTGGATGGCAACTGGTCTATCGCAGAAAGAAATGGCAACCTACTGCAGGGAAAAAAACAGCCTTGTCAGTCATGTATCAAAAGATACATGATCGCTTAAGCGTGTATCACGCATGGCACATAACTGACTGACAGTTCTTTAATTGCCCCTTTCCCCACCACCCAGATAAATACAGGGACACAATTGCATATCCCAAATCCTTGGGCCTAGTTATGTTGTTTTGGTTTTCTTATTTTTTTCAGTTCTCAGAAATTCAAATATTGCAGCAAAAATGTATGAATACTCACACCATGAGTGTTAATAAAAAAGTCTACAAATATTATTACAGTTTATTTATAGAGTAACATACTGATACATGAAATAGAGGGATAATTAAAACCATAAGTAATGAATAAATTTTATTGATTTCAGACAAAAAATGCCTTATATAACTTAAAAATGAACAGCAAAGTAAAAATATCTGCAGGTTTTTTTTTTGACATTTTCACTGTATAAAATCACAAAACATACAAAAAGAAAAAAAAAATCAGTGAACAGCACACTCACATCTACCCAATACGAGTGCTTGACAACAACTGACGTTTGGTGGGCTCAGGTCGCTCAGCCAAGCTGGGGGAGTGGTGGGTAGAGTCAGGCTGATCATGACGCTTGTTGCCATATCATACCTAAGTGGCGTAGGTCAAGTAGGTAAGCTTTTTGCATGCCAAACTCCACACTAAAAATATTCGGTTTTCAAATGTTCAGATATGGGATTGTCAACCTGTATATACTTTTAAAGCAAGTTTCCTCTACTTATCTCCTTAGGAATATTCTCATGAATTATAAATAGTTATCTCTACTGCTTACGGATAGGTTTGGTTGATTGATTTATTAATTAAATGACTGCAGTTGGGATCATAGTCATTGTAAATTCCATGATCATTTCCTTAGTTTCATAGTATGTGTTTTGCCCGAGCTAATCAAGATTTTCAGTTCAGAGTTGTTCTTCTCCTAAACTATCTGCCAACCATGGCTAGAGAATTCAGTCTGCCCTGCTATTTAACCCATAGCTGGGGAAGTAGAAGAGATGGATTCATACATTTCCAATTTCCATTTCTTGGAATTCCAATCGAGATCATTAGTCACTTTGGCACAAATATCTTCTGTGAAAGTGAATGCATTCCAAGACTCAAATCATTAGATCACCTGCACATCCATGTTTGGTAGTAAAGCAAGATCTCGCTCCTTTTATCATTAATATTTACTATTTTATCAACAGAACTAGATAGGTTCACCTACCGTCTGGTTTACACTCCTCCCTAGTCTTTTGAATAGGAGTATAGGCATGTCCCTTGTTACCTGTTTAGGGTCAAGTTCCAGTTCTTTCTAAATTCTAGTTCAACTCTACTTCTAACATCTTCACATAAACTAAAATTTGGGGTTATTATTGGGTTTCCGGATCCTTCTAAATTCTTTTCGTTCCGTTTCATTTCCAGTAGTCACTTGCATCTTAGTGGCGTTATTGCCTTGCTTGGGATGAAATGATTACAAAATATCTATTTTGAAAGAAATAAAAAAAATCTCTGGTTAGTATATGATTTATTTTTATTCTATTTGGTTGACCTAGCTTGGACATTAATGAATTTCTCACACCAATCCTTATGGTCTTGCATGAAAGTCAGAAGGTTATTAGGGTGGCATTCTGTGTCATAATATAGTTGGTCAATGTAGGTGGCTGCTGGGTGACCAACCGGTTTTACGTCATGACTAGATGTCCAGAACAGTAGATCACTCACAAGTTCTTGTTTTGCTCACCAGCAGTGTCCTGTAAGTGCATTCTGCATTCACATAAGAGTGTAGAAATATCAGGGATGGGTCCATAGAACTGTGACTTAGTTGAATGCTGTCTCCAAGGGATGTTAAGCATTTTAGTGTAGATTCACAAGTGTAGACCAATTATGACTGAGTATAGAGTAGATCCTCACTGGGTGCCTCAATACTTTTGGCTTTGTGCCACATCTAAGTTACACTTAAAAATAAATCATCAACCCAAAGTATATTTACGTCATGACTAGATGTCCAGAGAAATAGATAACTCACAAGTTCTTGCTTTGCTCAACAGCAGTGTCCTGCAATGTGTATTCTGCATACATGCAAGTTTGTAGAAAATATCAGGGATGGGTCCATAGAGCTGTGATTTAGTTGGATGTTGTCTCCAAGAGATGCTAAGTATTCAAGTGTAAATTCCATCAAGCTTAAGCTCAAGGGTTTTACTTGATGTCCAAGCAGTAGCACCGTACATTAAAACTGACCCTACAGTGGCACAAAAGAAGCTCTGCTTGAGGTTGTCTGGTAGATCAGATTACATCAATTTGATTCAAGGCAGTCCAGGTTTTAGTTATGCGAATTTTCACATCCTTTTCAGTAGCATTTATTTTGCTTCCTAGCTCAATGTGGTGTAATGGTTAACAAGCTTGTCTTTCTTGAACAATTACAATTGAATAGTGAGTCGGTCCTCACTGGGTGCCTCATACTTTTGGCTTTGTGGCACATCCAAACTATATTTATAAAAAAAAAAAAAAAAAAAAAAAAAAATCACACCCCATACATATTTATGTCCATATTTGAGGCCTTGTGACAGACTAGGTTATATTTAGCAGTTGTGAAGAATAAGCACATTCAGTTATGAGCACCAAGGCCAATGGGTCTCAGTATATAATGACTCTAGGCATCTCCAACGAAAGTATATAATTTGCCTTTATGAAAAAGAAAAAGAAGAGAATATATTTTAACTTCTCTATACAAAAAGCCATGTTAAACAAACCTTTTATTTCAGAGAGGACAAACAAATCAATATAAATTTTACTTTGCTTGCTAATCCATATCAACAATGTTTTTTGTACTTTTTAAACAGTCACCTGCCAAATATACTTTTAAAGTTAAGTCCCTCTTTGCCAAATTGTGCTCTGTAGCTGACAAATGTACTTCAAGATCAAATTTGGTGGATTGTTAAATAGTAAGATTATATTTAAAAATATGAAAAATACAAACTCAACTTCATGATAAAATTCATATTATTTTTATTACTATAAACAGTATTTTAGTGAATATACATGTTTGAGTAGACATTACCAATTTTCTTTTTTTTTTCTAAATAATGTAATAATGTCCACTGGCCTAGATATAGAGTTATCTATTAATACCTCTTGACAGGAATTGAACATACATTCCCTTATTCTGGGAAACCACCTTTTATCCAGGTGCTCTTTACCATTCAGTCATAGAGATCTCTACAGCAAAACAATACTCAATTACCTCCCCTCCACACACTTTTTTCTTTCATTTTTTTTTTTTTTTTTTTTTTAAGACATGTATGTCTCTTGTTGGGACATTTCGATGCCTATATATAAGTATATATTCATACACAAAACATAGGTAAAGTAATTTAAGCAATTTTATCATTCTTCATTACTATAAATGTTATTTTGGTATACTAAAATAATGTTTATGGTAAGAAAGACTGACATTGAATTAAAATGTATTAATTGTTTAACTTTGTATTTTTGATACAATAATAAATTGCATATATAACAGTCAGCTTTGCCACATCTAAACTACGTTTGGAAAAATCGCTATATAAGTCAGCTACAAATGATATTTTTGAATTTTTGTACAAAGTATGTCAAAATATTTTTATATTCTAAAGTGCACAATTATCTTCTATGTGCCATGTCCCTCCAGATCGTAGGCGATCATGACTCTCCACAATTTACTGTCCTTTGTAGCTCTTAATAAATTTTGTCTTTTTGTTATCTCCCCTAAACCTTGTTCCACTATACATTTACTCAAGCTCAATAGGTTGTGTTGTTTTCCTTTGTGCCTCTTGCTTTCAATCTCTCCTATGAGTAACAAATTTTTCAAGCCCTCTTTCATTATGTGCCCTAGAAAGGAGATCGTCCAGCATTCACTGTCATATAGGAGGACTGATACTACATGACAGTTCAGTACTCTTATTTGTTTCTAATGGAAATTTTATGTTTCTTAATACTTTACTTAGCTTTTGGAAGGCATCTTCGCTAACTCAATGTTCAGATTTCAGTGTTAGACTTTCTGTCCTATGTTAAAACACTTCTTAGTTATTTAACTTTTTATACTTGTTTAATTTTGGCATCTGCAATTTGTAGTTTGCATGTTGGGCTGTTCCTTTTGCTAACTACCATGCATTCTTTCTTCTTGCAATTGATGTTTAGTCCTTTCTCTTCTCTTTCTCTCACTACCTTCTGTAGGAGTTCTTGCAGTTTTCTTTCTATGTCTGCTATCAGCACTGTGTCATCTGCATATCTTATGTTGCTAAGATTGTGGCCACCAATAATGAATCGTGGTAGGACTTCTAATTCTCTCAGGTTGAATAAGTCTGGTGAGAAGACACATCCTTGTCTTACACCCCCTTTCTATTTTTGTATATTTACTGAATTCATTTTCTATCCATATGCAGGCGGTTTGCTCCTGTATAGGTTCTGGATTATTCTAATATCCTCCCCAATTATGTCAAAGCTATCTAATAAAACTTTCAAAAACACTTGCAGTAATAACTAGCTAAGGTTACCAAAGGGAGAAAAACTTATGGGCCACAAGGTAGAGGAAGTTGTGGAAAGTGATGATTGCTTATGTCCTGAAGTGATGCGGCACATAGAAGAAGAATAACAGATATTGCAACATTTGTTTTTATGACTTCAAATCCTATTTATCAGTTAATATTTGATTACAGGCAAAATTGTACACAATCATTTCTTAAGGACTACTGTAATTCCCCATGTATAATACGCCTTCATCCATAGTACGCACAACTAAAATTGTGCTGAAAGTGTAGGAAAATGCTTCTACTCATGCATAATATGCACCCCTTGTTTGGTGATCAAACACTATAAATTGTACCTCACCAATTTCATTATAGCCAGTGTTTTAAATCATAGAATATCATTCTAATTTAGTTTTATGATAATTCTTATTTTATTTTATGGCAATTTTTTTTAAAGATTTTTTGTAGCTGTGCATAATATGCACCCCTGATTTTGCTTATTATTTTTTAGAAAAAAAAATGCGTATTATACATGGGGAATTATGGTAAGTCTGTTTCAATCTTCATACAATGGATTTGTGTGCTTTATTCTAATGCAAATCTAAATACAAATTTCTTGTGAGGAATCAGTTTATGGACTATAACAAACAGTTTAATATTTCCAATAATGAATTTTCTTATATCCCTGGAGTATTTGCAACTAGCTTATCAGTAATGTCAGGAGTCGAGGAGGAGGGGGAGGATTGGGGTACAGCAAAATTTAAGTAAATTACAATCACATTGGTTATATTTTATGCATGAATGAATTTAGTTATACAATTAAATTTATTTTCATATGAAAGAAAGAATTTTGGTTTTTAAATCATTAAAAGCAAAATCAGGCAAAGAAATCGAGCACCAAACCAAAGAAATAATTAAAAAAAACAAACTATATTAGCAATCTGGTCTATTTCCATATTTACTTTGAGATATTCAGTTGTTATAACATAAGGCATGGTTGCTTATTGGTGTCAAATAATGCCTCCTATTATTACCATAACAATGGAACATTCCATTAGAAAATAGGAGAGGTTACGTAACGTAACCAATAAATATATAAAGTTGCATTGTGTTTTATATTCTACTCAAGCTTATTTTAGCATGTTTGAAAGGCAAATAAAGTGAAATGAAAGATCATGTTGCTGCAAGCTTGCAAGTGAGGAAGATCTGCTTGTCTTGAAATATTAGCTTATAATTCCTGTGGTTTTTTGGCTTATGGCCATATCACGTTGAAACATCAGTTCTTGCAAGATCACCAAAGTTAAGCAACATTGAGTCTGGTCAGAACCTCTAAGGATGACTGCTTGGGAATACCAGGGGTTGTAAGCTTGGATGGGCATGGTGTGTAATGGATAACGTCTTAGAATTGGAACTCAGCTCTCCAATTTCGAGCTGTTATCCATTACAGCCAAGTTCCATTTCCAGTTGGATTCTCTATATTCACTTACACACAAATACCTTTGGGAAAGGCATGAATCCAACTTTTCTCTCCACAAATATTTTCTGGCTTTAAATACGCTTCAAAAAGTTGATAAGCCGTAAAACACAAATCAAACAATTTTTTAATTTTTTCCCCCCGTTGGGCTTAAATACCAACAAATATCATCAGTAGAAATGACCCCAATCCACCGTATCAGGTCACTAAGGCATTCACTCAGCTTAGCTTAATTTAGTGACACCCAGTGAGGATAGAACTCACTACAGTAGTAATGGTCTCCAAGACTAACTTGGTAACTGCTGTTCCATGGCAGGTTGAACCCCCAAATTGTTGCACTACCATAATATAAGGCATATTTTTAAAAAAAAATTCATGTTACATTCTAAAGACTATATCAGTTACATTAAAATATTATTTCATATTAATGACTTTAAATTCTGCACTGAAAATATTGTTAAACTATTTTCAATAATCCAATCATTGACTAGAGTGAATCAATTAATGATTTAATGAAATCAATCGACACCATCAGGTTTCAAAACCAATTAAGCTAATTCTCCATAAAAATTTGAATTGATGGATTCAAATCTTAAACTGCAAACATTGAGTGGGTTGTCCAGGTTTCATGCTTATTTGTGTGCAAAATAAGCAGAGTTTAAATTCTAGCTGAAACTGTTGACATTCATTTCACATTGATGTCCTTGGAAAAGGCATGAACTCATCTTTTTTCTCCACCCAACTTTGGGTTATAGGATTTCTAGTATGGCAACCAGTCTAGAAAAAAAAACAATACTAGATTACCCCCCCCCCCCAAAAAAAAACTCACTCCACTATCTTTCCTTAAAACTATCATGGCACGGCATAGTTTACAGATATAAAAGAAAAAATACAAGCTGTGGAGAGCCATGATCACCTACATCTTGAAGAGATATGGAGTTTTTAAAGACAAGCTAACATGGAATATTTTCTAAGATTATCCAACACAACATAAATAGCTTAATGTGGATGTGAAGGTGGTGTAATAGTAGCTTTGATCAAGAAATCAGAGAGCTAAGTTGAATTTCAGTCAAGTTCATTACATTCACTTATGTACAAATATGAATTCTCCTTTTCTCCTCAGATATGGGCTAAATACTAATACAGACTGGGCACTTTAGCTTTGGTTGGCAACCAGTCTAGGAGGAGAAGGAGAGCTCTGAATTCAAAACCTGGAGGGTTGTTTAGAGACTTTGTCACATACTATGTGTACCAAATGCAATTCTTCTGAAAAATGTAACTGGTTCTTCACTACTATAATCAAATCATATGTGCAGGGGGTCTGACTGTTTGGTTCTACGAATTGAACTGCTGGACCCTCGTATGCTAATGATGATGATGATGATGATGATGATAGCAGAATCCACCATATATTTACATGCAATATACTTGTTTTGGAATTTTAGGATTTCTTAATATTTAAAATATTGTAAAATTAAAGTTTCTTGATTTTAAATGTGCATGTATAATCTGATAGATATAGTGACAGAATCTTAAAAAAAAAAACCTTCCAAATACTTAACATTATCCTATTAATAAAGAAAAATGTCATAAAATCCATCTTTCTATAAGCATGTGTTCCCTATTGATTCTTCTAACCTTTTTTACTTCTTCTGTTTAAGATCAATGTATTTTTGAGGAAAAAAAAAAAACTCAAAATAAAAAGTGTGTGTGTGTAGCACACATTTAAGTGTAAAAAATGATTTGTTATCAAAACAAAAATGGGCTCTTAATATTTGAGGTCTTTAATAAATTTGACAGTCAAGGTCACCCATTATAGAATACAAATAGAAACATCGGCAAAATTTGAGCTCAATTGTTTAAACAATGAAACTATATATAACAAAAAAAAAAAATATACAAATTGTACTTTGTAAAAATAATTTTGTTACCCATCTTTTCTGCATGTAAATTTTGTCAGAATAATTTCTCAAAAAAGGCAAATTTGTTTATATGGTAATCGGTGGCTTTTGATATTATTGATTGATTTGTTTTTTTACAGCTTATCAACCTTTTGCCAGAAAATATTTTTACATTGTAGGAATTATTTGGAGATATTAATGATCTATTGATATGGGTGTCACTAATTAATCCATAGCTAGGAGGAGAAAACTTGGATTCATACCTTTACCAAGAGTATTAGCATATAAGTGAATATAATGAACTCGACTGGAATTGGAACTTGGCTCTCCGATTTCTAATTCCAGGCCTTTATCCATTACACCACCTGCACATCCAAGTTTGCAGCACCTGGTATTCCCAAGCAGTCACCCATCTGACCCGGCTCAATGTTGCTTAACTTCGGGCATTGGATAAGGACTGATGTTTCAATGTGATATGGCTGTAAGCCCTTTATGATACTATAAAAGGACAATGAGCTCCTAATAAAATCTATTTATTTTATACACATCATGAAAGCTTTTAAAAATATACTTTCAATATTTAGTGCAATTAGAAATTAGGCTTACTTTATATTGATTTTGGGGCTTGGAAATTTATACATACACCTCTGGTCAAAATCTTAAGACCACATACAAAGGGTTAAAAAAATATAAAATACTGTTACTTTAATCAAAATATATTTGTGAAACATTTACATTTAATTAGACAAAAAACAAGTGAAAATTTTAAGCTTTTAATTAATTAATTTAAACATTGAAAAAAGGATTTTTTTTCGGTTGGTTATAAAGACCATGTGTGAAAAAAAAAAAAAATTACTGGACAAAAATTTTAGAACTACTCAGTGTTCTTATAGCTTCAGGCATGTAGACATCTACATGGCTCATTTCAGTATTAAATTTCAAATTTTAAAATGGCTAAGGGTAAAATTTAAAAAAAGTTTGAACAGGGCAGGATTGTTGAACTTCAAAGACATGGTCTTTTGCAACAAGCCATTGCAAAAGAAATTGGCCATAGCAGAACTGTCATTGCTAACTTCATTAAAAATCTGGATGCGTATGCTTCTAAAAAATCAAGTGGTCACCCCAATAAAATCTCACCATCTCTAGACAGATGTATTAGGCGAGAAGTTAAGAGAGATTCAAGCTTAACATCATATCAGATAAAAGCGAATACAGATGCTGAATGCAGCTCTCGAACAATTCAACGGCATTTAAATAAGAGAGGGTTTAAGAATTTGAAACGGCTGCAGAGACCTTGCCTTCTTCTTTGCCAAAAAACCTCCTGTTTACAATTTGCTTCTGATTATCAAACTTGGGATGTGGATAAATGGAAGAAAGTGTTGTTTTCAGATGAGAAAAAATTCAATCTTGATGGCCCAAATGGTTTTCAACATTACTGACATGCAAAAGATGTCCCAAAAGAAATTTTCTCAACATGACACAGTGGAGGTGGATCAATTATGGTCTGGGGTTCATCTTCATACAATGGAACTCTTGAGTTACAGGAGGTAAAAGGTCATCAAACCGCTGCTAGTTATATTGACATGTTAAGAAAGGCATCGCTAATTACTGAAGGCCCTCATCTATGTGGAGAAAACTGGATTTTCCAGTAGGACAATGCTGCAATCCACAACACTCTTCAGATTGAAACCCAATTGAGAATGTTCGGGGATGGCAAAAGATATTTATAAACATGGATCGTAATTTGAAACTGTGGATGCTCTTCATGCTGCAGTTTATGCATCCTGGGTGGGCATCCCAAGCACCCTCATGCAGAAGTTAATGAGTATGCCAAAGTGAATTTCCGAAGTAATTCGCAAAAATGGAGGATATACTGAGAATTAAATTGTCGTTGTGACTTATTTGTTCTGTATTTGCTATTTTTATTTACATGGCCTTATCTTTATGACCAACTAAAAAAGATCCTTTTTTCAATGTTTGTTTAAATTAATCAATTAAAAGCTTAAAATTTTCACTTGTTTTTTTGATAAATTACATTTTCTAATTAAATATAAATGTTTTGCAAATATATTTTGATTAAAGTAACAATATTTCGTATTTTTTTTAACCCTTTTGTATTTGGTCTTAAGATTTTGATCAGGGGTGTATTAGTTAAACACAAATTATAGAAAAGTTTAGCTTGATACAAGACAAAATTGCATAAATTTCAAGAAAATAAGCCACCTATATCATAATACTATAAACAACTAAAACAGTTAAGGACAATAAACTCCTATAATTTTAATTTCTGAGACATTAAATGCAACAAAATGCACAAAGATTATGAGGGGATGTTGAAAGGTTCCTGACCTAATCAAGAAACCCTCCCACTTCAAAAACTAAAAATAAATAAAAAAGTGACTTAAATTTTGCCATCATTTTTTACTGTAGAGGCCAACTAATTTTGGTCATTTACACAGTAAATTCACGTAAAGCCAAGTGGAGATTTATGGTTTTGAGTCCTCTGAATGATTTTCATCTCAATTATGGAACTCTATTAATGTTATTTATGCATAAGACAAAAATTAAAACAAAATTGCCACATCTCTAAAAAAAAAAAAAAAAAAAGGAGTTTAGTCTAGAAAAATACAAAATCTTTACCTGAAGAGTTAAAACACCTGAAAAAAGCTTAAACGATTTAGAATTCTTTTGGGAGGGATTATCAATGGCAAAAATGGATTTAGCACCCACCAAAATATAGGAATAGATGTCTAGATCATGATTTTCTGATAAATATAAGGAAAGTTATGATTGAAATTGATATTTGGTACCCATCTTATGGTACCAAATGTAGGTAATGATTCATTTAATGTATGTAAGGAACAGAGTATTTTTAAAATATCTTCCTGTGAACAATTTTCTTACATTTTGCAGATTTAAATGGTTTAAAATTTGGAAACTTCCACTAAAAAGGGGAAAAGCTTTTCCTTCCAGCAATGTTAATGTTATTCAAATTGGAGTGGGTACAAACACAATAAAGCAGGCAAAATATGGCAAAGCATTATGTTAATTTTACAGAATTTTTTGTTGAAGAGCACAAGAATGTACTTGATATAGGTCATTTTTTTTAATAAGAGTGTCAAATTAAACCTGTCTGTCAACAATATATCAATGACTTTCTTAGGAAAAAGAGGCAGAAAAAAGTAACTACCCAGAACAGAACATATAAACAAATAAATGATTAAATGCACACGTTTTGATTAATAATCATACCATGACAAAACTTGAAGTTAGGACAAAATAAACTAATTCTGAAATTCAGAGACTATCTACTTTCAGACTAGATATTGTATGTATCATTTGGGAATGTTCATAAATTGGCATATACCTGGAGACCAGTCCTGAAATCCCGTGACTGTCTACTTTCAGACTAGATATAGCACATATCACTTGGGAAAGGTTCCAAAAATGCCAAATGCTTGCGAGCACACTTTGACTTTGGTCAGATTTTGGTAAGTGGGTTGAGCAAATAACTTTTCATCACTTCCTCATAGAAAGAGGTTTGTATTTTTCTCACAGACAAGCGCTAGGACATTAGAGGAATTCCTGAAGAGATGGAGGCAGACATTGTAAACGGTGGTAAACAAGGTTACTTTCTTTCATATCCTAAAGGCAAAAAGCAACCACAGACTAAGTACACAATCAGGAGTAAAGTGTTTTTTTTATGATTGAAGTTTGAAGCCAAATAACTTAAAGCTGGATTAACAGACAAATAATTTGCTGGATTAACAACAGATGGATAAATATTTGAAAATAGGTTTTATAAATAAAATTAAAAAAAAAAGATGCAAATAAATGCTTAATTCCTTTTTTACATCTTTTGTTATCATCAATCACATGAACAATTCTTTAAAAATCTTTTTCGAACTTTACTTTTTCCTGACGTCAATGTTCAAACTTTTTTAAGGTTAAGTTTTCTCATAATTACCACCAGCAGTTTAAAACATTGTACATGAAAATAATTTCTAATTTTGTTTAATATTTTCCCTTTGGATCAATTAATAATCTAACGTGTTGCGATTCAGCCCCATTATTAATAAACCATTGGATCTGCAGGAAATGTAACAGTTATTAATGTAGTAACTGAAATACTGAGCTGATTTCAAATTTCAGCCTGTTATGTTGCATTTACTTTCACATGGTGTTCTTGTGAAAGGCATGACTTCATCTCTTCTCACACCAATTATATGTTAAATAGTAGAATAGACTGGGCTCTCTAGACTTGAGTGACAGCTGAGGAGAAGGACAACTCTGAATTCAAAACCATACAGAATGAAATAAGAAACCACTCTACTGTCGTTCTCAAGATGTTGTGGTAATGCACAAAAGTAATCTGTGGAGAATCATGTCCTGAAGGGATCTGGTGTTAAAAAATAAGCTATTCAACAATATAAAATTAACAGTCACACAGTTTGATCTCCCCAACTTAGCAATAAGATATTCTGCTGTTATGGTAACAAGAGGCATAACTAGACACAAATAAGCAAACATGCCTCATGGTATTATTCCAGAATATCATACTTCCTTTTTGTGTTAGCTTTTTTGGATATTTTTTACTATACAGGGGGTCCTCGATTTATGTTGGAGATCTGTTCCTATGGTGCAATGTAACCTGATTTTCAATGAAGCTCACCTACATAAGCACCCACGAGTATGCCTTATGCTTGGGCAAAAAGTCCCCCCCCCAAATGACACAAACAAGAGATAACGAATGTAGCACAATCAAATATGGTGTGCAGCTGGTGAAGAAACAATGCCGTCTTCCTCATATAGCACTGTGTGACAATGTATTATATTATGGGAGATGGCACCATAACTATGAAACGTTGTATGTCGGGTCCAATATAACCCAAACACCTTCTGTATATACATTTTTTTCCTCACTGGGGAAATGTATATTTATTTAAAACCGGTCAATTTTCAATCAGCACTTGATTGCATTGTGCATGAAACTCAGAGTTGTGCTCATGGTGAGGGGGGGGGATATCTTGTTACAGTATCAAGATTCATTTCTTGTTGCAGGCAAGTTTCAGTTATTCTTCCACCAAATTAAAAAGAAAGTTCATTGTTAATTTAATTAATAGTTAATAATTAATGAGTATAGGCTTGGTGTTAGAAAATACAAGGATTATTTGATAAGAAAGTTCTTCACTCCTGTAAACCAAGATTTAGACAAGATAGAATAATGAATACATAATGAGGAAAGAAGGCTTGGAAAACTTCTTGGCATATTGAGGGCAACAGAGATAGAGGAAGGTAGCAAGCCACTTACTAGATAAGCTTGTGTGAATGGATAGAAAAAAATTGCTAAGCGCCCAGGGATAGAAAGTTGTAGAGAGTCATGATCGCCTGTGTCCTGAAGAAACGTGGCACATTCTTTTCACTTTTTTCATTTGATCCATAAAGGAAGATTCCATTTTACTTTTTACTCATATAGCAATTTCAATTTTGCATTGAAGGAAAAATATTGACCTTTCAACACTTCTTTCAATTTCGGGAACAGCCAGAAAACTGATGGTGCCAATCAAGAGCTGTTCTGAAGGTGTGCAAGAACTGTGAAATACAGGCATCTCATTATTAATACTGTTTGTGGCCTTGTATTTTTGTGATGCAAAAAAAAAAAATAAATAAAAAAAAAAAAAAATAAATATATATATATATATATATAAATAAAATTGGCAAACCATAGCACCTGGACATCACCCCTGACAGGTTTATAGTGAAGATATCATCAGCAGGATGTTGGATATGGTCAATAGTAGAATGTAACAGACCAAAATTGGCATTGAATTGCAATGGTGTCATGCCAAAAGATCCTTCATACTGGACAATGGATGAGACTGATTATTCCAAGAATGCATAGGTAGTGCTTTGTGGCATATATTAATATATATGCAACCGGAACCAGGAAGAAGCATTTTGATTTTATGGGGTGTCCATCTGTCTCAAATATTTACTATCTTCACTATTAACAGCCCAACTTAGTAAACTGTACTTCTCAAGCAGCCTTCGTAAAATTGTTAGCAAACATGAAGAGTTACTCTCAGACAAATTATTACAAGATGAACCAAGTAAAAAAAAAAAAAAAAAAAAAATTCAAATCAAAGAAAGGTTCTTTTTCATGTTTAGTATTATATATAATATATAGATCTAAATATTAAAACACTTGTGAAAAGATTAATATAGAAAATATTTTCTTGTACCTTATTATCTATATGTTACATATATTCAGAACTAGTTTCTTTATATGTTGAGAAATACAAAAATATGGCCAGGCCAGGAATTTTCTTTGCTGCTGTTACCCAACAAAATATGTTTTATGTCACTTGAAGTGAAGATGCTAATAGCTCAAGAAATACCAGAAGTAACTCAATGTGGCATTGATGGCCTTAGAGATCATGGGATTAACTAACCGACCAATCAAACTGATAATAACTATCTTTTTTAATCTCTTACAAATGATGATAGAGAAATGAATTCTTCTATGACTAACTTGAACAATAAGGACATTTAATAAACAATAATATTAAGTATATTAGTAAAGTTATTTCATTTTTATACCAATAAGCAAAATAGAGTTTTTGGGGGGGGGGCACAAAAACTGTTCATGTAATTTGGTTACAATGTTAAAAGAGAAAAAAAGAAAAACTTTCAAAATCTAAAATGTACAAATTTCTTCACTTAGATTTTAAAACTTCCATTTTGGAGCAGCTAAAATGACCTGAACAATTTAAGTTTAAAAATAAATGGAAATATGAAAGACGCTAAAACAAACGCATAATTATAGAATCACAAGCATCACCTGATCTGAAATAAGATGACAAAATATATTTACTTACATAATAGTTTACAACGTGTGCTATTTATATCGTGTTGAAAATTAAGACTTGCATTAGAAATAATTCTTAGATATTTACATATTCCCTTCAATAAACCTTGAATTATTGATTTTTTTAAAATCAAATATGCAGACAAGGATTAAAAAGAAATCTCCAATGCTAATGATTTTTGTATGAAAACAGAAATTTTAAATCAACTATTTTTATTTTATTTTGCTCATTCTTTCATGGCATATTAGGCCCCAGCAATACACAAAGAAACTCCAACTGTGCAAATCCATACAGCCATTAATGCATTAAACTGGATGTGGCAGATTCCAATGCTCATTAACCATTACTTAAAGAAAAAATCCAACTAAAGCATAAAGTATATATACTTTCAAATAATATTAATCTTGAATACAAGAATGTTTAAATTTAAAATTACGCATTACATGTAACTTGTTAAAATTCTTTATGCTGTGCAGGGATAAGAATGCTTGACAAGAAGGATCCATTCAAAAATATTAATATATAAAATTCTCATAAAAATAAAAATTTTAGCAATGAAAAGGCAATATTCAGGATTAAAGATTGTACAAAATATTGTGTAAAAACAGGTTTAATTTTTAGACAAGAGAAGATAAAAGTTATCAAGTATAATTTACCTAAATGAAGTAAAAGATGTCAAACTATTGTAAAAAGCTGGTTAAGTAGCCTCACTTACCCTATGTATAGGAAAAAAAATCTTATTTATGTTGGAAATGGTTTTGAGATGTTGAATTATTTTTGACTGAATTTCTGGAATGAGAAGTTATCATTATTTCCATGCAGACTATTGTCCCCATCTTTGTTGTTGCTATCACAATGTTTTGACTGTTGTGCCCTCCAGCTTTCATCAGGTGCCTGTTGATCTAGATAACCTACAGGGAAGTTCAAACTGAACACTTTATTTAATGTATGAGTGTAGATTGTTCTCATTCTTCTCTCCTTGTCCAGGGATATCTCATCTAGTTCTTATTTAGTACTGCTGAGTTATTGCTCACTATGTTTTCACCAAGTCCAAGCACACACTGGCCCAAGGATCGAATTTGCAATTAGAAATTCAAAAACCAATGTTTTAATTCACTAGGCTATTGTTCTGTGGGAAAATTCTGAGTTAACAAATTGGAGACTTAAACCTAAGCTGCCTGCTGATGTCTGCTGCTGCATTGTGATAACAACAACAAAGTTGGGGACAATAGTCCACATGTAAATAATTTAAATGATGACTTATTATTATATGATTAACTATACAGTTTGTTATACTCACAACTTTTCAGCTGTTATGTCTGTTGTTGTACTTTTGAACCAAATTCTTTATTCAATCAAATGGAAGAAAACATGATAAAGCACCGTGTGCATTTGTCATAATAATTCCATATTCTGCAATTGTACTATTGTAGTCGAAGAAAAAGAAAAATAGCTGGATATCTGTACTACAAGCTTTTATTTATGACTCCCAAGAGGATGCTTCCCTAATTGCTCAGTCTTAATCTCTTTAAATCTAGGCTCAACTGTTATCTTTTCTACATATTCTCATACTCTGCACTTCTTACTTCCTCATTACAATTACACAGCAATCTCATTCCATAACCCTCTAAGGAGGCACGGTGGAGTAATGGATTACGGCTCGGATTGAGGAATCGTAGAGCCGAGTTCGAATTCCAGTCGAATCCGTTACATTCACTTACGTGCTAAGACCCTTGGGAAAGGTGTGAATCCTCTTCTTCTCCCTCCAACTATGGGTAAATAGCAGGACAGACTGGGTTCTATAGCCTTGGATGGCAACTGGTCTAGGAGAAAGTCAACTCTGAATTCAAAACCATTTGGCGTCTGCACCGGCATCCGGTGACCTCTTGGTTACTCCTGCCTCTGCGTCTGTGGAAATTCTGCGGCAAGTAAGAGCATATTCCTCCCTCCACTGGGATAGCACGCGAGGTGTGGGGACCGCGTGTGAAGTTCAAACTCCCTTGTTACTCCGTTTCAAGAATTCACCGCCGTTGGAATCAGGAATGGCTGTCGCTCGTTTCAGCATTGGCAACAGATCGCCATGCTTGGTCGGCCTTTGTTCAGGACGCGGTGAATTCCTTGGAAGGAGCCGGCTTAACCGATCCAGGGTGAATGCCGCAACATACATACATACATACATACATACATACATAACCCTCTACCTTGAGTAGTTTTTGGGTTTTGTATTGAGTGAACAATTAGTTAAAAAAAAAAAAAAAAAAGAAAAAAGTACATTTTTTGAAAACAGTAAGATTAATAAAACCTACCACACCACAGCTTATAAAACATAGGCAATTAGATGAGTTTATTTCACTATACAACACTGTGGCATAAAATACAAGGTGAAGACTAGTCATACCCTAAAAATAAGGTTAGAGAAACATCAAAAGACTATAGTCCAAGGAAAGATATTGAAATCAAATATGACTGTCCATATATGCAGGGAAAAGGGTAGTCATCAACTCCTATGGAATTAAGTCAAGATAAAACACTAGAGGACAAGACAATTGAAAAAGAAAAATAATCTGCAGACATGTTAGGCAGTGATAATCTCCTCAATAGACCTAGCATAGAGATAATAAGAGATTTATTGATAGTATTTAAGAAAGAGTGGATACTCAAAAATTACATCACCCAAGTCAGGATGCTTATACAATTCCAGCAATGAAGTCCAGACATTAGGTTCAAAGATCCCAAATTACACCACTGTATTGTTCAAGAGGCACACAACATAGTGGATTAAAGAATTTGTTAAAAGTACAATTGGTTTCCTGGCAAATTGTAAATCCAATCCCTGGTAGTGCTGAAAAGTCATATGCTCTTGGCTAGTGAAAGAAATGGACAAGCAAGACAGAGGTGAACAGGTGCAGAATGAGAACAATCTATTCCTATAGACTGAATAATAATTTCGGATAAAAATTACAACATTACTTATTGTATAATAACAGAAAAGTGAAAAAGGTTGGCTTACAGCCATATGTTGAAACACCAGTTCTTATCCGATCACTAGTTAAGCAATAGTGAACTTGGTCAGTACCTAGACTAGTGACTGCTGGGGAATCTCGGGTACTGTAAGCTTGGATATACAGGGGGTGTAATGGATAAAGGCTTGGAATGAGAAATGAGAGAGTCAAATTTGAATTCACTTACATGCAAATACCCTTGGTAAATTTATGAATCCACCTCTTCTCTCCCCAGCTATGGGTTAATTAATAAGACTTATTTCAGAAAATTATTATCTAAAAAAAAAAAAAAAAAATGCTTACAATTCAAAAATATGTTTTGGCTTTAAATAACCGCTAAAAGTTTGATAAGCTGTAAAAAAACAAATCAATCAATAAAATATGAAAAAGGTTGGAGCATGTAACAGTCAAAACAAGATGAGCAGGCTTGCTTGAATTGTAAACCATAGAAGAGAATATTTTAATCTGAAGCAAAGTTGAACTATGAAGAGAATCAGCATAGATTCAATAGTAGAAAGGTTCAAAATGTATTGTAGAATGAGTAACCATGGTCAAATGCAAAATAAGTAACAGAACTGTTCAACAAACAGGAATGACAAAGTTTGCAATAAGCAATAACAAGAAAAAGAACAGGGCAAAAAAAAATAATATAAAGCAAGCAAACAATATATGGAAGGCAAATTTGCAGTAATAAGGCAAAGCAACAGTAGCATGGCAAAAAATTCATAAGAATTGGAGTTGGCACACAAAAGCAACTTTGGATAAGTGAACATAATGTTCTGACTTCAAGACAAGACAGACCAGGACCGAGTCAGATGAAACTGAGAACAGGCCTATTTTATTGGCTAGGAAAAAATCCCAGTATGCATTTGTGTGCTTCTGCTTATAAATTGGGGAGGGGAAAGTGTTATGCAGTTATTCCTAATGAGATTGAAACCAACATTGACATCAAAGACTTATAAAATATATATCTCATAATGAGCAACCAACACTGTTTATAAGTCACTGAAGATGACCTAAGAAGCTGAAGTGACCTTGCTTGAACTTAACTGACAGAACAGAGTTAAGATCAACTCAAAGTGGTCATGGGTGAACAGTAACATTAGGGTTTGTAAGGGATTAAGTGTTTTTTTTTCTTCCATTGATTACAGGAGATTAAACTGTCAGAATATCACTTGGAAGACAATACTAGGGGTCACAACAAGGGTGAGATCATCTGGAAGCAGCAGCAGATTTAAAACAGATGGAGAAACATGCTTTCACAATGGAGAGTAAATTATTGAAATTTGGAATGAAGTCACTATGAAGACAGAAATCTGAAGATGTTTTATGAAACCATATCTCCCTGATATCAGTTTAAACTAACACTCCCCTCCCATGTGTCTAAACTAATTTTAAATTATAATTTTGGAAAGTAAACATTTCACTGAAATATTTTAGAAAATTTCCCAGTTTTCATATTCGACAAAAAATTGAACTTTAAGCAAAATGGCCACAATATATGTGGGAGAGGAAGATATCAGTTTAAACTGACACCAGAAAGATATGAGGTTTGTTTTGTTTGTTTGTTTAGTGGCATATCAACTCCTTACGGGTCATTTAATGCCAAAATTTAATTTTCTTGAGAGCATGAGTAATTTCTTTTACAATGCCCCCCCCCCAATGTATTGCTGGTAACTATTTTAACTATGAAAATGTATTGCTGTTAATTTTACTATAGAAATGTATTTTTATACTTTCATAGTGTTTTGGGGATAACTATTTGCCCATAAGTAGGACCCCTAACAGGCGCTACCACCCCAGGTCAGGGTGAACCTGAGAATAACAGCAAATAAGAGGTAGTTCCATGCTCATCAAAATCTGATCAGACCCCCTACTAAAACAAATGTCATACCTTGAGGAATATTTTAAGAATACTAATCTACAAAAATTGCTAAACAAAAAAACAAACACATTTTCCCCTATTTTTTTTTTTTTTTACAAGCTGACCAGTCAATGTAAATAGGACTTATATAAACAATATGTAATATCTGGGAAAACAACTTCAAAGGTAAGTTCAAACATAAAAAATGAACTACCATCTAAGAAAAAAAATAGACATGTCAACTTTAATAAACTACCAAATTTTATGTCATGTAAAACTAAATGATATTTAATATGGCATCTTATGTGTAAATTTCAGATAGAGTATATCTGTAAAAGGACTATGAACAAAGACAAAAGGAAAACTTAGCTGACATGTTTCATCCTCTGAGGGACACTATCAAGGTAAATGCAAGGATTTTATTTTGTAACAAGTATTTATATACAGGAGCAAAAATGTTATTGGTTTTTCAAAATTTTTAAAATTTAAGAATGATCATACATATTCATCAGGTTAGCTGAAAAGTCAGGCAAGCTATGGAGGACACCAAGTGAGACAATTCAATGTCTAATAAATGAAAGTGAGTAAATAAAATTATTGAAAAAACATTTTTTTAAAAATGCAAATGAGTATTTAAATTATTTTAGTTTGGGATTAATTTATGTTACGTATTTTATATAACACGAGGTTATGAATTTAAGTCTTTTGTACCAAGTACAAGCATTGTCTGAAATAGTCATGCCAGTGGGAACTTTTCATCTTACAAAAATTTACATGACATTCAAATAAATGGTCTGCTGAGAATTTTTATATAAATTTAATAGATGTAGATTATCACACACACTTCAAAAATGGATAAAACTTTAATGTAAAACACAGTATCAGAAGCAGGATTTTACTAAATAGAATGTAAACAATACCCCCCCAAAATCAGTCAGTTAAGTGCCATACATGATACATGTTTGGGCAATCAGGTATCTTTCAATTTATGACTAGGCAGAAGATTTTCCCCTGCAGTATGTTGACATTTCTTTCTGTGGTAGACTGGTTGCCAAACAAGGCTAAAGAACCTAATCTGTTCTGCTATTCAATCTATAGCTGGAGGGGGGGGGGAGAAGTGATGGATTCATACCTTTCCCAAAAATATCCCAAAATTTAAAGGGAAGAATATATGAACATAAGAGGGACTTAAAATTAAACAACATACTCAATACACTTGTATGCCACCGAAACCTCTGGTTTCCTGTGATTTCTAGCTGTTCCCAAAGCTAAAAACTCCATTGATAGACAGGATGAAATTAAGGAGAATGCAATAAGGCAGCTGATGGTGATCCCAAAAGAGTATTTTTCAGGATGCTTTTTGAAAACAAAAAAGGTGGAAGGGATTTTGGGATGAGTGTATGAAGTCCAAAGAGGATAGGATACATTGAAGGGTGAATGTGTTGTGGGGATTATTCCAGGATGCCTGTCTGGTGGCATTCTATTCAAGACTATAAAAGGAAAGAACATAACTCTCTCTCCCTCTCTCACTTTTTTGCTCCAGGATGTGGTAGGTAGAAGACTTGTCCAGTCTTTCTTCTGGGAGAGGCTTTGTCTGATAGCAAACTGACTACTTCATTACAAATAAACCACACGGACATCACATACACACACTATGTTAATCTTACAAATGTTTTTCTTCTTCTTCTTTTAAGCTATCTGTATATACTTAAATATAATTTTATGTTTCTCTTAATTTTGTGAGCTTTGTTGTTTTATATAAAAAAATATATAAACAAATCCTGTGCTGCATTCACTTCTTTTCAAAATGTTTCATTCATTTACAACCTAGTCATTGATGAGGGTATCCCACTGATGATGATCCCAACTGCCAATGTGGACAATTACAAACTATTGAGCATCTTCTAGTTTGCCACAATCTTGAAGATTCATGCACACTTAATGACCTTGAAACCATGACACCCCAGGCAAGTTTCTGTGTACAGCACTGGATGGGTGTAGTGACTTGATAAGAAGAACTAGTCTTTCACAAAATTGTAGCACCACTGCTACAGTATTATTCATCTTGGTAGTTTATATTTTTTTAAAATAATATGAAGTGGCTGGATATTTTCTTAACAGACTTCCCACATATGAAGAAAGAAATGAATGAAAATTTATAACTTTTTATGCCAGTTATCCATTTGGTCTTAATCTGATAATACATTCCGTCCAAGGACATTAATACATGAATAGCCTTGCTTCCATCCAATTTTGAGGACAGTGGATTTTAATGGGTTCTAAAATAGAAACCTACAATTAATACCAGATCTTTATTTTTATAATTAATAATAGATATTAGGGTTGGTATTAATGAGTTAATCTACATCAAAATTTTCTTCTAATATTATGAATTTTTACAAAGTTGATTGCGGATGTGTTGAAAACAATATCTTTGCTATTCCAGGTAGATGAAAAAAATGTGGTTATGCAATCATGCAGAAGCTATGCCAGAATGCTAGTCAAAAAATGATCACTTTTGGCTGGGTCCACAGGGGAGAAAGTCTGATATCATGGAGGCCCAAAACTTTCTATGAGCCCCCCCCCCCCCAATAGACATCACTGAGAAAGCATTCTGATGCACATTAGATGCATAGAAAACGAACATAAATTATGCACCTGTCTATATTTGATGAGGTATTGTAATTATTTACACTATTTACATTGTTTGGACTGTTATTTTTATTGTCATATTCACTTATATATGAACATGACAATAAAGATGAGGATACCAGTCCAAAAATGTAAATAGTGCAAATAAATTAAGTACAGGCATAACTCAGGTTACATTGTTTTGAGTTAAGTCGTTCTCGATTATACATTGTTTGTCAAAAAGAATATATCTCAATATGTTGGGGTGATTGAATTTTTTCAAAGAAGAAATGCTGTAGAAATTCTTAAACATACATAAAAAAGCCTAGATGGGGAAGTTTAAAAAAATATTAAGCCCAATCTCCAGGGGGACTTGTGTCACATTTAGTAGTGATATGGGCACATTTACGTACATGCACACATATACATTTATTTTATTTAGAAGATATTTAGACATCTGAAAACTCTTTAGATGATACCGGGTAACAATAACAGATCTGTCTACCTAACTCTCTTTTTAAACGTCATGTCCCTTCAGGTTATAGGAGATATCAATCACAGCTCAAAACATATCTACTGTGAAATGTGCATTGCCAGGGTTTTCCTTAAGATAATGGTAATGGCATCCTTTTACCTTCTTCAAATGTTTTGAATTCAAAGTTGGCCTTCTCAGAGTGGTTGCCATTGAAGTCTACAAAACTCAATCTATACTGCTATTTAATCCTAGAGCTAAGGGAAGAAGAAAAGGCATTCACATCTTTCCCAAGAGCTTTAGTTCAAGTGAACATAAACTGTGTCAACTTGGATTTGAACTATACAAAGAATAGTTTAGGCACCAACAATTCAGTAATGGGTAATAAGCTAACTTTACAAACCATTGTAAAAGAGTTTAATTCTTGCTGAATGTTCAGCAGTTGTAAATCTTTGTTAGATAAGATTCAATTTTGTTGATAAATAAGCATATAATTTGAATTGATTGCAGAATATCATATCTACTTTACCCAGATTGATAATTTCTGTTATACATCAACTAATGAATTTGGTAATTCCTTAACCTTTAGCCCTCTGCATTATTAATATTACTTCCCTTTCTACTGCATTCTTTTTCAAGGCCTCTCAATTGCAGTATCCTTACTGTTAATTTCACTCAAAGTTGTTTTCTGTTACCCTAGCAGGATATGACAACACAACTATGAAATTCAAACACTATTGTTCAGGAATCAGTCACCTTCAGTGGCAGGATAATATTTTTGTATAGCAAATGTAGTCACAGAGTGATAAAGTTTAAAAAGAGCAAAGCAATTGATCCCTGTCTTTTACGATGACAAGATGGCTTCCTGAAGAAAAGACGTGTGGTGACAAAGGTGAAAACCAAGTCTTACTTTGGAAAAAAATGTGTTCTTTCTGCTGACAAAAAAAGAAAATCTGAATCAAGATCAGATCAACATTAGTGGGCCTTGAAATATGGTAATTGTTGTGCTTCTTTACCAGTCTCGACCAATCACAACCTTTCTTACTCCAATAAAAGAACTCTACTTCGGACCACAAAAGTGTTTTTAGCTCTTTGTGGGTGAAGAGGTACATTGCAAGTTGTGATGTGAAATTTTTTACACTTTTGATTTATGCCAAACCCCCAGGATATTTTGTGACATTGGTCTCACAAGATTGATTTTTGATTCTTTAAATTATAACCTCTGACTTATGATTTTGGGGATCTGAACTTCCCTATTGCTATTTAACATAAGATGAGAAGAAGATACTAATTGAAACAGTGTACAAATATAAAAGCTATCAGATTTTATAAATATAAGATTCTAATTACAGTTATCATGAAATATGAAACAAGGCTGACATGTTTACTTAGAAGAAAGGCACAAAAGAAACAAATGGTTAAAAGCAAATAATTTATTACTTTCTTTTTTTAAGTTTTTCTTTTCAGTTTTATGAAGTTGCTATAACCAATCATAAAAAAAAAACAATTACGAAAAAAGATAGCTTTGTTCAAAGAAGCATAACAATGACCAACTTAGATTAGAAATTTTATTATGTGTGCATGGATCAAGAATCCAAACAATATTTATGTCAATATCTATCATCTGTAAATGGCATATTTTGCTGGGGTTGGCTTGAATCATGAAATAGAAAATGAATGGCATATTTTTGTTAAATTTTTTTTCAGTGGACTTATTTTTAAATAGAAATTAATTTCTCACTAATATTTTAGTTTTAAATTGTTCTACATGAGAGTAAATAAAACTTCAGCTACTATATAAAAGAAGAAGGAAAAGAGGAAGGAAGGAAAGGAGGAAAGAAAGGAAAAAGAAAAAGTATGAAGAAAAAAGAAAAACATATATATATATATATATATATATATATATATATATATATATATATATATATAGATATATATATATAGATATATATATATGTGTGTGTGTGTGTGTGTATGTATGTATATATATAGGTTTTTCTTTTCATTTAATTCATCAGGGAGTCAATTTTTATATATATATATATATATATATAAAAAAAAATTGACTCCCTGATGAATTAACTTCTTTTGAGACCCCAGTATCTGAAAAGGATTCCAGTGGTTAAAATTCATAATAGTTATAGTAAGATTTTTGACATACTCCAAATATAAGATAATGTTTTTCCTTTGTTACATAATTCCTTGTGAGCTAACAAAAAAAAAAAAAAAACAAAACAAACTGAACAGATCTCTTGTCTGCCTGTCAGATTTTTTATTTCAAAATTTTACTAAGCACGACATTCTGGGTCAGACATAATATAATTAACTGATAAAAAAACATTTTAGCCTCACCAAAATCAGGTAACCTTGCTAACAGAGATATTCTTGAGAAAGAAAGAAAGAAAAAAAAATGAAAATTCAGTACTTATAGTTCAGAGAGTAAATAAAGAGAATTTATTACCACCTAAGTTTACAACAAAAGAGATTTCAGTCTAGGGGAAGCTGAAGGAGTGTACCAAAAGTTTGGGGAGGTGGCTGTGTTATACAAGGGATACATTCCATATTCACTCAACCACATTAACCCCCCATATGCTTCTGTGGTGAAGTACAACCATAAAACTAAATGCTTACATGTGATGAGAAAAAAAAAAAAACTCTTCAAGAAAAAGGGTGGAAATTGCATTTACTAAATAAACTTGTTTATATTTTTAAATTATTTTTTCTTAAAAAAAAATCTATATTCATATAGATTTTAACAATATATGTGCATGTAAATGTTTTTTCCTTTATGCACACACACACATTCATTAAATATACACACGTTTTCATTTAGTGTGTTCGAATTATTTTTTTTTTCACTATAATGTTTCTTTAAATGGAAAAAAGAAATATCCAAATATAGTACCAAGAACAAAAACAACAATGAAAAAAAATTAAATGAATAACTCTTGGAATGTTTCTTCTCAAAATTATAGAAAATATCTTCCATACAAATTGTACATCTGAAGAAGGCAGTAATGGAGCGCCCAAAATGTGGTAGCAACAAAAAGAAAGGAACTTACTTGTGGAACTTACTATTCTCAAAAACTAGAGAAAATAAAATTGTTTGTAAAATCTATATACCCCAAGAGATAACATAATTGTTTTTCTTAGTGAAATTTAAAAAAATTCTAAAATCATGTACATCAGACAATTGAAATATTTTATATAAACTGAAGTCTTTTGTTGTTTTTTTAAATATTTCTAGAGCTGCAAATTGGGGTTTATTGTTGCTATATTTTTAATATTAATGATAATCCACCATTTAATTTTAACCATATTCTGGAAACATACGAAAAACTTGTGCACCAAAGAGAATAATTTTTAAACAATTATTTCTTACTAATCCAAACGTGAATATGTGCATTTGAGTAGACATACTTGTTTTTAAAGTGACTTTAATATCTGCTGGTCTAAAAATCAAATGTCATATTGAAGAAAATGGGCCTAAATTCCTGTTGAGGGTCACATTTTCTTTAATAAGACTTTCAATCTCTAGGCCAGTAGATATTAATTTCATTGTTTAAAAAACTGGTATGCCTACTCAAACACATGTACCCACTAAATATAATATTTATAATAGTAAAAAAAAAAGGTTTATATGTCCTTTTGATATTAGAAAAATACTTTTCACATTTTTCAAATTTGATACCAAACTGGTTTCTCCCACTACAATAATTCATTAATTCAAAGAGAGAGAGAAATAACAGTTATATAAAAAAAAAGTAAATAAGATGACACCTGGATGTGTGGATAACAAAAGTTGCCATAAATGCTGCCCAGTAAATTACCAATATATAAAACTAATTCTTTTTTAATATATAATATAAATAAATTAATTAAAAATAAAATAATTTAAAAAATAGATTAAACACATTGGATATAAAAATGCATAAAGATTTCAGCAATTAAAATGTCATGGATAAAACAAATTACATGTAAAAAGTATTAATTATAAGACAAAGAGAAAAGTAAAAGAGAATTAAATATTAGTAAAACAACAACAACTACTACTATTGTACCCTTACTCTCATCCCTCTTACTTTTGCCTCAGATTAGCTATTAGCTTCAGCAAAAGAAAAAAGGCTGACCAACCAAGCAAAAAGCAACTTGTAAACAGAAGCAGGCAACCCACATTAAGATGAGACAGTATTAATTTTGGAGTTAACCCCCCCCCCCAAAAAAAAAACCCTATAATTCTTTGTCAGAAGACTGGTGAAGAATTTTTGAAAACTTCCATACATTATTGTTTACATATATATTATTGTTTAACTGCCATACATTATTGTAATACTAAATACACCTGGAAAGCACCAAATTCACTTGTTGCTTCTGTTGTGTGTTAAATTGAGAAGTCGATCATCTTGTATTCTTACAGTGTTAGGTTTTAAACAAGTTCAATGTTGACATTCTATACAGATAAAGATTTTAAAAAGCCCTGCAATTTTAAAGACATTTTCCAAAAGCTAGTTGTGGCACATGTAATACTTGGGAAAGAAAAAAGAAAAACTTCAAACATTAAAAAAAATGGGTATGTTAATCATACTAAACAAATGGTACAAGTAAATTGATATAAAATTAACATTTCAAGAGAATATTTGTAAAAAAGAGTGTCAAGTTAAATCTATCAATTATAACATTCAAAAAGAATTCCTACTCCACTATCATGCAGAATTATGTTTTAGATGAAGACCGTAGTTATACATAGTTTTAGGCTTTAATGAATTCTATATTAATAGTGGCAATAATAATGTATCAAATCTAATTAATTTATCATGATTACCTTATTTACTATTATATTAATTAGGCTTTTATATGGGTCAGTTGTTTTGTTAATAGCAAGATATTTGAAAGCTGGTTAATGAAAGCAGGTTTTTTTGTTTTTGTTTTTACTGGGAGCAAATAAGAGTTTAAAAATTCTCTGCTTCACTGACTTCTCAAAATCTGGCCAAACATCAGAATTTTTTAAATCCTGTATGGTTGGGTTGAGAACTTTTCACAACTTATAGTAGGATAGGTTGACGCATAAATGATAAGTGATTTTTCATTTTTTTTTTTCTTTTGTCCAAATTTTTTTATTAAGAAAAAAATAGCCCTAAAAATAATAAAAAATGAAAATCACCTAATTACATTACAGGTCATGTAAAAGTCCTACTCTGGTTCATTTCAAGCAACACTTGGTTTAAAAGGTCCAATTTTTCATGGTTCACTTTTGCCCAGTTCATGCTACTCCCCAGTCTTTTGAACATGGTTAGAGGTTTATCCCTTGTTTCTTTTATCAAGTGGTTAACACTCCTCCCTGGTCTTTTGAACAGGAGTAAAGGTTTATCCCTTGTTTCTTGTTCTTTCTAAATTCTAGTTCAACTCTACTTCTAAGGCTTCCACCTAAACTGTGAAATTTATGTTGTTATTGGGTTTCCGGATCCTTCTAAAGTCTTTTGCTTCTCTTTCACTTTCAGTACCTTCTTGCGTCTTAGTGGTGTTATTGCCTTGCTTAGGGTGAACTGATTAAAGTTGATTTTGCAACTCTGTGGGGTAATGCAAAAAGTCATATACTTCGGTTCAGTGGAACTGACAAATGATTTTCTTTGTCATATGCACAAATGATCAATCTTTGTCTTATGCACAAATAATATTAATAAAGTTACATAACTGAACTGAAAATCATTCAGGGTCTCAAAAAACACAAATGTCTGCTTGACTATTGAGCAAACCCACTGTGAAGAAGTTTTAATAATTCTTCCTTGTATATGTTATGATTTTTATTTACAGTAGGATTGAATACTTAAATATTATTTGCTTAATAATAACCTGATTTGTGGATTTAAAAGTTTTAAAGAAGTGTTTTGAAAAAGTTTGTCAATGTACATCACATGAATTAAAAAAAAAAAAAAAATCAGTATAAGTCAAATAATTTTATATAAATTTCTAAACCCCATAAGTCAAATATTTTGTTTCATCCATCTATCATCATTTACACACGGACTATTGCCCTCATCTTATCCAACATTTTGGCCATTGCGCCCTCTGGTTTGCATCAGATACATGTCAATAATGCTAACCTACAGGGGATTCCAAATTGAACCCTTTATTTAATCTACAGGTGAGATTGTTCGCGTTCCACTGCCCATGTCTAGAGATATCTTGTCTAGTTATTTTTTAGTATGGCTCTGTTATTGCTCACTGTTTCCACTGATTTCTAGTATACACTACCCAGCCCTCACAATTACTACACCACCAAATTTATGAACCAACGCTTTAATCCACTAGGCTATTGTCTGGCAGATATCTCTAGACATGTGCATTGAAATGAAAACAGTCTACCCTGGTAGATTAAATAAAAGGTTTAGTTCAGAATCCCCTGTAGGTCACCCCAGATGAAGGCTGGAGGACACACTTGCCAAAACATTGTGATAAAAACAAATAAAATGTGGTCACTAGTCCACATGTAAATAGTGATTAAATAATTTCCTCATTCCAGAAATTCTAATAGAAATGATATATTTTAGTATTTATATTTATCAAAGAACTGCTACTTTAAAATATTCCCCTACCATATATATATATATATATATATATACACACACACACACACACACACACACACACATACAGGATGAGTTGGGTGAACCGTTTTATATTTTTAACTTCGCGCATGTGTGTTGTTTGTTTTTAATTTTGTGAACTGCACAGTATAGTAGGGTCAGCTGGGTACCGTTTATGAGAAAAAGACCACCATGATGCAATTCACTCCTTCAGAAATTTGGAAATGGCATGCTGTACTGCTTGGCATTCACATCAGAAGCTCCATTACAAACATTGTAGAGTGTTTGGGTGTCAATCTGAGGACAGTGCAGATGATTTGGAAAGAGTTGGATGTGTCTAATGGTGATTATGAGGATGTTTGGAGTGATCACTAGTGATGACGACATTATGTCTCCATTCATCTTTCTCCAGGGCATCAAACTCAACACACAGGCCTACATGAAGTGCCTTGAGGAGGTAGTGCTGTCCTAGGTCAAGAATGTGGCTGGTGGAAGACTATCTCTTGCAACAGGACTCTGCATCATACCACACAAACAGGAGAACCCAGTCATGGCTGTCAGACAATTTCTGTGACCACATCACCCCTTACATCTGGCCACCTAACTCCCCAGACTGCAACCCTCTACATTATTATGTGTGGGGTGCATTTGAGCAAGAGACCAACAAAACTCCTTGTAGCACCAAAGATGAACTGAAGGCATGGATTATGGCAGCATTCACCAATTTAAACAAGGAGACTGTCCAGAAGAGATGCAGGAGATTATGAAGTCATCTGTAGGCCATGGTTGAAGTCAATGGTGATTTTATTGAATAGATACATTTACTCTTTACTATTTCAAGATATTTTTGTGTAATTTTGGTAAATATATCTGTTAAAATGAAATGTCAGTGTTATTTTCATTTTTACTTAATTTAGACAACAATTTATCCATCGCACCACACAGACACACATATATATATTTATATATGTATATATATATATAAATAAATAAATTCCCAAGAGGATAGAATCCAGGCAGAACTCAATGTCCAGGACAGAGTAAGAATATAATATAAAAGACTCAAACACTAATATTCCATGGTTATAATTTATTACATTGGAATCATAATCCCGATCCAATTCATCAGACCTACAAATTCAAACACACACAAAGAAAGTTTAAGACCACTTAGCTGTCACAAGGTTGTTTTCATTTTTTTTTCCCATTACCATGTATCATGAAATTGAATGATGTAATAGCTCATTATTTTACATGATTTATAATCAAAAATGATTTGTCATTGCCAAATTAGAAGCCATTGCAATAGTATTTGCATAATGAATTAGGCTTAGAATATGGGTAAAAATCCTAACTTACAAGAAGGGCCCAAATTGTGGTTCTACATGATGAAGGCTATTCTCAATGTGAAATTAGTTGAAAGCAGGTTATAGCCAAACACCTGTGCACATTCTCATGAATTTCCAAAATTCAGAAACATTTAGTGACAAGGGGAGAAGTGAACATCCAAGGAAAACTAAACCAGTGTTAGAGATGACCACTCAATGAATATGTGCTGCTATGCTTCAAGATGGTACAAATGTCAGTTCTATAACAATTTCACATTGTCCGAGATATGAATTTGGTCTGGAATCATTCAAAACAGCTTGGAAACCCCAGCTTAACTATAGCTGTGAAATCCAGGTGTCTGGCATTTGCTAAACAACATGACAGCTGAAGACTGTTTTGCTGTCAGATGAATCTACTCTGCAACAGTTCCGTATGTGTCAAAAAACCACTGGTAAGAGATTTAATGAAAAGTATATAATTCAGACTATGAAGGACCCACCAAGACAGATGATTTGGGGTGCTATGTCCAAATCTGGAACAGCTGGACTCTACTTCTTGTCTCCAAGAACAATGAAGAATGGTGCAAGGTATGTGGAATGACTACAGGAGAAACTGGAACTGCATATGCACATTGACAGTGCACAATATTTATGCATAATGGTGCTCTATGTCACTAGTCAAAGTTCATTCATAATTTTTTTGAACAAGATCAATGTGACAACACTGGACTGGCACTGACCCCAACTGAAAATTTATGGAATGCTGTCAAAGACAAACTTCATGTACTGCTATTAAAGAAGTAAAGAGAAAAGAAATCTCAGTAGATAAGTGTAACGACTTGATTCTCAGCATGCTCCACTGCATCCAAGCAGTAATCAAAGGAGGTCATACAAAATATTGGTCACTGGACTATTTAGCTTGAAATGAATACAGAACATAGTCATCTACAAATTTGTGAGTAAAATTGAGCTGGTATCTCAGAAATTATTTGTTATTGTGTTTTTAATATTAAGATAATAAAATTAAAAAGGTGGTTTTAAAAGCAATAATGGTTCATCTTCAGAGTATGCTTGTCTTCTAGGATGGCTAAGCAATCCCTGTTGTAGACGCCTGCTCAGGTACATTTGTGTTTGTTCAGCAGAGCCAACCTGTTGTTTGATACTGCAACTATGCCGAGTAGGCCTTAGTTTCTGGGAGAAAGTGCATCATCTGACATTATCAAAAGTTCAAATAAGGCCAGTATATTCAAAGCCTTGGTCGCAATGACTGGTACAACCATCAACAAACAATTTCATCTAAGGCTTGGGTCAACTTGTAATACGGTTTTCAACACTTCCCAAAGGTACTGTACACTGGGATCGCCTTCCTAGTCCAATAACATCAAGAAGTCATCACAAAGAAATAACATCATGCAGTCACATAAAGAAAAAAAAAATCGACCATGATGAGATTCTAATCGGGACCTCATGGTCAGAAAGCGAACGTTCTAAACACTTGGCTACGATTGCATATGAGGTTAGAAGATAAGCTTAAAACTTAGTTTGAAGATTCATCCTATTTGTTAGTTTGATTTAATAGAAATTTTTTTAAAAAATTGAACACAAAGAGAGACTTTAGTTGAGAGCTTAGTACTTGTAAAATCTAAGTGTGAAACCCAATATTACCTGCAGACATCAGGTATTGTCTGTTAACATGTGCTTGTTGAATCTTGCCTGTGAGCCAGAAAATTTATTAGAGTCGATCTTTTGCAACGTTCACGGTTCCCTAACCACCATAAGGTATGCAAGGAGGATTTCTGGCACACCACATTGTTTTTAGTAGTCAAAACAAAGTAAGAATTTTTCAGCTTTTAATGATGCCGATTTTAAAATAATAAAGGCTCCCTCCTATGGATACAACGCAATGTGTGTCGACAGTAGAGAATGGGTCGTTGAAGCGATCTTTGTGTTGAAAGTTTTAAACTCAAGGAAGTTGGACGGGGGTGAGAGAGAGAGAGAAAATATGGCGTGCCTATGATAGAGAAAGAGGTTGGTAGTTGAAATGTGTTAAAGTCGGGGAGACATTCTATCCATTGGTCCGTGTTAGTCTGCAGCCGGTGAAGTTAGCTAACAACAGGAGATAACAATAATGCTGGGAGTAGTAGTTGTACTTATTTTGTAGGCTGAAAAACTATCTTCATTCATCCAAGGAAGAGAAAAATTTAAAAATAATCCAAGTTGATACTCTACACGTCACTTTAACAAAAAAAAAAAAAAAAAAAAAAAAAAAAAAGGTTCCGTTAATGGGTGGGTAACAACTAGAAAAAAAATTCATAATTATGATATTTGAAAAATAACTAATAAACAAATACATTTTTTAAATAGTCAACAGTTTTTTTACGTTTGGAAATCACACAGGTGTAAGAAGATGAAAACTTCTAAGTTTTAATAAAAAAAAAGAAAGAAAAAGAAATTACAGATAAAGAAAAGTATTTTTAACTTAAATGATTACAGATTATTAATAAGTTTAATTTAATTACTTTTCATTTGTGGTTTCTTCTTTTTAAAACTTAACAACAGCATTGTCTTGCTTTACTACAGATATTTTATCTATCTCAGTGACAGCCTGAAGGTTGAAACTGCCAGTCACCATGTAGTGTTGATTCCTGTCCATATCTACAAACGCTCTAATAATAATATTGAGTAGCATTCCCAATATAGAAAATTTTAAACTGTTTTTCTGTCTATTATTTTGAGTTTTTACATTTGTGTGTGTGTGTGTGTGTGGGGGGGGTCAGTCAATCCTGTAGAGACGAGGAACATTTTCAGAAAGACAAACCAACTGATATTTAATTTAAAAAATTAATCAAAATTCAAAATTAAATTATATTTTATTTATTTAAAATTTTGTAAACATTTAAAAAAAAAAAAAAAAAAAAAGATTCATAATATGAAACATTAAAAAAAAAAAACTTCCTCCGCCTCTTATTTACACACGATAGAAAAAAAAGGTTAACAACTTCGACGATAGAGCGATACAATGTGAAAACTAATAGATACACACATGGCAACACTTCATGAATGACACTAGACAAGCTGACCCTGGGAAGTAGTAGTAGCAGTAGTAGCAAAAAGTAGTATGAATGAAAATATGGCTAAGTTATGTTACAACAGTTACATACAAACAATGCTATCAATTAGATTTTAAAATGAACAGAAAACACACATTCATACATACACAGAGGAAGAAGACTAAGAGTAGCAGTAGGGATATTTTACTACATAAGAAGTGTATAGACATTTGCCCTGAATATGTGTGGTGCAAAGGAACACCTTGACCTTAGTCATGAAAAAGCTGATTTCAAGTGGTTTGGCGTTTTCATTACATTCATAAAAAAATAAAAATTGAAGTCATTTTCCCGGAAATTTATGCCACTTTTAAAATTTAAGTCTTGATGCGAAAATAACTCATTGGAAGCAGGGTTAGGATATTTTTAGAATTTAAACTAGAATTGAATAAACAAACAAACAAAAAACAACTGAAAAACACACATTTAAAAAATTACATTCAATACTATTATGTTCTTTTATTTTTAAAAATAAAATAAAAACTAATCACAAAAAACAAAAAAAAAACTTAAGAAAAGTGATTTGGGTTGGATCATAAATCTGTGATTTTTTTTTAAATTTTAAAAATAAATTTACATTCTGATGTTTTACGGTGACAAGTTTATAAAAATATTTTATTTTTATTTTATTATCAATTGGTACAAACAAAAAAAAATATAAGTTATTTTAATTTTAGTAACGAATAAAATGAAAAATCTTTGTATTAATGATCCATGCAATAAATGTGTTTTTTAATAAAATGGAAGATTTATTTTTGAAACCATGTCTGAAACAATGTCAATCATTAATTTTTGTTAGAGAAAGGAAATTAAATACATTTATTTTTATTTAAAATTAATCTTACAAGGTTTATTCTGAGCCTAAAAATAAAGTAGACATTTTATTTAATATTTTTGTTTACTAGTACGATTGACCCCCCTCCCCGGAAATAAATATACGGCGAGGTGCTGAAATGTTTTTGGCCTACCTACCCCCGTTCCCCCATGTTTGGTCAGATTTTTAGAAGTGGGTCGGGACGAGAACTTTTCAGCAATACCTCGTATGTTGTGTTGTATAATTTCTCGTGGTCGTAAAAATAAATATATTTCGCCGTAAAAAAAAGCACTTTCAAACAAGTTTTTTTTTCTAAAGCCTTTATATATATATATATATATATATATTATATATATATATATATATATATATATAAAGGCTTTAGAAAAGAAAAGTAAGTCCGAATTAAAAAGAGAATGGCTTCTTTGAAACATTTTTTTTTAATAATATTTTTATATAACAGAGAATAATAATGTTTTCCTAGAAATCTTCCAACACAGACTTCTCTGCTGTATTATACGCGAAAACCCAGTTAAATCGTAGCGGACTATAGATTAAGGATGCAGAGCAGTCTGATGTAGTTGTCTGCCTGTCTGTCGTCCACAGAGATGGACGTCTTTAAAATGTAACCAAAGCACCAGATGTTAATAATAGAGTTATGGATGGTGGGATAGATAGACAGACAAATACGGGCCAGAGAATGAATGAATTGATGGATGCTCTACATAACAATGCCTATAAAAATGGACAAATAACATTTCTTCATCATGAAAAATCCGTGTCATTTCATAGCTTAACAAAACAGATTGTTTTTTTCCTTCAATGATTAAAAAAAAAAAAAAACACGTAATAATACGAAAACACTGCTTTTTTGTAAGGAATTATTTAAAAATCACTATCATTTTATAAATTTAGTGTTTTTTTTTTTATGAGTAATTATATTCAATTTTCTTTTTAATTGTTATATAAATTTTAGATAATTTTTCATTAGTGATGAGAATTTAATTTTTCTTTTCAATGTTGGCCTAAATTATAAAAAAAAATAATATCATCGGGTAAAATGTCTTTATAAGAAAATTTCACATGATAATAAATGTATTTTAATTAAAGAAAAATAATGAAAATAATCATAAAAATCCAATTTTATAAGGGATAAGAAAGAATCAACATTCAACATGATGGCGGCACCAAATAAACTAGAATCTTACTAGAGACAATAATTACGTATACCGTGTACTTAAGATACATATGTAATTTCACTATATTATAAAAATACACTGATAAAAAAAAGTAAGATAAAAATAAAATCCTATCCAAACTTTGCAGACAAGATGCTATGATTTTATGAAGGACTGGCGTATCAGACATCTATATTTCTTTATTTATTTTTAAAGTGTGCGTGACCATGAACAAGCAGTCAATGACTAAAAAGAATGATCAGTTCCTTCCTTCCATCGTTCGCTGCTAAGGAAGTTAGTCTGGCTACGAATATGGATTTATTTACTACACAGTAACATATTTATGGACGGAGAAAAATTAAAGAGATATATGGGCAAAGTCCGAGTTGAACAAGTCTTTAAAATCATAGAATGAGAAAAAACAAAAACGTCCATGAAGTTTGAGACATTAAAAAGTAGCAAAGTACACGTGTGTCATTTTTTATTTGTTACAAAGAGGAAGAGATACACTACAGTACGCAGGAGGGTGGGGTTAAAATGTGACAGTGGACAAATGCTTGCAGTCTGGTCGTCTAAATGCCAAATTTATATACCCGTCGAAATACCCCCAAAACGTCATTAATTAAAATTTAAAACATCGTCGATTTAAAAAAAACAAACCCCAAAAACATACAAACATATTGGAAACCTATGTCCACTATTTTTAACAGTTGTATGTGTAACTTACTTAACAGTTTTATTAACATAAGTAAAAGTTAAGTCAAATTGACTTTATCAAATCAAATATCAACGAATGCTTCACAAAATGTGAAAATTTTCATAAAAAATGAGATAGAATTTAAAATTAAAAATTTGAAAATAAATAATTTATAAAACTCATAATTTTCCGGAAAAGGGGACATACATACAACAAATTAACAAATACATACATTTTCTAAATAAGCTATTGTTTTTAAATATAATACAATGTATTTTAATGAATGAATATGAATACAGGTGTACACTAACTGGTCAACATAGCAGCCATTATGTAGGAAATGTCCATTACCATTACTTACTCGAATATACAATTTGAATTACTACTAATTAATTATTATAAGCATATGTAAGGTGGCACAATGAGTAGAGAAGATAATTACACATCTACAGGTTTATTTTTTCTGCTTTAGCACATGAAAACATGTAAAAAAATGAAGACAACCTAAATTTCAAACAGGAACTATGACAATTTTCCTAATAATACTTGTAAAATTTTAAATTAAATATGCGAATTCGGACTGCAATTGATCTTTAGTGACATCGAACCTTATGAACACGAAATAATTTTATTATTCTCTACCTGTATTTGTTGAAAAGTTCAATGTTTTGTTTGTTTGTTGTAGAGAGATTAAGAAAAAGCTCTTAAGTTTTTAAAATTCTTAAGAATTCTGTTTTTTTTAAATTCTAAAAAGATTTATGTCGAAGGTCACACATGCAAGTTTTGTTTTGTAAACAATAAATAAAACCTGGAGTCGATGTTTTATATTCGGGTTAAAACATTTTTGGAAAGTGTTATTCGGTTACCACTGCAATTTAGAAGCAAGCCAGGGAGTGAAGTGGGGGAAGAGGTGCTGAAAATTATAGGCCCAAAATGACCAAAAAAACATAAACGTTGTTTTTTAATTTTTTTTATCTTACTTAGTAAGACCGAGACTTTTCACTTTTCTTCCAGCATATCTCCGAGAAAGAGAAATTCAGAAAAAAAAAAAAAATGAATGAACTTTCTTTACTACTTTGATAATAATGAAACTACTTACTTGTGGAATCTGAGATGACATTACCAGCCAAAGTTACTACAGACAGCCACTAATTAAACAGATTATTGCCTAAGAAGATGGACATAATTTTTTTTCGTAATAACTGAAGAGAGTGAGGTAGCAAATAAAATATAAAAATAAACCGAAAAAAAAAACAAAAAAACAAACAACAAAAGTAAAACAAATGACTACAAGGGGGTGCTGGAAAGTACTAGGTTCGACCATTTTCTCAAAAAAATTGATCAATTTTTAAAAAAATTTCTTCTTGTCGGGCAAAGAAAAACATTTCAGCAAGCTCTCAAAAATAAAAAATACTAAAAAACAAAACGGAAAAAAACTAAAAGCAAAGAAATAAATGTTTATTAATAAAAATAAGCCTCGAGCACTTTTATACATGCAAATCTGCATGATCCTGTGTAGTAAAATGACCCTGTGTCAGACTTGTCTTAAAAAGATATTAGTTAATTAGTTTTTTAAAAATTGTTTTTTTTCATTTATTCAGTCCCTAACTCATTTTCGAAATATTGATAGACAAGAAGCTTTAACAGAAAACAAATAAATCTATAACACACCGATAAAAAATGTCATTGTTTTTTTGTTTTACTTGGTAAGGCCGAGAACTTTTCAGTACCCATTGTGTTATTTGTAAAGAGTAAAGACTAAAGAGTCTTTACTAAAGACAAACTTGGAAATAAAAGGAATGAATTTAAACTGGTAGGTAGGTAGGTATTGGTAAGAAAGAAGCTAATCTTTACCGAGAACAAATAATAAAAAAAAACAATCTATAAGACACTGCATAGATAATTTTTTTCTTTTTTTTTACAGAATTTCCTTTCTTGTTTCTTATTTGAAGAGAAAGTATAGTTTAGTTGGGTATTTAATGACTAAAAAAATCAACATAAACAAATTGTAAACAGGAATTATAGAAAAAATAGTATTCTTGTAAAAATTGGAACTTTTTAAACATGTCCAACAAAAAAGTCAATTCATAGTGTTTGAGTATAGTAAATTTATACAAAACAAAATATAGTTTTTTAAATACCAGCTTACTTCATTCCAAATAATTCGATAATGTCATACCTAATTTTGCAGAAAAAATATTGATTGATGCACACACAAAACAAGTTAAGGGTTTGCAAATTAAAATGTTAAATAAATTTTCCCCAATCAACGACTTAATCCGAATTAAAAGGCATGAAATAAGACTTTGTAATAACTTCTCTATGTTATTGTTACATAAACATAAAACATATATAAATAAAAAATAAAGATGTTTATGATAGCAATTGGGTCAATATTGAACAGGTAATTATAGTTTTCAGCCCACCCCACTATGCACCATGGAGGTAATAAAATTTAGCAAAGCTGATCATAATTTACTTAATCAAAAATGGTTTCAAAGCATAGATAAATGAATTTAAGGAAAACAAAATATGGATCTGGATCACCTTACCAAAAGAATAAATCCAAATATTTTGATTTATTTTAAAAACGTTTCTTTACATTTTTGTGACTTTGTCAATTCATAGCGCATGTAAACAGGCAATAAAATTTTTTTCTTTTACAATTATTTTAAATCTCTTTCTATATTATCAAATTAAATTTATAATTTTTAACCACACTAGATAATTTGATGTTAGTTAACTTAAATTCAAGTATTGCAAGGCGTGATGCACACATTTGTTGATGATCCCAAATCGTTTTCTCTTCAAAGAAAACTCAGGTATTAAACAATTTACTTACTTTGATCACTATGCAGTCATGCCTTTAAAATTCAAATAATAGATTATTTTCGAGATTATAATCTTGTCAAAGATAAGTGTCTGGCACATGTGTTTACTTTTTATTTTTAAGTTTGCTGGGGTGAAAATGAGATAATTTTGAAATTTTATAACATTAATTTTTTGTCTTTTATTCATTTTAAATTTTAATTCACTAAAAATATATATATAATATAAATACAAACAACCAAAACTTTAAAAAGTATATTCGGCTTGCCATTAACATGCGACAGGTAAAGATCCCATTGCAATTGTGAGCGTATTTTCGGTTTTTTAGCATCTTATTCTTCAGTGATGATAAAAAATATATCATTAATTTTTTAATCAGCATTTCAGTGAAATGATTTCACTTTTAAAGAAAAACTTAGTTTTTAATTTTAGAGATGTAGAGAGAGAGAGAGAGAGAGCAAGAGATGATTTTTAATTTGTTAATAAAAAGTGGAGGCATTATTTTTTTTATATTTATAAAAATTTATAATGTAAATAGTTATTTGTACGAAAGAAAAAAAAACTTAAAAGTTAAAATATTTCAACACGCACTTTTTCATTGATAGAGAAATCCACTTTCTTGATTTCAGCGTGTGTACTGTAGTCTCTATCTGGTCATTTATGAATAAAAGGGGATAAAATAGTCCCTACTAAACGAAGGTATTAAATTAAAATATATATATAATAACCCACAAGTAAGCAGTTAAATAAAAGTATGCAAACAAAACCTGCACTGTCTGTTGCCCTAGTCAGAAAAAATAGCCTCCCTAACTGGGACTGGTCGAAGCATCAATCTCATTTTTAGAATGTGAAACAGTCGAGTAATTATCAATCTTGGTTTGAAAAAAGCAGCTTTGAAAAATATTTTGTTATTAATTAGAAAATATCTAGAAATATTTTACGACTAAAAAGTTACTGACATAAAAAAAACATATTGAAATTGAAGTACTATGATTGATTATTATTAATGATTTTTATACCAAAGCTACAAGTAGGTACTTCGACTAATAATTCTAACAACTGTATTGCAATGCAACTACTACTAATTACACTTACAGTAGTATACTGATGTTTTTAGAATTTTTGTATTTTCATTAGTAGATTTAGTAAAATAGTCTACTAACACAAATAAAGAAATAGTTATAGTTCTTCCTTAAGTAGTAGTTAGTAGAAACTAAGTGAATTAATAAATGCTTCCCCTCTCTTATTAGAACAGATGCTCTTGTGCATAATGTACACAAAAAGTCTAAGATGGAGCAAACTTGTATATGTACGACAGCAAGACATGGCTCTTTTAGTTTGGTTAAGAAGATATATCTTGTTGCACAACTTTAAACTGTTGTCTACGGTACTTAGTACTGTGAACTAGTAGCAGTTGTAGTTGTCAAACACTTAGTGGACACGACAGTAATAATGGAATAGCATCACCAGTCACGGTTAGGAGGAGAATTTGCAGTCAAGTGCTATCTTGGAGGTGTGAGAATTTGTCAGAACGGACAGATCTTTTTGTACAATAATACCGTCAACTCCAAAAATATTTAAAAAAACAAACAAAAAACTATATATACACAGGCAGAACATACCTATTGGCAATTAGGTAGATAGGTAGACATCGGCCAGAAAAGAGATTTCATTTTTGTGGCGATTTCAATACAAGATTCGTTACAAAAGTCTTCCACAAACCGGTGCGCCAAGACATTTATTCTTGGCTACATATTTATACACCGAAACGCAGGAAGGACGGGGAGTCACAAAATGGGGGTTCACTGTAAACCTTACAATTGGTTCCACACTGACCCCTCATTTTGTGACCAGCCCATATATCTCATTCCCCCCTTCTTTTTCTTTTAGACACCAAGGAAGTGCTTCGCACACATGACTATATAAACATACTTATGTGTGTGTGCATCGACACACACATATATATATATATATATATATATTATTATATATCTTTTCTTTCTTCTTAAAATAAAATACAAAATAAAGAAACGGCTTTAGAAAACAACGGAATGGCTGGGTTTGCAGGCTTAACAAAGTAAGACATTTTTGGGGTATGACATTTCTTTTTCTTCGCGTTGTTGTTGTTATTGAAGAGCCAGTACGAAGATAAACTTACTTGTATGCTGCTGGTCGCAGCACGGAGGATGTAGCAGCCATACTCTGGTCCCAGTTGTAGGTAGTGGGAGTAGTGAGAGATGCAAATAAAGACATGGTAGGAGGCAGTAGTGGTTACAGTTAGAGCAGGCCCGGGGTAACAGTGACAGAAGAGAGAAGGAGGAGGGGAAGGAATGGTAAGAGAGGGATTTAAAGAAGGAGTAGTGGCGGGAGATTGGAGTAATAGTGGGAGTGAAGATTAGTATCAAAAAGAGAAGAGTTTTTTTTTTGTTTATTTTTTAGTATGTCAGTCGGGGTTAAGAGGGTAGTTTTGAACAAGGGCTATATCTATCGATATATCTCAGAGTAAGAGGAAAGCTTTTTTTTTTTTTTAAAGAGACAGGACAAATCATAGTGGTGGTGAAAAGAAGGGCACTACAGTGCAGAAAATTTATATATATATGCTAGATAGTTAAAAAGCGGTTCATGATGAGTTTGATTGGGATGGACTGACTAGCACTTGACTAGACGCACACATACTTAGATTTTTTTAAAGTGGTAGATAAAGAAAGTTGATTGAAGAAAAGCCGAGAAGCTGTAAAAAGATAAAGAACAGACCTGGATTTGAAAGACAGAAAAAAACACAGAAGGCTCTTCTTTTTAAGGAAAGAAATATGCTAAAATATTGTCTGAGAGAGAAAAAAATTAAGAGAAGAATAAAAACGTCATTTAGTTTTTTTTTATTATTAAAAAAAAAAATCAAATACATTAACAATAAACTCTGGCTAATAATTAGTAAAAAGAGTTTGTATAGGGATGGGAGAAAACAAACTGAGCTAATAAACAGTAACAACTACTATATTGATTGGTAGTAGTACCATTTCTTAGAGATTAATATAGTTTTAGAGTAGTAGTGAACCTGCGTTCTTCATCCCTACTCATTTCAATACACTACACTATGCAGCGAGCAAGCTTTTCATTTCTGCTCGGCCAAGGTCTGTTCGACTTGCTACTGTAGCGATGTTTCTGGGTGTAGGGATGGCTTGGCTCGGCCAGTTACCATCGCATCACCATCCGTACAATTACCACGCCACATCAGACCACATCTTTACCCTGCCTGCCTGCTTCCATTCTACCGTAGTAGTCATAGCGATACAAGCACTAACTGTACGAAAACTAAAAAGCAGGGAAATTCTGTCGAAGGGAGGGAAAATCTGAAAGAGTAAAACCCCACCCTCGAATGCAGTTTTTTTCTTTATCTTTATCTTTTTTCTGTGAAGAGGAAGAGGGAAAGAAATAGACACCTGGAGTTTCTTTCTCTGTTGAAAATGTTGATCATGCCAGCAACATTGGCAGTGCGCGAAGCAATCTTTATTTTTTACTAGATTTCATATCATAATTTAAAAAAAAACAAAACGAGAAGATACAACAAATTTATAATAAAAATCAGTTCCTTATTTTTATATTCTCGAATCTGTTCCTATGCAATATATGAATAATCATTCAACAATGTTTTATGATGTAATTTTGATAAGAAAAACTGTTCTATACTACAGGACCATTACTTCTAAACTGAACATATTTGTGACCAACTTCTTATCTTAAAACAAAAATACTAAATAGGAACATTTTTCAAAATTACTTTTTATTTGATTGGATCATAATTTCCCAAAACGGAAATTATTTATGACTCAAGTTATTCTGTTTGTTTTTTTTTTCTTTCGATTTCAAATACTGTGAATATAAAAATGGCATCAAACAAAAGTTTTTACCATGATAGATCGAAAATATGAGAAAATTATATAACCTAACAAGTTTTAACCTAAGTTGGCTCAAAGCCACTATTAAAGAGTTACTTAAATGATGACTGAAATCACCAAGGGCTTACAAGACCTTGCAAAAATACGACAAACATCTACACTACAGATAAAATGTAAATTTTATCTGGCATGAAATCAATGGATGTGAGATATGGTTTACTTATTTATGATCTGTCATATCCTTAACCACTCTCTCTCTCACGACCTAGTCTACGTAATTTTTTTTAATCATTTCACTCCAAGCAAGATTATAAAGCCACAAAGACGCAAAGGGAGGGGAAGAAACTGAGCAAACGTTATTGAGGAGAGAGAGGACGATAAAAACGTAGCATTTAAGGAGACAGAAGATGATGATTGATATTGCATTTAAATTTTTGAAGATCGTAGGCGGTTTCAAAGCCGGGACAGAGCTCCACAAATGAAAAGTACGAGAGAAGAAACTATTAGCATAGAACTTACAGTTACGCTGTCCGTTGTAATGTAAAGGATATCGATTAAAAATCGAAGAACCTAGTTCGAATTCTAGTCAGGTTTGTTACATTCACTTTGGAAATATCTGCATCTCTTCACCCCTCAGCAGGACTGAATAGCAGGACAGCCTGAGTCCTATCGCCTTGGTTGGCAACCAGTCTACTACAGAAAGAAACGGCAACCTACTGCGGGAAAATCATCTACCTAGTCAGTCATGAATAGAAAGTGACATGACGGCCCCAACGTGTATCATGTATGGCACTTAACTGATTGATTGACTAGCAATTTCAACAGCAAATTGATGAGACCGAACGGCTAATTGAGTACTGCGCTTAAATTCCTAAAGTCGGGGTACTAAAGAGGAAAGTTCATCAGAACAATTATCATGAAAGTATTTATAGAAAAGGCACAGGAAAGCTACGTTACGGCGGTAAGAAAGTGACTGAAGCAGAGATACCCGGCCAAGACTGATAACATTGCAGATTGGACCGATATTTTTCGTTCTATTATAACAATCCCGTCATTTCCTTTCAATTTTTTCTCTCCCCACAACCAAAAAAGGGTTGTCTATACAGCTGAGAAAAAAAGTCTTTTAAAAGAAAAACGAAAACAAAAAACAACAGAAGTTTCATTTTTTTTTAATGCTAAGTCCTTCCAGGTGGAGTTATGGATAGCTGCTTGGATTGAGAAATCGGAGAGCCGAGCTCGAATTGCAGTCGAATTCATTACATTCACTTACGTGCTAATACCCTTGGGAAATGTATGAATCCTCTTCTTCTCCCCCCCAGCTATGGGTAAATAGCAGAACAGACTGGGTTCTATAGCTTTGGATGGCAACTTGTCTACCACAGAAAGAAATGGCAACCTACTGCGGGAAAAAATCTGCCTCGTCAGTCATGTATCGAAAGATACATGTTCGCCTAAGCGTGTATCACGCATGGCACATAACTGACTGACTGAAGTCCTTCCAGGACGTAGATGATGATGACTCCCCATAGATTCCTTTATTATATGCGAATTGCCGTGCATTTTGGGGAGAGATAGTGGAGTAGTTTTCCGTTGCCCTCTCCACGATTTGGAATTCAGAATTTTCCTTCTCTTAGACTGGTTACCACCCAAGGCCAGAGAATCCAATGTACACTGTTAATTAAATGTAAAGTGGGGAAGACATGGGTTCATGCTTTTCCCAAAGGCATTAATGTGAAATCAAACGCAACAGACTAGCCCGGAATTTAAATTCGGCACCGATTCCATTTTCCAAGCCGACATCCGTTACACTACCCGCACAGATCAAACCTGACTGGGGAGCAATGAAGCCGGAAAAGAGTTTCACAAATTTGGTTTGGTTTGGTTTACGGCATATCAACAACAATGGGTTATTTAATGCCGACAAAATTTTTATTGTTCGTAATATTTTTTTGTTCAAAAATCTATTTCTGGTAATAATTTTCCTTCAAATATATATCCCTAGTAATATTTTTTTTTCAAAAATGTATTGCTGGTAATAATTTTTTACAAAGTATTTCGGGTATTAAAACCTATTTTTACACTTTCATAGTGTTTTGACCCCAATTTGGGGGTTAACTATTTGCTCATAACTGAGACCCTAACAGGTGCTACCACCCCAGGTCAGGGTGGACCTGGGAACACCAGCAATTAAGAGGTGGTTCCACGCTCCTCAAAACTCCTGATCATAAGCCTTGCTGTTGGACGTAGTTTATCGTCTTACCTAGGATGCGGATGTAGTTTATCGTCATACCCAGGACGAGTTCCACAAGTGAGAAGTGTGAGAGAAGAAACTGTTAGCATAGAACTTATGGTTGCATCTAGCCACTTGTGAAATGATGAAACTTTGCCGCCAATCTAGTACTGCGCTTAAATTTATAAAGTCTAGGTACCATATATGCAAAATTCTTCAGAACAGTTACCATAAAAGTATTTATAGAAAAGGCAGAGGGAAGCTAAGTTACGGCATTAAGAAAGTGATCAAAGCCAAAATGTCAGGCCAGGACAAACAATATTGCAGATTCTTTTGGATTTTATAAAGAATCTCTAAATATATAGCAGGAGCACCAGACCAAATGTGGCAGCAATATTCAAAGTATGGTAGAGTGGTAGACTTGTAAGGTAGATTCTAGTGATCATAACTGTCTAGCAGGGCACAGTGAAACAACTTTCCGAGCAGAAATATATAAATGTAAATACTCATCGTTTTATTCCACAATTATTTACCATCTTTCAGCCAACTTCATAATTCTATTTTCCCAGAACTTTTAATTTTATTTTTGATCACTAAAGAACGACTCAATTTACCTTTTAAATATTCGGCTACATTCCTTAGTTCCACCAGTTCAAATTTTTTGCAGCTAAAACCTCACATGCCACGTACAAAGAGTTGAATTGTCCCCATTCCCTTCGTATTCCATTGTTAAGAAGGAAGTTCCTTTCGGACAGCATCTTCCCAAGAACCGCTGCTTTGTGGAACAAACTCCCGAAAGGATGTTCTACTGATCACAACAATTACCGATCATTACAATCTTAACCACTTCATGTCTAGTGTCAACCGTTATCTTTCTTACGTATTCTCATAGTCAGCACTTCTTAGTTCCTCTTCGAATGCCCATAAAATGACTTTATTCAGTCACCCTCTACCATGAGTGGCTCTTTGGGTGAATAATTTTCTTCGTCACCAGAAGAAACCTGAAGTCTAGCGTTACCTCGATAGTATCTTTATGATACCTTTTCTCTTAAAGGATTCGAGAGGAAAGTTTTTCATTGGTTGTTGCTTTTTTTTATTTAGTATCGTGTTCTTCCGGACGTGGCGAGCATGGCTCTCCACAGATTCCATTTCGTTATTATCTGTGAATTGCCATAACTACTTTGGAAAGATAGTGGAGTGGTTTTATATTACCACCTCCACGATTTTGAATTCAGAGTAGACCCACTCCTGGACTGGTTGCCATCTATTGCTAGAGATTCCAATCTACCCGGCTATTTAACTCATAGCTGGAGGGACAATAGATGGATTTATACATTTCCTAAGGGAATTTGCATGAAAGCAACCGCGGACGAGAGCTGGACTTGAACTCAGTTCGCTGATTCCCCATTCCGCACCGCTAACATTGACACCAACCGCACACCCTGCTACCTTTAGTTGATCTAATTGGAAGAAGTATGAATTAATCGCTTGAATCTCCAGAAAGACCTCTTAATTGAGGCACCATTCAAATCCTTCTATATACACAATATCAACCTCATTGGATGAAGCCCAGTCTTAGGCACAGTTAACGACAATTCCTTTTGTTTGTCGTAGGATATCTTGCATTCCACATTGTTGTAAAGAATCCACTTTTCATCAACTGTCCCGACTCCCTTAAAAAAACAAAACAAAAAAACTAACACTTTCTTTACGTTCAAGGAGTAAATCGCACGTGGAAATAATGGGATTGCTTGGAAAGAGAGAATATTTTCAGTATTCATTTCCCCCATTATAGGCATTAGTACGCAGATGACACACTACTGATAACAGACACGGAAAGGAAATTGCAAAATCTCCTACAGAAGGTAGCGACCAGGCATAAACTACAAGAAGACAGAATGCATGGTCATCAGTAAGAGGAAGAGCCCAAAATGCGATTTTCAGGTCGGGAACACTAGAATCAAGCAGACGCAGAAGTTTAAATATCTGGGAAGCGTCTTGACCGAGGACGTTAAGTGCGACATTGATATCCGTAGACGTATTGGGATAGCCAAGGACACATTCCAAAAGCTGGGCAGACTACTGCCAGACAGGGGAATTTCTTTGGTAAAAAAGAAAAGAATACTGAGCTGTTACGTGACATCTGTTCTTCTTTACGGCAGCGTATGTTGGACAGGCTCCTCAAAGATGAAGAAGAGACACGAGGCGACGGAGATGTGGTTCTACAGAAGGATGCTAAGGATGTCATGGACCGAGCGCGTGAGCAACGATGAGATCTTAGAGAGGTTGCAAACAAGGAGGAGGCTTATACTTAACATCAGGAAGAGGCAGCTGAAGTTTCTGGGACACATAATGCGGAAGGAGAGTCTGGAGAATCTGATACTCACGGGTCGAATAGAGGGAATGAGAGACAAGGAGGAGAAACGCGTGACATACCTGGCGGACTTAAGCAAGTGGATGACAGAACGTGGTCTGAGGAACGAAGCAGAGGGAAGGAACTTCTTGAGAGCTGCAAGGGATAGAGGGAGGTGGTGGAGAGCCATGATCGCCTACGCCCTGAAAGGACATGACACATAAAAAGAAAAGATATCCATGGTATAATAACAGCTTAACCAACGAAAGGAAAGACCAGAATGGCTGAAAGAAAGGGGTGACAAATATGCATTGTGCTCAAAAATATTTTATATACCGCTATGTCGTACAAGAAATTACATACAAATATGTATATACCTGCCATTATTTGTCCCACATAGAGAATGTATTATATGGATAAAAGAAGCAGCCTAGACGAGTTAAAATTGAGAGGGTCTTACTTATAACAGCCAGGCATGTGGTAACTTTTATGTTCCTTGTTAGGACCATGTGATTTCTTAAGTTCTCTTAAGCGCCGTGAGCAATCATATCTTGCCTCTTCGCGGTTTTAGTCAGCAACTGGGGTTCGTCACTCCATATGCTGACATCACACATCGGCTGTCGCGTGACTCTTGTGATTTCATCTTAACCAACAGGAGATAATCATCTTCCACATCCCTACAGAAATATGGTCCAGTGATACTTTTTTTTTCGATTAACTTACGTGGAAGCTACACCTTAAAGCAACTAACATAACCAAGCTGGCGATAAGGATTTCTAATGCTTGATTTGCGTATTTTGAGCATGTTGACTCCCCTGCGTGGTACAACGTCTACTCTTTTCTTCGTCTTCTTCATATATTCATCTGATCGTTATCAACTGGTCTACTCGATCGAGAAGCACCATTCAGTGACAAATTTCTACAACGAAAAATTTCGCAAACAATTTTGAATATGTTCAATGCTTTCCACTACTGTATTCAGAAATTGCACAAATCTATTTTTGAGAAAATTAAAAATGTAACTCAAACAAACAAAAAATAATGCTTGTTCGAGTTGCATTTTTATTTTTTCCGAAAAGATTTTATATTTTTTCGTGTTAAAACCAAACAAATATACAAACATTTATTTAAAAAATATTTTTGAAATGCAACCAAAAACGATCTTTTTTTTTCTTTTCTAATAAAGTTAAAATTGAAAAATTTTATTTAACGACAAAAACTGAATGTTCGATTAAAACAATCCAATAATCGAAGAGTGACTGTCGTAATTTTCGTAGTTTAGTTCATAAAGAGGCGCCACCTCACTTACAAATACGAAGGAATCTGTTTGTTAATTTTAAATTTTGGAAACCACTCGGCTCGGAAGTTCAACCATCGCCCAATAGGTCACATCACACTGTAACACTCTTTAAATACAATACAGTTGTTGTTGTCTGTCTGTGGTAGACGGTGCTCTTCAAGGTTTTCACTCCTGACGTCACAGCTTAGAGTTAAAATGCGCCACACTTATTTGTCAAAACATTGTTTGTTGTGTAAAATTCACTACCCTTTTCAAGCCTTGCTCAATTTTTACAACTGTAAGATTAGGATTGACAACTGTATTAGGTCATGATATATATATATATATATATATATATATATATATATATATATATATCTGTAATTATTCAGACTATTTACATTGTTCGTGAATATGGCAACAAAGATGAGGACAGCAGTCTGAACAATATAAATATTATTAGTAATAGTAATAGTAAATTATATATATTCTTTTTTCGCAAAAACAGGTTGTATTTTGGTTTTAAATTTAAATAAATCGTTCACTCGCCAGTAATTTACAATCGCCTGATGAGATGCATTGATACAAATCGAAACACGACTGCAATTGTGTGGCGAATTTGACATGTTTTCGCTGGAATATCCTTACACTATTATAATATATATATATATATATATATATATATATATATATATATATATATATATATATATATATATATATATATATATTGAAACTGATAAGAGTAAACGAAAGTTCTATTCTAATTATGTCTCCTTGAATCCTATTTTTTTTACTGTACTTTCTCCTTAGCAACGTTTTCTCACTCTCACTTTCAGTAACCCCTTGCATCTTAGTGGATTTATCGCCTTTCTTGGGGCAAAATGATTAAAATACTTTATTAGTGAGAGAAGACACTAATGAAGAAATATACAAAAATTTATAACCATTTTTGTTGTCATTATTATTGTTTTTATCTATCAACTAAACTGTTTGATAAGATTGATTGATTGTTTTTTTACGGCTTATCAACTTTTTGCCTGTTATTTAAAACCAGAAAATATTTCTAGATTGTAAGAATTTCTTTTGGAGATTATAATGATTTACTAATACAAGTCCTACTAATTAACCCATAGCTGGGGGAGAAGAGGCGGATTAATACCTTTCCCAAGGCATTTGTAAGTGAATATAACAAACCCGACTGGAATTGAAACATGGCTCTCTGACTTCTAATTCCAAGCCGTTGTCGATTACACCTAACGCACATCCAAGCTTACAGTACCTAGTATTCCCAAGGTTACTCATCCTGGCACAGACCAGTTGCTTATCTTCGGTTACCGTACGAGAACCCCGTCAACTAAAAGATTTGAAATTACATTTTTGTGAGCAAATATATTTTTGTTATGAATTCTCTTTAGGCAACCTCAGTAGCAGCAAATACAATGCCAGGAACGTTTTAAAAAAATCACATGAACATGATAAATCTCCTTGTTGTAATTAATGAGGAATTTGTTGGCAGTGTCCGAAACTCTTAATTAATTATTCATAATTGAATCGTTCAAAAATATAGTTTAGAAAGAAAAAAAGTTCGTCTAAAATATGCAATATTCTCAACTAATTTCCGAATGATTCTGGTTGACAAAAATCCATTTGAATTATAAATATACTTGACAGGAATCACTTTATTATTCTTAATTTCTAAGAATTGGCAATAATCCCCACCCACACCTCATTTACAATGCACAACATACTGACTGATTGCCGAAAGTTACGCAATCAAGGTTTTAGATTCAAAGTATCAGAACTCAGAATTTAATTATGTTTTCATAACACCACAATTATGTGTTCATACAAAAAATGACGAAAGCTAAAAAAAATGTAATGAAGTAGTCGTTTATTTATTGGCAGCAATAAAAAAAGTCACAAGTTTGCCGAGGTATACCAGGTTCAAATGCAGCAAGCGACCATTTCTTTATTCCTCCCACCGCCAGAAAATGCAACATCACAATATTGTTTAGAGGGAATGAAAATATTGATGGATTTGCTTAATAAATCCTATCAGTGATAAGACAGCTTACATAAATGGCTAGTAAATAATTTAAAATGCATTCCTATAGTAAAATCATTTCCAATGAATTTCTATCTATGATTTTAGTATTTGCTATGTCACTATATATGTAATCATTAGAGGGAATGAAAGTTTGGATGGATTTGTTTAATAAATCCTATCAGTGATAAGACAGCTTACATAAATGGCTAGTAAATAATTTGCAATGCATTCCTATAATAAAATAATTTCCAATGAATTTCTATCTATGCTTTTAGTATTTGCTATGTCACTATATATGTAATCATTAGAGGGAATGAAAGTTTGGATGGATTTGTTTAATAAATCCTATCAGTGATAAGACAGCTTATATAAATGGCTAGTAAATAATTTGCAATGCATTCCTATAGTAAAATAATTTCCAATGAATTTCTATCTATACTTTTAGTATTTGCTATGTTACTATATATGTAATCATTAGAGGGAATGAAAGTTATGAGCTGTTTACTACAATCTTCAGTCTGTGTCTCTGGAAGTACATACATACCTCGTGTTTATTGGAGCGAAAGGAAACACATGTTGCTGCACCGAAAATCAAAGGGAAAAGTAGAAGAGTCTTTCAAATATAGCGCCGCCTGTGATTATTATCAGGGGCGGCAATCCAACAATTTTTTTAATAAATCCTATCACATATAAACACATTGATAATAGATAGCCAGAATGTAAGGTAGAAACATTGTCAATAGATATCTAAGTAATACGGTAGAAAATTTTACAATAGATATCCAAAAGTAGGACAAAAACATCCCTAAAGTATAGGAGAAACATTGACAATGGACAACTAAAATGTATAGTAGAAACATTGTCAATAGATATCAAGAAGATAAAGTAAAAACAATGATAATAGACAGGCAAAAAGTCTGGTAAAAACAATAATAAATAACCAGAATGTATGAGAGAAGCATTGCCAAAAGGTATCCAAAGAATAAGGTAGAAACATTGTGAATAGATAGTCAAAAATGTGGTAAAGCCTTTGACACCAGAAAAAAAGGATGTTAAAAATATTGACAATAGATAGACAGAAAGTATGGTAGAAACATTGATAAAATAAAGAACATGTTAAATTTATAAACTTTTTATTATTTATTCCTTATTTTATCATTCTGTCGGATTTAGTCCATAACTGTTTCACTTCGTCTATGCATTGAATACTCTTGTCATATGTGGTCCTCGACAAAATCCAAAGAAGGATCTGCAATATAGTCAGTCCTGATCACTTTCTCACAGATGTGATGTGGCTTCCCTCTGTCTTTTCTACAAATATTTTCTGACGAGCTATTTTCCCTGGTGGCCCGACTGCATGAATTTAAGCGTGCTACTAGGTTGGCTTCTAGTTCCCGTCCTTTTACTGTTGAAACAGTTAAATGTAACCGCTACTTCTATTCCAACAGATTCTTCTCTCGCACTTCCTGACAGTGGAACTCCCTTCCTCTTACTTGCTTTCCTGATAACTACAATCTTCAAAAATTTAAATGCAACGTCAATCGTTATCTTATGATGCCTCTATATCCGTTCTTCTTTTTATCCTTTCCTCATCCCCCCTATACCCAGTCTTTTCTCTTAATTTCACTCTCTGTAACCCCCTGTGTGCCAGTGGCATTTCCGCCTTACTTGGGGTGAAATGCTTAAAAAAAAAAAATTCATACATCCCATCTTGAAGGCCTCCTGTGCTTAAAAGAGAAAAAGAGACATTTGCGTGTTCTTTTCTTATATGCTGCTTTTAGCAACGCCATCTAGCGGCCGTCATCTGAATTCCGTTGGCTGAAAAGTAAGGCAATCCTTAATTATGACGACCAGCATCGGACTTATTTGTAGGACCGGGGACGTAAGCCTGATTGGGGGGAGGGGGCTCCGGCCAGTGCCTTGTGACCCCCACTATCTTATCAACATTTGCTTTTTTTTTACCTAAATTTATATACGAGGAGGGGAAGTCAAAAATGATCTGCACATTCGCCATAACATATCTTTAGGTTTGTCACACTACCTTTTGCTCATGCGTGCTTATGGTTGGTACTATTGTGGTCACGTGATCGCGCCAGTTGTTTTCTTGCTGCTGTTACAATGTAAATATGGCCGCTCCGTGATCCGATTTCTCTGGTCGGAAGGTGTGTCAGGGGTAGAAATTCACTGGAGGCTTTTAACATAATATGGCGACAGTGCGCTACCGCGTGGAAGTGTGTATGTGAATCGAGAAGTTTAAAAGCGGCCGGACAAGCGCGACGCGCGAAGAAGGAGCAGCACGCCCATCAACCTCCAGAATTGACGACCAAAATCACCAAGCTTGGGAGATGGTAATGGCGAACCGGCGAGTTATAATCGATGAGGTAGCATGTTCTCTACAGAGTCGGATCGCTGCTCTTTCTTCCTACTTGGTGCACACTGCTAGTGGAGCGGCCATGTTCACATTGTAACAACAGGAAGAAAACTGGGGCGATCACGCTCAAACTTTGATCACGTGACCACAACAGTGCCAACTATAAGCACGCACGAGCAGAAGGAAGTGTGACAAACGTAAAGATATATTATGGTGAATGTGCAGATAATTTTTGACTTCCCCTCCTACGTTACAAATTAAACTAAGCACAACTTAGAAAAAGGATGAAAAATTTTCGCGGATTTTACGTCATTCAGTTGTCTTTTCTGTTCAAATCTATGAATTTGATTTGTTCATGCTAATTCTCGAAAAAAAAAAAACGCTATATAAAATTTACTGTTTTTATCCATAATGTTGAATGTGTTAAAATTATTTAACTTTTTTAACAAGAAAAAATCTTCAGTTGATGCCAAAATTGCCACGAAACATTGTTGATTTATTTAAGATGGAATGATCTATTATGACAGGTCTCTAATTTGTATTTACATACATTGTATTTATTTTCAATTTTTCTAGTTGAATTGTTCACTTATATTGCGTATGATCCGCTATTGTACATAATTAGCTTACAATAAAATTTGTATTTCATATGAATACTACCTTATGGAAATTTAGATAGAGTAGAGTGGGAGCACCGTATCATTGATGTGGATGGGGTGTATCATAGATTCGGGGGCGGGGGTATGAAACCCTTGCATAGGCCCTGCTTATTTAGTCTCGTCTTTCTTTCTTTCTTTCTTTCTTTGCGACTCACGTTTCTAATCTCTATCTATAAAAGGCAGGATGTGTGTGTGTGTGTGTGTGTGTGTGTGTGTGTGTGTGTGTGTGTGTAACGAATGCACGGCCGCAATTTTCGCAGGATTTGCACCAAAATTTACATGCACATGCCAAGTTAGCGGGAAGGCCAAGACCGACTTTGCATTTCTCAACTCCCATCGATAGTGGAAATAATCGATTTTTTCATGCTTCTACGATAGTTTTCATGTAGTTTGCGGCCATTTTCTACTGGCCAGAGTGAGAGCCTATAGCTGTCTGCCACGAATAGGCAGGAAGATTCTATTGGCCAGCGTGAGAGCCAACAGCTGACTTACACGAATGTTAACTAGCATGCTAGCATACAAAAAAAAAATCGATAGCTGCATTCGTCACAAGTCGGAAAAATTTAAATCTGCATGGCACTTTACTCCAATTGGCTCATTCGCTTGCTTAAACTCAATGTTGATTCTGATTCCGCAGAACTCGGTTGGGTGTGAAAAAGTATTTGTTGTTAACATTCTTTTTTTCATTCGGTTTTTCCAGTTACGAGTCCTTTTTTAAAGCTGATCGTTTTGTGTTCATTTTGTTTAGTTCTTTTTTCGTAACAGATTTAATGTTTAGTATAGAGCTTAGAAAAAATTCGCAGTGTGAGATAGGCAAGAAGTAAGGCATGTAGCAACATCAACATGGCAAAGGGCACTCCTTTAAAGGCAAGGAAGGGCAAAAATATTTTAAGTCAAGTGATAGCGATTGCTGTATGAGTCGTACGATTTTTGAATCAAGCACGGGTAACTCCGGGCCATGCTGCTAGTTTTCCAATATTTTTTTTTATTGAAAATATCTAAAAAAGACTTGAACAGCCATCTGCAAATAAATAACCTTTGCACACAAAAGACTATTTTTAAATCCTTTCAAACCACTTATTGTTCATTTTTGCACATTTTGTATTTGTTATTTGTGTTTACTTGTTTGAGAATCTTGTCTCATTACCATTTAATAAACTTTTGTTTTTCTGTTTAAATGTACATATGAACTTGAGTTCCCATTAGCTTTGTTACAGTTCCAGCAGGTTTACGAAAAAAAGCCTTTTAAAGCTACTGTAGGGATTACCCCCATCATGTCCGTGGCGTTGTTTTAGAACTATAAACGAAGGGTATAACCTTTTCTCTTTCTCTTTCCTTCCGGCATGTAGTAACGATAGCAACAGAACTATTCCTTAATGGGAAGACATCACCCAGGCAGCCGACTTCTTAATTTCAAAGAAACAACGCGGACATCACCGTTTCATATTTATATTAGTTTAAAAAGTAAGACTCATTGGAAAATGTAAATCTCAATTTTTTTCGAACAGAAATTCATTTATCGAAAATCTGCTCTGGATCGTAAAATAAAAAAATGCAATCAAAGACATTATTTAATTCGAAAAGCTTTTCATTGTCTTTATGAATAATATTATGGACACTATGGTCTTAAAAATTCATTTTTTGATGAATAATGAATTTTTACAAGAATTGTTTTCTTTTCTTTAAATTTTAATGAGAACTATTTATAAAATTTTAATTTTTTAAAAAATTTCTGTATTAATTTGTACGGGTTAAGTGATATTGTTATTAAATAAAAACTATATTGACTAATCATAAATGGTAAAGTTTACTACAATTTATCGACCCGCAATATTTTTAAAAGAATTTTGATTTTTTTTTTTTTGTGTTAATGTTTGAAAAAGAAATTGATGTTTTACTTACATTCTCCAAAGGGTCCTGCTTTTAACTAATAAATACAAAGCGAGACAAAATTTAATTTCTCGAAATTTCAATAATTAAGTAATGTGGAGGTAACAGATGTAAAAAAAAAAAATATACATTTCTACCAAGATTTTCTAAAATAATTTCTAATATAATTTAATTCATTTGTGGATAAGTCCTGAAACTTATTGAAATTCGACAATTATTTGATTTTTGCTAGAATTTCCAAATCAATGTGATTTTACCGAAAAAAAGCCGCTAATCTTTTTAATAGTAATCTTTGCTGCCACAGTGGACGCATGAAAAACAAGATTTTTAACCAAAATGTCGAAGGTGCTAGAAAGGGTTAAAAAGACAATAATCAAAAAATACTTTGGTCTTTCCTTTTAAAATAACATAAATATTTTGACGATAAAACTTTGTCTTAATAAAGTTTGGGATCTGTTTTTGCATCAGGCGATGGTTTTTTTCAGCGAATTATTGCAGGTACCTATTTTTCTCTATTTCAAAACTAATTTAAATTGACTGAAATTTTTTGTTTTGAAACTAAAATAGTTGATTTTAGCCATCCGTTATCACGAGGTAATTCTCTTTATTAAAAAAATCTTTCAAAAATAAAATATACTTTTCTGAAATTTTATTTGAGGAATATTAGGTGATCTAAACTAAAAAGTTTAATTAATCTGATTTGAAACAAATATTACTTTAAAATATCGTAGAAATGTATTTTTTAAAACACGGATAGAGGTGCTTATTTAAGGTGTTGACAGATTGACTGACAGAAGTTTATCAAATTTTTTCTACTGTGGATATATCTGTAGTGTAGTGTAAACATTGTCATTACTTGAGGAATAACGCGAGAGCTTTTTTTTATATAATTTTTAACTGCAAAGTAATCTTAAGAACTTAAGAAATTATTCTCCGTAATCTAATTTTTTATGAATTGTAAGTATTTTGACTTTAAATTTACTATAGTTATCGCTCTTATTTTCTGATAATGTCGTGTATGGACGTCCGTACTTACAAAAATCGGCGCTTTTATAAACGTGTATGAACTTTATATACACCTACAAAAAACTCAAAATTTGTTTTAAAATATTAGGGATCGCTAAATTGTAATAAGCTTAGTCATTTATGATTAGTAAATATAGTTTTTGCTTAATAACAATATAAACCAATCCCTGGAAAGTAAGAAAGGATTTTGAAAGATTTAAAAATTTATAAATTATAATTAAAATTTGAAAAAAAATGAAAACACTTCTTGTAAAAAATGTTTATTTATAGTGCCCATAATATCTCTTATTTATAGAAGTAATTAAAAGCTTTTTTAATTAAATAATGTTTTAGCTTTATTGCATTTTTTATTTTATGATTCAGGGCAGATTTTCGGTAACTGGGGTCTTGTTTTACAAAAAGAAATTGATGATTTAAATTCTCCTAGGAGTTCTGCTTTTAACTAATATAAACTAAACATTAAGCAATACAAAATTTAATTTTTCGAAATTTCCTAAAATAAGTATGCGTATCTGTGTGGGGTGGAGTGTGTGTGGGGGGTAACAAATGTAAAAAAAAAATTTTACCAAGATTTTCTAAAAAGAAACATTTCTAAAATAATTTCATTCAAATGCGAATGTCAGTGTGTCACACCTTTTCAACTTTACTCCTAGAGCCCGTAGCCCAACAAATCATACCATTTTGGAATCAAGCCGACTCCATGAGCAAAATAAAAACATTGCGGACCGGATCCAGACCCGAAATCCTGAAATTTTGGATTCCTAAGTTTTCATTACTGCAATTGTTCTCGGCGATTTTTTACGTGATTTTTATGCGATGAATTTTTTATACGATAACAAATTTTATAACTTCGAAATAAATTTGGGAATAATTGGAATTAATTGCGAAATTCAGCGAAAGTCACCCATGAAATAAAAATAATTGCTTGTCCGGAAAGTAAGGACCTACGCTCTTAATGCAATAACTAAAATGCAGCGATCAATTTTGCGTTCTTCTGTAGTTTATTGTTGCCTATCGCAGCAGTATGCCTCGCAAAAAGAAATCTCCGCCAACAGAGGACCAAATTGGAATCAAAAGAGCCAAGGCTGCAGCGAAGAAAAGAAAGTCCCATGCAAATGAAAACCCTTTATCAAACGGCTTCCACTGCTGAAAATATGCAAAAACTTAGGGACTCTCAAACTCTTGAACAAGCCGAAAGCCCAATCAAGAGCTCTCCGCAGGAGATAGCTTAAATGCCGCTCGATAGGGCTGCTTTTAAGCAAGTTTGTAAATAAGTCTTGAAACTGTCATTAAAATTCGACAATTATTTGATTTTTTGCAAGAATTTATAAATCAGCATTTTTTTTCACCGCAAAAAGGACGTTAAAATGTTCTATATTTATTGCTGACGGAAAAAAATCAAGATTTTTAACGTTCTATAAAGAAGCATGAATTTAATAAAAAAATTCGGCAAATTTGCAGATAATGCTCCAGTGACCAATTTTTTTGTTTAAAAAAAGAATCATTCCTGGCGTAAAAAAGCCTGATTATTCCCAAAATAGCATTAAAAATTGAGGGAAATTTACCGTTTAATTGACAGTCTTAGTTATGTCCCGGTTACAACACGGCCGCCATTACTGGCCTCGATTACTGCGCGAAAGTGTACCCATTTACTGGAACGCACAGATAATGCCCCAGTGACCAATAAAAAACCCCCCAAAAAACAAAAAAAAAACAAACATTATTCTTGGTCTGAAAAAGCCTGATTATTCCAAAAATAGCATTAAAAAGCTACCTTTTAGGAGAGTATTGACAATCTTTGTTTGGTCCCGGGTACAGCCTGACGGCCTCAGTTAGGAATCTGTGAAGGCGCTGAGTATGGTGTTAAGATTGTCAATATCTCCTAAACGTTAGATTTTCCTTAATTTTTATTGCTATTTTTGGAATGATCAGGATATTTTTACACTAGGAATGAGACTTTTTAAAAAATTGGTTATCTGCAAATTTTCAAAAAAATTCATTGGTTTTCCTCAATCTTAATAACATTTGACCTGAAAACTATTTTTTTTATTAAGTTTGGAGCATTTTTTCATCATAGTATGCTCATTTTTTAGTAAATCTGTGGAGGTACCTACTTTTTATATAAAGATTATTTTATTCAAATTTAAACTCGGTAAAATTGCAGATTAAGACCCAGAAACCAATTTAAATAAAAAGTATCATTCCTGGAATAAAAAAAAAACAAAAACTGATTATTCCAAAAATAGCATTAAAAATTTTCCGAAATCTATCGCAATCTTAGTTGGGTCTCTGGTATAGCATGGCCGCCGTTACGGGACTACTTTACTGCGCGCTGACCTCCTCGATTACTGAGCGTTGGCCTCCTCGATTACTGCGCGAAAGTTTACCCATTTACTGAATAATTAAAAAACAAAACAAAAAATACATTCCTGTTGTAAAAAAAAGCGTGATTAAAGTTTGAGGAAACTAAAGGGATTTTCTAAAAAAAAATATTGCAAAAATATCTCCTAAAACGGTAGGTTTTCGCAAATTTTCAATGCTATTTTTGGAATAATCAGACCTTTTTACGCCAGGAATTATGCTTTTTTTTAAAAAAATTATTCTCTGGGGCCTCATCTGCAATTTTACCTTAAACTTTAGGTAGAAAAATAAATGTTGACTAGCCCCCCCCCCCAATACTTTTTAACTTTTATATGCTGAAATAATGTCAAATCTTTTCCCAAGGCTCTATGGAAGAGCTTTCCTTCAATTTGTCAGTGAAATCTGAGAAAAACCTTCTCTAAGACTATGAAATGAAAATGTGACAATTCCAATATCCAAGAAATTTTTTTTTTATTACTCTTTGATTTTATGGCATTGTATCGCTCCACCCACCCTTATACCTTTATCCATTCTTTCCCTATCAGCTCATTGTTTTCCTCACTTCTATGTAAAAAAAAAAAAAAAAAAAAAAAAGACACAGACGTGATCAATAAAAGTCAAAGGACTGGTGCCAAAGTAGGAACTTCTTACATAAGTGCGAAAACTTTGATCTCAAGATTTTTCAGTTGAACTCAAAAATCTATAAAAATTGGGTTTTATTGCTGTAAAAAAGTAAATTTAAAGGGACAAATGTGGACTTTTATTTACCGGCTTTGTTGTTAACCAGTTTTTTTTTTAGTTATTTTCTGTTGTTTTAATTTTTCGTTTTAACTTTTAATTTTTTTTTACAAAATATTTTTATTCGAATTTTTCGTAACTTTGATGTAACAACTGCAAAAGAAAAATATCATTAATTTTTTTTTAAGTGTTTTACTTTTAAAGGAATATTTTGCTGATAGGAAATATTAAATTTAACTATTATTATCTTAAAACTAAAATAAAAGTGTCATATAGGAATAAAATATCGCTGTCGACACTTGAGTTTGAACATAGATTGCCAGTGAGCAAACACAGGCGATCCCATTATTGAATTCAGTAGACCATGTGACCATAGAAGAAACGAATGTATGTAGGATGTAGCTGACTTCATTTCTAGTCTATCCTCTATTTTCAGATCTCCAGTTATTCTATCCTCTATTATTATACGGACTGCTAGTATCGACTCTATTCACTATACTATTTCTCTATTTGGATCACTATACGGATTACTATTCGAGCGAGTATTATCAAGCAAGTACTATTAGTGCGAGTGATATTCGAAGGCGTCTGACACCAGTATTGTTCAACGGCGTTACTATAGTTGACATCTGCGATTACAAAGTCTCTACTACAACGAGCATTCCAAATTGACAACGAATATTCGTTGACATCGCAAAAGTGGCAACGTGTGAAGGATTTTTAATTAAAAAAAATCATTTTAAACCTTTTATCACGTTTATGTGAGGTACCTACCTATGTTATTATTTTACTTATTTCGGATTAACGAACGTTTATTTAAGAACGTGTATTGGCTTTAATAAAAAGAAAATATCAGTTTTATTATTGTATTAATTTTCGTATTTAGGATTCCAAAACGTTTCATTCGATTCATGAATTTTAATTGAAATATAAATAACATCCCTAAAAATCCTAATTCAAAAGTGAATACATACTGTATTTACGAGGTAACTTTATGCATAAAAATGCTGTATTTACTTTTCACGAGATAATTATCATTATTAAATAATCTAATAATAAAAATATTATTAGATAATTAAATGAAACTTATGAAAAATGATCCATAATCATCAGTCAGTTATGTGCCATGCGTGATACACGCTTAGGCGATCATGTATCTTTCGATACATGACTGACGAGGCAGATTTTTTAATTTTCTTTCATTTTAATTTTTAGTTGCTAAAATATAAAAGTTAAATATGAGAAAAATGATCCTGCATAACAGTTTACAGGAAACTTTAAAAAAAAAAAATATTAGGTATGTTTTGTTATTGTTTTCAATTTGTGGCTTCTTTTGTGATTAAATTTGAAATTCCCGTAAATAGCAGAAGATACTGAGAATTTTATAATTCATTTTTTTTAAAAAAGTTGACAAGAAATTAACTCATTTGAATTTTATCTATAAGATTGTGTTATTTGGAATACTTATTAAAGATTTTTTTATACTTATGTTCACTCAATATAAGGCCAAAGAGTCACTCAAAGTAGAGATTTACTGAATAATGTTGCATGAACAGAACAAGAGGAGGTAAGAAGTGCTGTTCATGAGGTTCTATATGAGAGATAATAGTTAACCATAGATTTGAAGAGTTTAGTATTTTAATGATTGGGAAAACATCCTATTAGGAGTTTGCTCCACAATGTAGCAGTCCTAGGGAAGAAGCTATCCAAGTGAGAATTTCCTTCTCACTAGTGGAATCTGAAGGGAATAAGGATGCTTCAACCCTGTGGATATGGCATAATGGTGGGAGGAAAAGAGTAATGTTTATAATTGACCAAACAAGTGTTATATTTTATTTGCATAATTTTTTTAAATATATATATATATATTTGTATGACTATGAGTCCTGGGTTCAAATCTCTCCATGGTTGATTTGTCATGAAGCAGATTTCCTGATATTATTGGTCCGGGGGGGGGGGATCCCAGCATGCGGCACATTTGGAAAGTGCCTGAAAACTACACCATGCGTTGACCCAAGCCTTGTGAGTGAAACTGGGTAGACGGAACCCTTGCCATTTCGTTCTGCAGTAGACCATTTGCCATCCAATGCTATAGAACCCAGTCTGTCCTGCTATTTTATGGGGGGTGGGGAGGAGAAGAAGAGGATCCATACCTTTCCCACGTAAAGTGGAATTCGAACTCGGCTCTACCAATTCCTCAATCCGAGCCGCTATCAATTACTCTACAGTGCCTCCTCATAATAATCATAGAAAATTTAAATATAAAAATATAATTATTTTAAAAAAATTTATTCTGCTAGGGGTGGGGTTTTGTCCGTTTTCAACTTTCGATAGCAACTTTTTTTTTTTTGTTAGGTCCAAACCATAAAAGAATTAAAAACAAAAACAAAAAAGATGCGTCTTCTATTCCGAAATTCCGCCATGACAGTGTAAGTGCTATTTTCACTGAATGGGTAGGGTGGAGCTTGTGTTGTCAAGTTTCATAGTTGTATCATTTTGAGACAAAGTTTCAGATCAAAGAGCAAGGCAGATGGAGGGTGGAGCACAGAAGAAGACCAATGTTGCACAGTTAACCCATTAAAAAAAAATCAGGGATATGGAAAAAAAAAAAAATACAAACCCACAATGACATCAAAATCTGCGAAAGTTTTCCACCCTTTAATAGTCGGTTGTGCTTAGTTTAATTTGTAACATACATAAATGTAGGTAAAAAAAACAAAGGTTGATAAGGTAGCGAGGAACATAAAAAACACTACCAGGGGCCACCAATCTTGTCCTTCTCGCTAGTCGGAGTGTTCGGGGTAGTACAAGCCGGTCCTGGGTAGTATCGTAGTTGTTTTGTTTTTTTTTAATCAACATACACATGTTATCATCAGGAAGCGAAACGAAAGTTCGTTACTTACCATACAATAAAAATAAACTCCAAAAACACAGGAGAGATGGCCGATTATAATTCTCCACAGATTCACTTTTCTTTACTATCCGTGAATTGCCACGAATCCTCCAAGATCGTGGAGTGGTTTCCCTTTGCCTTCTCCATGGTGTTGAATTCAGAGTAGTCATCAATGTCATGTCCCTTCAGGATGTAGGTGAGCATAGCTCTCCACAGATTCCTTTTTCTTTATTATCTGTAAATTGCCATGAATTCTTAGGAAAGATAGTGGAGTGGTTTCCCTTTGCTTTCTCCATGGTTTTGAATTCAGAGTAGTCATCAATGTCATGTCCCTTCAGGATGTAGGTGATCATGGCTCTCCACAGATTCCTTTTTCTTTATTATCTGTGAATTGCCATGACTTCTTGGGAAAGATAGTGGAGTGGTTTCCCTTTGCCTTCTCCATGGTTTTGAATTCAGAGTAGTCATCAATGTCATGTCCCTTCAGGATGTAGGTGATCATAGCTCTCCACAGATTCCTTTTTCTTTATTATCTGTAAATTGCCATGAATTCTTAGGAAAGATAGTGGAGTGGTTTCCCTTTGCCTTTTCCATGGTTTTGAATTCAGAGTAGTCATCAATGTCATGTCCCTTCAGGATGTAGGGGATCATGGCTCTCCACAGATTCCTTTTTCTTTATTATCTGTGAATTGCCATGACTTCTTGGGAAAGATAGTGGAGTGGTTTCCCTTTGCCTTTTCCATGGTTTTGAATTCAGAGTAGTCATCAATGTCATGTCCCTTCAGGATGTAGGGGATCATGGCTCTCCACAGATTCCTTTTTCTTTATTATCTGTGAATTGCCATGACTTCTTGGGAAAGATAGTGGAGTGGTTTCCCTTTGCCTTTTCCATGGTTTTGAATTCAGAGTAGTCATCAATGTCATGTCCCTTCAGGATGTAGGTGATCATAGCTCTCCACAGATTCCTTTTTCTTTATTATCTGTAAATTACTATTGGGTAGCAAGTTCAATCCTCACTGAGTGCTCGATACTTTTGGCCTTGTGCAACATCTAAGCGTAGCTAATTACGAGATTGGATTTTGTTTTGTTAAATTTCAAACTCGCATTTCTAATCAAAGATACATTAAAAAATTCAAATTTGAATAAATTAAGCAGATAAAAATCTTAATGCATAGCTGTAGCAGACAAATGTTTTGGGGTGGAGAGCAAAACATTAGAATTTAGCTTTAAGGCCGCCAACATGATTAGAGGCAAGAACATTTAAAATTTCCAGTACCTTCTTGCTTTGATAGATTTTTTCTTTTCTATTATTTCATTCTTTATTGTATTTTATTAAAATTAAACCCTGTAAAATTAAAAAAAATACTACAATTGGTAAAAATTTGGGGGAGCTAAGCCCACTCCCTCCACTACATCCTGTTGCTACGGCCCTGTAATGAATGAAATACATTTTGCTACCCTGCTAGGCGTAAGCTATTCTCGGGTGCCAAATGAATATTCCCTGCTTGTTAATTTTTGGATTTTTTCCACCCTCCGGAGCTCATTAAGAACCCCCGTCACCACCATTCTGCTTATTAATTTTTGACTTTTTTTTTAGATGGACATATATTTATAAACGTTGGCAAGACTTCAGTGCAATATTTTCGATTTTGCTAAATCATTTTACTAAATGACGTTGACAGACATTTTATTTTTAGTTTCATTTCTTCAATGTTTTGTTATAGTTTGAAGGACTTATTTTCAATTATTTTCCAACCAGCCCTATTTATTGACATCCCCCGTTTATTAGATTTTCCTCTCCTCCATCGTTTTTTACATTTTCTGATTTTACCAACCCACCATGACCCCATTACGACCGCCACCTTTTATTTGGTATCCGAAAGTTGTTCATATCGCAAATTATTAGGCTTAGTTTGGCACAGGGCTATCAATGTGAGTTCGATATTCAAACTCGCTTCATAGTGGTAACAGATTGATTGTCTAATTCTTTAATCACTATTGTTCAGCTCGTTCAACAAAATGTTCAAATTATGATTATGGGATCAAATTTTGTAATAAATTAAATAAATCTAATAAAATTTATTCAATTGTATGTTTTTTTTCCTTTGTTAACAATTAAGTATGTGCTTGCAACTTAACCCAAAATTTGAATTTAAAATAATTCGTTATTTTTTTGTCGTACAATCTATGGGATTTAATGTGAGGTGAACATTAGTCGACTGTGTCGTAGAATAAGTGTTGACTGTTGAGCTAATCATTCTCTTTTACTACATTTCTTATTGATTATGATTTTAAAATTCTGATTTTTATTAATTGGCAAATACCAATTGATCAATATTCCTTTTAAAAAGCTGTTGCTGAATAGGCTTTAATTGCTGGTAATGATAAATATTCAGAATTAATCTAAATTTATATTTAAAAAGAAAAGACAACACAGAAACAAGAAATCATCCCCGTTTTGTTTAAAGAAGCCTTCTTCTAAAAATCTTTCTTCAGCAGAAGACAAAAAAAAAATGTAGCCGACCGTATTGTTTGTGTGTTTCTGGTGGAGGGATTAATTTAACAAACTAGCCTGTCCAGACGACACCATGATTTCGATCCACGGTAAGGTCCCCTTGGAGTGTAGCCTTGTACCAGATTAGCTTTTAGGTTAAGTTTCGATAGCCAAAGTTTAATTCTGAAAATAAAAATTAATTTATTTCAGTCCTATTATTGATAATTATTTTAATATATTTTTTCAAGTACAAGTGTAAATTCGAAATAATGGCTCTCCATGGCTTCCTTTTTAAATACCTCTGAATTACCATGAGCTCTTGTTGGGGGATGGTGGAGTGGTTTCCCGTTGCCTTCTCCACGGTTTTGAATTCAGAGTAATCATCTATGCCATGTTCCTCCAGGATGTAGGCGATCATGGCTCCCCACAGATTCCTTTTTCTTTATTATTTATGAATTGCCATGACTTCTTGGAAAAGATAGTAGAGTGGTTTCCCGTTGCCTTCTCCGCGGTTTTGAATTCAGAGTTGTCCTGTTACTCAAGGCAAAGGAGCTCAATATATATATTGGTGGGAGGAAGAAGATATGGTTTCGTACTTTTGTGAAGGGCAATTTTGCAAAAAATAAAATCGGCAAGCTGAGTTCAAATTTCCGACGAGCAGACAAGGCGGAAATTTGAACAACTTGCCGATTTCACATTATGTACCGATAGTAAACGCCTTGCAATTTGCCACTAACCTGTATTCACTCGCATTTTTCATTTGTTTTACCAATGGACATAATATATAGATAAGTGTAAAAAAGGCACTTAATTAGAGGCAGAGTCCATTTTTGTTGCGTCATGCGCAAATAACTCATTAATGGAATCGACGTCTTTACCAAGTGAGCTAAGACATTTACCCTACGTGTAATCAAATAAAAAAAAAAAAAGAAAACGACTTGAATAATTTCATTATTACTAGAGACTCTTGTGGAACGATTTATAGCGTAGCTGACTGCAACACTATCAAAGTTAAAAACCAGCTCCATTTCTTATTCCTTTTCCTTTTGTATACTGATGCTATACAATCTTCCTACTCTCTTCTTCGTCAGTACATTATTCTGATAAATCTGTCTTCTCCAGAGAGTTAAATATTTGGCTGTTATTACAGGTTGAAAATTAAGGGTTTGAGAGACTTGCTTCAAGTCTATAAGCCTGTTCCCGGGCAGAAAAACAATTAGTAAAATAATCAATATTTTGACCAGACTAGCCACAACACCAATTTATTGTATTAACAAAAAGAATCTTTTATGCTACTTGAATATTGTAGATTTTACTAGTATGAACGTAACTGGGGAAAAGATGGTAGCCAACAAATAATAGCCGTTACAAAGTCTACACACACGATCATAGGATTTTCTGATTTAACAAGCAACGTTTTTACTGGATGAGCCACGATGGACTACGATTCGTAGTTTCACAGAGAAAAGAAAGGGACTAGTTTTAAAATGGCAATGTTTGATGTTGGTTTTTGTATGTGTGGCGTAATATTGGATGAATTGGTCCAATTAGATGTTGGGGTTAATTATATGCGTAAAATTGGTAGGGTTGTGTAAAGCGTTAAACTCGAATACCGAATAAGAAAATTGACAGTTGCTGAGTTGGTTCGAAAAAAAATCACTATTTGAAAAACTCGTTTATTTCCCACGGTTTTAAAACATAAGTAATGTAATACAACTGAATGAATTTGTCAATATTTAAAAATACAAATTTAAACACCTTTATTGTCTCGATAGAGCTCACGTAATGTCAGTTTTTATTACACAAATCAAATTTTTGCACAAAATTTGTATCGCAGTGAATTGTCATTACATGATAGCTGTCGATTCATTTAAACGAGTATGACTATCATTGACAAGATTGATTAATGTTTTTGATTCTCGTGAGAACGACAAAGGCTCTTAAAACCAGCAAGTAACTTACAAAGCTTATTGCAAATGCGTCAAATTGTTTTGTACAGGGCCTGGCCTGTTTTGTAAAGTCGGTTCAGCTAGCTCTTGGGTTTTCATGTAAGAGGTTAGATTGGAAAGGTTTCTGCGGTTTTTCTGACACACTCCGCATGTTAAGTTATTTCCAACGTAGTGCTTAAGGCAATTTGTGAAAGGCTATTCTTGTGGTTAACGATGACTGAATTGGTGAATTGCCACATTCATCACATGTAAATTACTGGATTGCTGGAACAATGATTTCCCCTATCCGAGCTGTACGCTTGACATTTTCCCAACTCATTGCATGTTCTTGGAATAACTTACTCAGAATCATCTACATATACACATACATACTTACGACGTTGGTGTAAGAATCACGTGCCCCCCATCCCCGAGTCTATGATACGAGGGGGCCCACTCAACTACATATCAATTTTCATAAGGTAGTATTCTTATAAAATACAAATTTTATTCTAACTTAATTATGTACAGTAATGGATTACATGGAATACAGGTGAACAATTCAACTAGAAAAATTGAAAACAAATTCAATGTATGTAAATTCAAATTAGAGACCTGTCATAATAGATCATTCCATCTATAATTAAATCAACAATGGTTTGTGGCAACTTTTTACATCAACTGAAGATTTTTCTTATTAAACAGTTGAATAATTTTAACACATTCAACATGATGGATAAAAACTATTAAAATTTACATAGCGTTTTTTTGAGAATTAGAGGGAACAATACAAATTCACGGATTTGGACAAACGAAGACACCCAGAATGGCGTCAAAATTTGCGAAAGTTATTCTTTAATAGTTGTGCTTAGTTTAATTTGTAAATTATATAAATGTAGGTAGAAAAAAAGCAAATATTGATAAGATAGCGAGGGTCACAAAGCACTGCCCGGGGATCCCAATCAGGCTCTCACGCCCCCGGTCCGGGTTTCGGAGGGTAGCAGTCGCCAGCCCTGCATATTTGCATAAAAGTGAACAGCTGATCGTTTCCGAGTATACCAATTTGGGTTGAAAGCCGGAGGAATATTCATTCATGCGAAAGTTTTCTTGACCAAGTAGACCTGGCGGAGCCCATCTTTCTTCGGGTTAAACCACAGCCTTTATCCACCATCCTTTATAGGCTTGCATTGGTCATGGACCCGTGAGCGTTCATTCCATCGCGGTAATCCTCCATCCTGGCCGTTGACTTCAGTCTCGGAAGCCCTCTACCCAAGAATACCGTGCCATCGCCACACTGGCTTCGTCCATACCTATGGAGCCCAGTCTACCCCATTGTGTGAGATGGCCGTTAACCCTACAAGAGGGTTTATCTGCTCTTCATCCGGTCCTGTTCTTTTGGGTGTCAAGCCACTCCCTCCTTACCAAAAAGCCTGGTTGTGGAACCGGTTTAGTCACCGATGAACCGACCATGTGACAGGTAGTGCTGAATTACAGGGTACCAGTAAACTAAATTGGCAATATAAGAACAAAAAAATGCCTTTGAGAAATATTGCAAAACGAGATCTGGGAAAAATTAAAAGCAAGAATATTCCTATTGGCAAAGCTTGGACTGCAATGGACAAAAAAATTAATAGCCTGAAAATCTGATTTTTCAGATAAAAATAAAACGTTCTATCAAAGTGCAAGACAGATACGCCTTGCACTTTGATAGCACCGCATAGGCCAGGCATAAGCAACCGCTTTCAAACAGAAGGCCGCATAAGGTACATGACATCATAAGGCGGGTCGCACTTCTAAACAAAATCAAGGTAATCTTTTCATTAAAGATACCGCAGGTATTTTCCCAACAAAAGACCATGCACATCAGCATCTGTCTTAGAAATAGGGAAAAGCCGATTTTTTTCTTTGGATAAAAGATTCCTTGACGTTTCTTGTTTCTGACGAATGATCTTCCATAGTGAAAATTACCAATGGTTTAAAATGCTACAACTTTATCTTCAAGGAAAAATTACAAAATTCAACAAACATTGTACTTAATCATTGTGTTTATCTATGTGGTTATGCATGAGAGTGTGTGAGTGAACAAGTGAGTACGAAAGGGAACAAGAAACATTTTAATAAACGTTATTTCTTTACATGAAATTAGGCGTGCCATTCAGAAAGCCAATCAGGCAGCATGTGACCCATGAGCAGCAAACTGCTCATGACTGGCAGAGACATTTACAAAATGATTGCAAAAGAAGCTAGATGGCACGTATCCAAAGACGTCACGTGTTTCATTGTCTGTCATTGAAACAGCACACTATTGTAATGACAAAAGTACGCAGGCGTAGGCTTTAAGAAAGCTTTATTTAGCTGAGAATACAAGGTTCGCATATAGTCCTTTTATAGTCCCAGTAAAGAGAAATAGCTCTCTGAAAAAGGAGAGTAAAAAAAAAAAAATACAAGGGGAGACCACTCTTGATTATTCATAACAACTATAAAAAAGCGGCTCTATGTAAATCAGGATTGTTTGTTTTTATCATTTAACACCAAGCAAAGCGATAATGCCCCTAAGACGCAAGTGACTACTGTGAGTAAAAGAGAATGAAACGAATTCAGACGAAGGAACCGGAAACAAGTGATAAACTTCTATTCCCGTTCAAAAGACTAGATGATTATGACTTTTGGGGCCCCTAAGCTAATGAAATTATTCTCCCCCACCTCATAGAGCCATCTTCTAACTCACCCGCACCGGTATTGAATATTTTTTACTCATGATATATTTTAGCGATATTTGCATAGCTTGAAGTAAACTTATTGCAAATTCTTTATATATACTAGAACAGCTATCTTTTGTTTGTCAATAAAAAATATTATTTGAGAAATACCAATTTTACTATTTATTGCAAACCAGGTTAGCACATATTTCAACATTACCGTAGTACCCCCCCCCACAGAAAAAACCCAGATTTTTTTATAACCAACATTATAACCAAGCTTGAGAGGCCTTAGACTGTAGCCTATACTAGAGAGCTTGTTGAAATGACTAGATGTAACCGTAGGTGTTATGTTAACAGCTTCTTCTCTCACACTTCTCGCTTGTGGAACTCTCTTCTGGTCTCTTACTTTCCTGTCAACTTTGATCTTAAAAATTTAAATTCAATGTCAATCGCTATCTTCAGTCTTCTTAATTCTTGTTCTTTTATTGTTCTATCTGCTTAATAATGTTTTCTCTTTTCTCAAATTCTTTCACACTTAGTAATTCCCTTGCGTCTTAGTGGTTTTATAGTGGGTTATCAGTTATAGTGAAGTGTATGAGTGTTGAAACAGATTAGTTTGATTTGGCCTTGTTAGTTAGATAGCCCACCATAAGAGGGGTATAAAACAAGAAAATCAAATTGTAAAGTGAAACAACAAATTTATATACATATAAATCAATTAAGGTCTTTACAAATGAAATTAATGTATTTTGGTTGATACAAGGTCATCAAAATGTTCATAGTAGTCCTTGCAAGAATGAGTTTCTGTGTACGTAGGCAGGAACGTTTTTGTGTGGATATATGTATGTATGAGCGTTATCGAAGGGTAGGAATATCTTTGAAGTAATCACTTAGTCTTAAATTATTCCGTTCGTTTATCAAATATAAAAGAGGTGAAGGAGAAAGGTAGAGATAATAATAACGATCGCTTGACGTTTGTCAAAGGACGTGTTAATACGCTCGTCTCCTCTCTGGTGACAGGCGAACTTGCCTGTCTTTTATTTTGTTTGTGGGGCTTGAAAAGGTCATTTGGGAAATCACTCCCGCATATGTTTCGGGCCTTTCCATTGGACGTCGAACAAACTTCGCATCGGCTCGCGAAAAGGTCCGTAAAAGAATTTGTTTCTGAGAATTGAAGATTATTTGAATATTGTTTTTAAATGTTTCCTAGTTTTCTATTGGCCGAAAAACATTTCGCATCAAGGTGTGAAATTTCACGAGTTTTGTTTTGGATTCGCTTTTGCGTGTGTGTTAAGCAAAGTTTGTAAATTCGAGTATTTTTAATTTCTAACAAACTAAATGAGTCAGTGCTTAGCATTTGAATTTTAAATCTAGATCTTGTTTTGTTCTCTACAGTTTTATTGTCATGCATATCTCCATCCTATCCAAATATTAATCCAATGGAAAACATGTTTTGTCTGAATTTCTGGGAGTTATCATTATTTACACTGTTTATATTTGGTCTATTGCCCTCATCTTTGGTGTTTTTATCACAATATTTCAGCCGTTGTGCACTCCGACCTTCTTCAGGTACATATCGATCTGTGTAACCGACAGGGAATTCCGAAATGAACCCTTTATTTAATCTACGAGGGGAGACTGTCCTCGTTACACTGCTCATGTACCATCTAGTTCTTAAGTTATTTAGTACTATTCAGTTTTTCTCTTCCGTTTCTACTGAGTACAAGTACACACTGCCCGACCTAGGGACTGAACTCACAACCACCATGTCACCAAATTCACAAACCAACGCTTTTACCCATGTTGTTCGTTATTAAAAGAGATGTGTGTGAGAATTCATATTTGCGTCGTCCATGACAAGGGAGATAACTCATATTTGCCCGCTACGACTTTAATGGGTTACAGACTCGTGACGTGATTGCATGTGAACAAAATCAGCGAAAGTATCTAACGAAGATTAATAATCGAAACGCTTTGCGTATGAAGGAAGCCTTCACTATAGCTACAGCGATTGGAGCGGGTATCGGTCAAGTTGTGTAGTAAAATTTGTAGATAAGACAAAATAATGACAAGAAATTCGATACCAGATTTAACATTAATGAACTTATAATGACTTATGAACATTATTCTGGCTAGTAAAACTGACTGTCCTATTGATCTGCTACAAGAGTACTGTTAATGTAACTTGCAACACACTAAAACTACAATTTACATACGAACTACGCGAGCATAGCCAGTATGGTAAAAAAGGAAAAAGACCTTTGAATCGAAAACATGAGCTTCTTAAACAAGAAATTCACAAGAACCATCTAACCTCGGACGAAAGGAATGTTTCATTCTTATCTAATAACCAAATATGATTTATAAATAGACATAGACAGACAGAAATTTTAAATGTGTTTTTCTTTGTTTATATACACACAAACACACACGCAATTACGCTCCCCTCCCCCATATATACAGAGCGAGATTTTAGACATAGATTAGTTAAAGGGTGGTGATTTTTAAAGCATAGTTTAGATGTGGCACATGGTCAAAAGTATGGCGCACCCTGAGAGGATCGAATTCACTATTAAGTGGTAATTGATCTAGCGAAACAAGCTTGCTAACCATTACACCACAACGAAGTGCCCAAATGAGCTTGTTTTACTAAGCGTAGCTTAGTTGTGGCACAAGGTGATGATTCAGTCGAAATGCCCAAATATTAGTTAGATTCCTTTAAACAATTATGTTGCCAATCCAACCGAAAAAACGATTAAAATTATTGGAAGCACTTAACATCAAAGGACGGCAAAATATGAAAATGGCATAAAAGTAAAATTTTTGCAATAATGAACGAGAAGCGAGGCAGGGCGCATGTAGTCTAGGTAGCACACGGATTCCTTATACCATTACCAGCCTAGGAGAAGCAAAACTCTGAATTCAACCATTTACTGCCTTGTAGGTCTTACCTCTTTAACTTCTGAGAGGAGGGACGGAGTAATATCAACATGCCCAGTGCAAAAGGAACTGGCACGCCATTGCACTATTCTGCCTTGAATATCATCATGAACCACAATTGTGAAACTAAGGAGAGTGGTGACCACAACGGCGCTAACGGAATGAATAAATAAATTCTGAATATTTCATTAAAATTCAATAATTCGCTGATATTTCAAATGTAAATTATTACGTTCACTTTGTTTATGCAATATAAGTAAGGTTTTGAACCCAAATTCTTCTTCTTGCTAACGACACAAAAATTATGAGATAAAGATGATATTTTATAGAAATTTTGCGTTTGTTTTCGTTATGCATTGATTTTCGTCAAAATTGGGTGATCGTACCTAATTAATAACCACCGTAAAATCTGTTAATTATGAAAATAAAAATCCGCTATTAATTATGTTTATAAAAACAAATTAAGTATTAATTATATTCATTATTTCCTGCATTCATTATTTTTCTCCATTAATGCCCACCGTCCCCAAAGTATAAGTATAAATGAGTCGAACCATACACTTCGATCTAAAGATATTATTTACACTTTTAATATCCTAGATGTCTTCATCGTTCAAAATTTCTTCGCTTTTCGGCTTATTGGCAGGGATGAAAACATAGTATCTGTTCTCTTTTCATTTGAAATTCAAATCTTGCGTATTTCTAACGTATTTTAAGGGAAATATGATTTCTGAAAAAAAAATCAATTTTACCATCAAGTCTCCTGAAGATATAAAAAATATTTATATAATAAAAATTAGACTAACATGATTAAAAAAAAAACAACAAAAAATTCAAAATGAAGACAAAATTATTAGCAAAAACTTAAAAAAAACTCCAATTTAACCTGCCAAATTAAAGTTTGCAAAATGGCACGGTTTGATTGGACAGTTATAGTTTGAGTTTTGAACCAATATGGATAAAAGGCATATCCCCGCAAATAAGTTGATTTGATCCAGTTTGGAGCTACTAATTAGATACAGAGAGAGAAATTTTGGTCTCCCAAGGTATAAAGGCTACGACAGTTTCATGACTAAATATATACTACTGAAGAAGAAAGAAAAGAATTCTCAAAATTTTAGATTTTATCACAAATTTTCGAATGTGTGTTTCAAAACCTATAAGATTTTATCTCATATTTGCGAATGTCTATCACAAAAACTTCAAATATCTATTTAAATAAACTGAATATTTTGTCTAAAAAACAGAAATTTGAACTTACAAATACTATTATTCTGCCTTGACTATTTTGAGGCGCAGTAAGGAAATTTTGGGCCAGGCATATTTTGTATTTTGTAGAATTTGATGATATAAAAAATACTTTTTGTTATTTTGTTATAAATGTTATTTTTCAAATTTCACTTTGAGTAAGAATCTTGTCTTTTTTTCGTCATCGTCTCAGAAAATCCCTTTTGAAAAAGATAAGCTCATACAATCACGTAAACTTTTCTTTCTAAAGAGTGGTGGTAATTCAGTAAAACTCGGACTAAAAACATCCACAGGATAACAAAAATTTTATATATATATATATATATATATATATGTATATATATATATATATATATATATATATATATATGTGGGGGTGTATTTAGGCCTTAAGAATCCCCAGGGATAATAGAAATTGGGAGCCCCATGCATTACATAAGTTCGCCCCAACCGTGTCTAAAAAAAGTTATATTTTTAGATGATGCTTTAAAAAAACCTACATCAAAACCTAAATGAGGCTCCTTTAAGAGTCCCATCGAATTTTGTAATATATGCTTATTTTTTTTACATTTTACGTAATAGTTGAGGGTCTTGTTTGTTTGCGCTACTTTTAACAATCGGGAAAACTCTACTTCCATATCTTCCTAGGAAAATTAAATTCTTTTATTTTGAACAAAAATTGTAAAAGAAACTTCTTTTAATATATATATATATATATATATATATATATATATATAGTGGAACCTTACTTCACGGCTTTAATTCGTTCCTGACGGACGTTCGTAACCCGAAATGTTCGTAAACCGAAACTATTTTTCCAATATGAATCAATGTAGAGAAAAAAGTCACAGGACAATAAAATTGGGGGAAAAAAAAGCACGGCACAACATACAAATGCATACAACACGACGGTCGACTCAGAAATTATTCCGTTCGGGTTAACTCGGTTCAGCAATGTTGTTCGAGAACCGAAATGTTGTTTGATAACCGAAGCATTTTTTAACTCGAATTTTCTGTTCGAAAACCGATTTGTTCGACATGGGAAACGTTCGACAACCGAGACTCCTCTGTATATATATATATATATATATATATATATATATATATATATATATATATATATATATATATATATATATATATAATTTAAATAACCTTAATTTTTATAGAAATTTCAATTTAATTTATACAACCGATCAATTTATTTGTGTATTTATTTGACTGAGATTGTTTTGCGGTGTGATTTGATTACGTCACAGCCTTATGAAAATGGGACCAGTTCATTCATATTGTACTGATTAAAATATTTTTAAAAATACATAATATTAAAAAAATATATATAATAAAAATAAATAAATAAAATCCGAGAAAGATGGCGTTCATTATAAAATGTTTATTATTAATGAATATTTCTTAATTTCGCCGGAAGTAGTCTCGGTGTATTAAACGCCTGACTAACCGCAGCTTTTTTCTTTTTCTTTTTTCTTTTACATTTCTTTCTTTCTTTTCTTTTTTTCTTTCACGGTGGAGGCAGGTGGCGTGGTGCAAATGACGATTTTCCAACAATTCGTGAATAAATTTGAAATTGTTTTGACGTGACAAAAATAAAACCGTAATGACCGACATTTCTCTAATACGGTTATGGCTTCTGATATTTACGAAAGTAATTCAGCACAAAACCAAATGCAAGAAAATGAACCGAAGAAGATTATGTTGCCCCAGTCTACTAAGTAAGAAGGACCTACATCCCTAACACTTACTAAACCTGTGCTAGAGATCGATAAAAAATCAGTAATTTTTTTTGTAGCTAGGATCATATTGTTGGAATGGCTGACGGGGCTGAATATATCTAGCCATCCCAATATAAGATTACAATACACGCGATGTAATACATAAGCGAGTACATAAGCGACTAAAAACAAGGACGCACATAGCATCTAAGGGAGAAAGCACTTTGTCTGCATATTTACAGAAATTGGAATTATTCAAGTAGTGAACCGGATATATATTAAAAGATTGTGATTTAAGGTCTTTTTTATCATATCTCCCAAAGCAAGGCAATAAAGCCACCACTTGGAATTATTCAAGTAGTGAACCGGATATATATTAAAAGATTGTGATTTAAGGTCTTTTTTATCATATCTCCCAAAGCAAGGCAATAAAGCCACCACTTGGAATTATTCAAGTAGTGAACCGGATATATATTAAAAGATTGTGATTTAAGGTCTTTTTTATCATATCTCCCAAAGCAAGGCAATAAAGCCACCACTTGGAATTATTCAAGTAGTGAACCGGATATATATTAAAAGATTGTGATTTAAGGTCTTTTTTATCATATCTCCCAAAGCAAGGCAATAAAGCCACCACTTGGAATTATTCAAGTAGTGAACCGGATATATATTAAAAGATTGTGATTTAAGGTCTTTTTTATCATATCTCCCAAAGCAAGGCAATAAAGCCACCACTTGGAATTATTCAAGTAGTGAACCGGATATATATTAAAAGATTGTGATTTAAGGTCTTTTTTATCATATCTCCCAAAGCAAGGCAATAAAGCCACCACTTGGAATTATTCAAGTAGTGAACCGGATATATATTAAAAGATTGTGATTTAAGGTCTTTTTTATCATATCTCCCAAAGCAAGGCAATAAAGCCACCACGAAACAAGGGGTTACCGAAAATATAAGAAAAAGAACACTATTAAGGAGAGAAAATAGCAACAGAACACGAATTAAGAAGGCAGAAGACAACGATTGACATTGCATTTAAATTTTTGAAGATCAAATTTGAGTGAGAAGCAAGAGGCCCGAAGAGAGTTCCACAAGCGAGAAGTGGGATAGAAGAAACTGTTAGCATAGAGTTTACGATTTCATCTAGCCATCTAAACTATGAAATGATGAGACCTTGCTGCCAATCGAGTACTGCGCTTAAATCCATAAAGTCTAGGTACTGCAGAGGAAAGTAATATTTATTTAAATAATACAAAATATGGCACAAGGCCAAAGGGGCGATAGGGGAAGGCTGGTTTTCAATCTGTCATCTTAAACTTAGTTAGACACGATTACTGACTCAGGAATGCCACCGTATTTCTTACACTAAAAGAACACATTCTTACTTACCATTCTTACTACGGCCACCATACTACCTCAAAGTTTCCATGTAGTCCAAACTAGTTCCCAAAGGGAAGCTTCATCAGTACAATTGCAATGAATTTTATAGAAAAGGCAAAGAGAAGTTACGTTACTATGGTGGAAAAGGGATTGAAGCCGAGATGCTAGACCAGGGCCAATAACATTGCAGATTATTCATTGGATCTCATCAAGCATCTCTAAGTATTTAGCAAGAGCACCAGATCAGCTGTGACAGCAGTACCCAATGCAAGGTCAAATTTGAATTCAACAATTAAAAATTTTCATTATTACTTTTTGGCTAGTCTTTCTTCATCTTCGACTTGCTTTTTATCCCAACTTTCTCGGTTGAATCTTTTCCAACCATTAAAATAAGTCATGTGAAATCAGAGAGGTGGCAATATGGCTGTAGATTTAGAAAGAGTCACACCACTGAAGATATTTGAATTCAAAGATGAAGACTTTTCATTATTCATTTTTGGCTAGTCTTTTCTTCATCTTATTCTTGCTTTTTATCCCAACTTTCTCGGTTGAATCTTTTCCAACCATTAAAATAAGTCATGTGAAATCAGAGAGGTGGCAATCTGACTGTAGATTTAGAAAGAGTCACACCACTGAAGATATTTGAATTCAAAGATGAAGTCTTTTCATTATTCATTTTTGCCTAGTCTTTTCTTCATCTTATTCTTGCTTTTTATCCCAACTTTCTCGGTTGAATCGTTTCCAACCATTAAAATAAGTCATGTGAAATCAGAGAGGTGGCAATATGGCTGTAGATTTAGAAAGAGTCACACCACTGAAGATATTTGAATTCAAAGATGAAGTCTTTTCATTATTCATTTTTGGCTAGTCTTTTCTTCATCTTATTCTTGCTTTTTATCCAATGTTTCTCGGTTGAATCCTCTCCAACCATTAAAATAAGTCATGTGAAATCAGAGAGGTGGCAATATGACTGTAGATTTAGAAAGAGTCACACCACTGAAGTTATTTGAATTCAAAGATGAAGTCTTTTCATTATTCATTTTTGCCTAGTCTTTTCTTCATCTTATTCTTGCTTTTTATCCCAACTTTCTCGGTTGAATCCTTTCCAACCATTAAAATAAGTCATGTGAAATCAGAGAGGTGGCAATATGACTGTAGATTAAGAAAGAGTCACACCACTGAAGATATTTGAATTCAAAGATGAAGACTTTTCATTATTCATTTTTGCCTAGTCTTTTCTTCATCTTATTCTTGCTTTTTATCCCAACTTTCTCGGTTGAATCCTTTCCAACCATTAAAATAAGTCATGTGAAATCAGACAGGTGGCAATATGACTGCAGATTTAGAAAGAGTCACACCACTGAAGATATTTGAATTCAAAGATGAAGTCTTTTCATTATTCATTTTTGGCTAGTCTTTTCTTCATCTTATTCTTGCTTTTTATCCAATCTTTCTCGGTTGAATCCTCTCCAACCATTAAAATAAGTCATGTGAAATCAGAGAGGTGGCAATATGACTGTAGATTTAGAAAGAGTCACACCACTGAAGATATTTGAATTCAAAGATGAAGTCTTTTCATTATTCATTTTTGCCTAGTCTTTTCTTCATCTTATTCTTGCTTTTTATCCCAACTTTCTCGGTTGAATGCTTTCCAGCCATTAAAATAAATCATGTGAAATCAGAGAGGTGGCAATATGGCTGTAGATTTAGAAAGAGTCACACCACTGAAGATATTTGAATTCAAAGATGAAGTCTTTTCATTATTCATTTTTGCCTAGTCTTTTCTTCATCTTATTCTTGCTTTTTATCCGAACTTTCTCGGTTGAATCCTTTCCAACCATTAAAATACGTCATGTGAAATCAGAGAGGTGGCAATATGACTGTAGATTTAGAAAGAGTCACACCACTGAAGATATTTGAATTCAAAGATGAAGACTTTTCATTATTCATTTTTGGCTAGTCTTTTCTTCATCTTATTCTTGCTTTTTATCCAATCTTTCTCGGTTGAATGCTTTCCAACCATTAAAATAAGTCATGTGAAATCAGAGAGGTGGCAATATGACTGTAGATTTAGAAGGAGTCACACCACTGAAGATATTTGAATTCAAAGATGAAGTCTTTTCATTATTCATTTTTGCCTAGTCTTTTCTTCATCTTATTCTTGCTTTTTATCCCAACTTTCTCGGTTGAATCCTCTCCAACCATTAAAATAACTCATGTGAAATCAGAGAGGTGGCAATATGACTGTAGATTTAGAAAGAGTCACATCACTGAAGATATTTGAATTCAAAGATGAAGGATTTTCATTATTCATTTTTGGCTAGTCTTTTCTTCATCTTATTCTTGCTTTTTATCCAAACTCTTTCGGTTGAATCCTCTCCAACCATTAAAATAACTCATGTGAAATCAGAGAGGTGGCAATATGAGTGTAGATTTAGAAAGAGTCACACCACTGAAGATATTTGAATTCAAAGATGAAGTCTTTTCATTATTCATTTTTGCCTAGTCTTTTCTTCATCTTATTTTGCTTTTTATCCCAACTTTCTCGGTTGAATCCTTTCCAGCCATTAAAATAACTCATGTGAAATCAGAGAGGTGGCAATATGGCTGTAGATTTAGAAAGAGTCACACCACTGAAGATATTTGAATTCAAAGATGAAGTCTTTTCATTATTCATTTTTGCCTAGTCTTTTCTTCATCTTATTCTTGCTTTTTATCCCAACTTTCTCGGTTGAATCCTTTCCAACCATTAAAATAAGTCATGTGAAATCAGAGAGGTGGCAATATGACTGTAGATTTAGAAAGAGTCACACCACTGAAGATATTTGAATTCAAAGATGAAGAATTTTCATTATTCATTTTTGGCTAGTCTTTTCTTCATCTTATTCTTGCTTTTTATCCCAACTTTCTCGGTTGAATCCTTTCCAGCCATTAAAATAAATCATGTGAAATCAGAGAGGTGGCAATATGGCTGTAGATTTAGAAAGAGTCACACCACTGAAGATATTTGAATTCAAAGATGAAGTCTTTTCATTATTCATTTTTGCCTAGTCTTTTCTTCATCTTATTCTTGCTTTTTATCCGAACTTTCTCGGTTGAATCCTTTCCAACCATTAAAATACGTCATGTGAAATCAGAGAGGTGGCAATATGACTGTAGATTTAGAAAGAGTCACACCACTGAAGATATTTGAATTCAAAGATGAAGTCTTTTCATTATTCATTTTTGGCTAGTCTTTTCTTCATCTTATTCTTGCTTTTTATCCAATCTTTCTCGGTTGAATCCTCTCCAACCATTAAAATAAGTCATGTGAAATCAGAGAGGTGGCAATATGACTGTAGATTTAGAAAGAGTCACACCACTGAAGATATTTGAATTCAAAGATGAAGTCTTTTCATTATTCATTTTTGGCTAGTCTTTTCTTCATCTTATTCTTGCTTTTTATCCAATCTTTCTCGGTTGAATGCTTTCCAACCATTAAAATAAGTCATGTGAAATCAGAGAGGTGGCAATATGACTAGATTTAGAAGGAGTCACACCACTGAAGATATTTGAATTCAAAGATGAAGTCTTTTCATTATTCATTTTTGCCTAGTCTTTTCTTCATCTTATTCTTGCTTTTTATCCAAACTCTTTCGGTTGAATCCTCTCCAACCATTAAAATAACTCATGTGAAATCAGAGAGGTGGCAATATGAGTGTAGATTTAGAAAGAGTCACACCACTGAAGATATTTGAATTCAAAGATGAAGTCTTTTCATTATTCATTTTTGCCTAGTCTTTTCTTCATCTTATTTTGCTTTTTATCCCAACTTTCTCGGTTGAATCCTTTCCAGCCATTAAAATAACTCATGTGAAATCAGAGAGGTGGCAATATGGCTGTAGATTTAGAAAGAGTCACACCACTGAAGATATTTGAATTCAAAGATGAAGTCTTTTCATTATTCATTTTTGCCTAGTCTTTTCTTCATCTTATTCTTGCTTTTTATCCCAACTTTCTCGGTTGAATCCTTTCCAACCATTAAAATAAGTCATGTGAAATCAGAGAGGTGGCAATATGATTGTAGATTTAGAAAGAGTCACACCACTGAAGATATTTGAATTCAAAGATGAAGACTTTTCATTATTCATTTTTGGCTAGTCTTTTCTTCATCTTATTCTTGCTTTTTATCCCAACTTTCTCGGTTGAATCCTTTCCAACCATTAAAACAAGTCATGTGAAACCAGAGAGGTGTCAATATGACTGTAGATTTAGAAAGAGTCACACCACTGAAGATATTTGAATTCAAAGATGAAGTCTTTTCATTATTCATTTTTGGCTAGTCTTTTCTTCATCTTATTCTTGCTTTTTATCCAATCTTTCTCGGTTGAATCCTCTCCAACCATTAAAATAAGTCATGTGAAATCAGAGAGGTGGCAATATGACTGTAGATTTAGAAAGAGTCACACCACTGAAGATATTTGAATTCAAAGATGAAGTCTTTTCATTATTCATTTTTGGCTAGTCTTTTCTTCATCTTATTCTTGCTTTTTATCCAATCTTTCTCGGTTGAATGATTTCCAACCATTAAAATAAGTCATGTGAAATCAGAGAGGTGGCAATATGACTGTAGATTTAGAAGGAGTCACACCACTGAAGATATTTGAATTCAAAGATGAAGTCTTTTCATTATTCATTTTTGCCTAGTCTTTTCTTCATCTTATTCTTGCTTTTTATACAAACTCTTTCGGTTGAATCCTCTCCAACCATTAAAATAACTCATGTGAAATCAGAGAGGTGGCAATATGAGTGTAGATTTAGAAAGAGTCACACCACTGAAGATATTTGAATTCAAAGATGAAGTCTTTTCATTATTCATTTTTGCCTAGTCTTTTCTTCATCTTATTCTTGCTTTTTATCCCAACTTTCTCGGTTGAATCCTTTCCAACCATTAAAATAAGTCATGTGAAATCAGAGAGGTGGCAATATGACTGTAGATTTAGAAAGAGTCACACCACTGAAGATATTTGAATTCAAAGATGAAGACTTTTCATTATTCATTTTTGGCTAGTCTTTTCTTCATCTTATTCTTGCTTTTTATCCCAACTTTCTCGGTTGAATCCTTTCCAACCATTAAAATAAGTCATGTGAAATCAGAGAGGTGGCAATATGACTGCAGATTTAGAAAGAGTCACACCACTGAAGATATTTGAATTCAAAGATGAAGTCTTTTCATTATTCATTTTTGGCTAGTCTTTTCTTCATCTTATTCTTGCTTTTTATCTAATCTTTCTCGGTTGAATGCTTTCCAACCATTAAAATAAGTCATGTGAAATCAAAGAGGTGGCAATATGACTGTAGATTTAGAAGGAGTCACACCACTGAAGATATTTGAATTCAAAGATGAAGTCTTTTCATTATTCATTTTTGCCTAGTCTTTTCTTCATCTTATTCTTGCTTTTTATCCGAACTTTCTCGGTTGAATCCTTTCCAACCATTAAAATACGTCATTTGAAATCAGAGAGGTGGCAATATGACTCTAGATTTAGAAAGAGTCACACCACTGAAGATATTTGAATTCAAAGATGAAGTCTTTTCATTATTCATTTTTGCCTAGTCTTTCCTTCATCTTATTCTTGCTTTTTATCCGAACTTTCTCGGTTGAATCTTTTCCAACCATTAAAATAAGTCATGTGAAATCAGAGAGGTGGCAATATGACTCTAGATTTAGAAAGAGTCACACCACTGAAGATATTTGAATTCAAAGATGAAGACTTTTCATTATTCATTTTTGCCTAGTCTTTTCTTCATCTTATTCTTGCTTTTTATCCCAACTTTCTCGGTTGAATCCTTTCCAACCATTAAAATAAGTCATGTGAAATAGGAGAGGTGGCAATATGACTGCAGATTTAGAAAGAGTCACACCACTGAAGATATTTGAATTCAAAGATGAAGTCTTTTCATTATTCATTTTTGGCTAGTCTTTTCTTCATCTTATTCTTGCTTTTTATCCAATCTTTCTCGGTTGAATGCTTTCCAACCATTAAAATAAGTCATGTGAAATCAGAGAGGTGGCAATATGACTGTAGATTTAGAAGGAGTCACACCACTGAAGATATTTGATTTCAAAGATGAAGTCTTTTCATTATTCATTTTTGGCTAGTCTTTTCTTCATCTTATTCTTGCTTTTTATCCCAACTTTCTCGGTTGAATCCTCTCCAACCATTAAAATAACTCATGTGAAATCAGAGAGGTGGCAATATGACTGTAGATTTAGAAAGAGTCACATCACTGAAGATATTTGAATTCAAAGAAGAAGGATTTTCATTATTCATTTTTGCCTAGTCTTTTCTTCATCTTATTCTTGCTTTTTATCCCAACTTTCTCGGTTGAATCCTCTCCAACCATTAAAATAACTCATGTGAAATCAGAGAGGTGGCAATATGGCTGTAGATTTAGAAAGAGTCACATCACTGAAGATATTTGAATTCAAAGATGAAGTCTTTTCATTATTCATTTTTGCCTAGTCTTTTCTTCATCTTATTCTTGCTTTTTATCCAAACTCTTTCGGTTATATCCTCTCCAACCATTAAAATAACTCATGTGAAATCAGAGAGGTGGCAATATGAGTGTAGATTTAGAAAGAGTCACACCACTGAAGATATTTGAATTCAAAGATGAAGTCTTTTCATTATTCATTTTTGCCCAGTCTTTTCTTCATCTTATTCTTGCTTTTTATCCCAACTTTCTTGGTTGAATCCTTTCCAGCCATTAAAATAACTCATGTGAAATCAGAGAGGTGGCAATATGGCTGTAGATTTAGAAAGAGTCACACCACTGAAGATATTTGAATTCAAAGATGAAGACTTTTCATTATTCATTTTTGCCTAGTCTTTTCTTCATCTTATTCTTGCTTTTTATCCCAACTTTCTTGGTTGAATCCTTTCCAACCATTAAAATAACTCATGTGAAATCAGAGAGGTGGCAATATGGCTGTAGATTTAGAAAGAGTCACACCACTGAAGATATTTGAATTCAAAGATGAAGACTTTTCATTATTCATTTTTGCCTAGTCTTTTCTTCATCTTATTCTTGCTTTTTATCCCAACTTTCTTGGTTGAATCCTTTCCAACCATTAAAATAAGTCATGTGAAATCAGAGAGGTGGCAATATGGCTGTAGATTTAGAAAGAGTCACACCACTGAAGATATTTGAATTCAAAGATGAAGTCTTTTCATTATTCATTTTTGCCTAGTCTTTTCTTCATCTTATTCTTGCTTTTCATCCCAACTTTCTCGGTTGAATCCTCTCCAACCATTAAAATAACTCATGTGAAATCAGAGAGGTGGCAATATGACTGTAGATTTAGAAAGAGTCACATCACTGAAGATATTTGAATTCAAAGAAGAAGGATTTTCATTATTCATTTTTGCCTAGTCTTTTCTTCATCTTATTCTTGCTTTTTATCCAAACTCTTTCGGTTGAATCCTCTACAACCATTAAAATAACTCATGCGAAATCAGAGAGGTGGCAATATGACTGTAGATTGAGAAAGAGTCACACCACTGAAGATATTTGAATTCAAAGATGAAGTCTTTTCATTATTCATTTTTGCCTAGTCTTTTCTTCATCTTATTTTGCTTTTTATCCCAACTTTCTCGGTTGAATCCTTTCCAACCATTAAAATATGTCATGTGAAATCAGAGAGGTGGCAATATGACTGTAGATTTAGAAAGAGTCATACAACTGAAGATATTTGAATTCAAAGATGAAGACTTTTCATTATTCATTTTTGGCTCGTCTTTTCTTCATCTTATTCTTGCTTTTTATCTCAACTTTCTTGGTTGAATCCTTTCCAACCATTAAAATAAGTCATGTGAAATCAGAGAGGTGGCAATATGACTGCAGATTTAGAAAGAGTCACACCACTGAAGATATTTGAATTCAAAGATGAAGTCTTTTCGTTATTCATTTTTAGCTAGTCTTTTCTTCATCTTATTCTTGCTTTTTATCCAATCTTTCTCGGTTGAATCCTCTCCAACCATTAAAATAAGTCATGTGAAATCAGAGAGGTGGCAATATGACTGTAGATTTAGAAGGAGTCACACCACTGAAGATATTTGAATTCAAAGTTGAAGTCTTTTCATTATTCATTTTTGCCTAGTCTTTTCTTCATCTTATTCTTGCTTTTTATCCAAACTCTTTCGGTTGAATCCTCTCCAACCATTAAAATAACTCATGTGAAATCAGAGAGGTTGCAATATGACTGTAGATTTAGAAAGAGTCACACCACTGAAGATATTTGAATTCAAAGATGAAGTCTTTTCATTATTCATTTTTGCCTAGTCTTTTCTTCATCTTATTCTTGCTTTTCATCCCAACTTTCTCGGTTGAATCCTCTCCAACCATTAAAATAACTCATGTGAAATCAGAGAGGTGGCAATATGACTGTAGATTTAGAAAGAGTCACATCACTGAAGATATTTGAATTCAAAGAAGAAGGATTTTCATTATTCATTTTTGCCTAGTCTTTTCTTCATCTTATTCTTGCTTTTTATCCAAACTCTTTCGGTTGAATCCTCTACAACCATTAAAATAACTCATGTTGAAATCAGAGAGGTGGCAATATGACTGTAGATTGAGAAAGAGTCACACCACTGAAGATATTTGAATTCAAAGATGAAGTCTTTTCATTATTCATTTTTGTCTAGTCTTTTCTTCATCTTATTTTGCTTTTTATCCCAACTTTCTCGGTTGAATCCTTTCCAACCATTAAAATATGTCATGTGAAATCAGAGAGGTGGCAATATGACTGTAGATTTAGAAAGAGTCACACCACTGAAGATATTTGAATTCAAAGATGAAGACTTTTCATTATTCATTTTTGGCTCGTCTTTTCTTCATCTTATTCTTGCTTTTTATCTCAACTTTCTTGGTTGAATCCTTTCCAACCATTAAAATAAGTCATGTGAAATCAGAGAGGTGGCAATATGACTGCAGATTTAGAAAGAGTCACACCACTGAAGATATTTGAATTCAAAGATGAAGTCTTTTCGTTATTCATTTTTAGCTAGTCTTTTCTTCATCTTATTCTTGCTTTTTATCCAATCTTTCTCGGTTGAATCCTCTCCAACCATTAAAATAAGTCATGTGAAATCAGAGAGGTGGCAATATGACTGTAGATTTAGAAAGAGTCACACCACTGAAGATATTTGAATTCAAAGATGAAGTCTTTTCATTATTCATTTTTGGCTAGTCTTTTCTTCATCTTATTCTTGCTTTTTATCCAATCTTTCTCGGTTGAATGCTTTCCAACCATTAAAATAAGTCATGTGAAATCAGAGAGGTGGCAATATGACTGTAGATTTAGAAGGAGTCACACCACTGAAGATATTTGAATTCAAAGATGAAGTCTTTTCATTATTCATTTTTGCCTAGTTTTTCTTCATCTTATTCTTGCTTTTTATCCAAACTCTTTCGGTTGAATCCTCTCCAACCATTAAAATAACTCATGTGAAATCAGAGAGGTGGCAATATGACTGTAGATTTAGAAAGAGTCACACCACTGAAGATATTTGAATTCAAAGATGAAGTCTTTTCATTATTCATTTTTGCCTAGTCTTTTCTTCATCTTATTTTGCTTTTTATCCCAACTTTCTCGGTTGAATCATTTCCAGCCATTAAAATAACTCATGTGAAATCAGAGAGGTGGCAATATGGCTGTAGATTTAGAAAGAGTCACACCACTGAAGATATTTGAATTCAAAGATGAAGTCTTTTCATTATTCATTTTTGCCTAATCTTTTCTTCATCTTATTCTTGCTTTTTATCCCAACTTTCTCGGTTGAATCCTCTCCAACCATTAAAATAACTCATGTGAAATCAGAGAGGTGGCAATATGACTGTAGATTTAGAAAGAGTCACATCACTGAAGATATTTGAATTCAAAGAAGAAGGATTTTCATTATTCATTTTTGCCTAGTCTTTTCTTCATCTTATTCTTGCTTTTTATCCAAACTCTTTCGGTTGAATCCTCTACAACCATTAAAATAACTCATGCGAAATCAGAGAGGTGGCAATATGACTGTAGATTGAGAAAGAGTCACACCACTGAAGATATTTGAATTCAAAGATGAAGTCTTTTCATTATTCATTTTTGCCTAGTCTTTTCTTCATCTTATTTTGCTTTTTATCCCAACTTTCTCGGTTGAATCCTTTCCAACCATTAAAATATGTCATGTGAAATCAGAGAGGTGGCAATATGACTGTAGATTTAGAAAGAGTCACACAACTGAAGATATTTGAATTCAAAGATGAAGACTTTTCATTATTCATTTTTGGCTCGTCTTTTCTTCATCTTATTCTTGCTTTTTATCTCAACTTTCTTGGTTGAATCCTTTCCAACCATTAAAATAAGTCATGTGAAATCAGAGAGGTGGCAATATGGCTGTAGATTTAGAAAGAGTCACACCACTGAAGATATTTGAATTCAAAGATGAAGTCTTTTCATTATTCATTTTTGCCTAGTCTTTTCTTCATCTTATTCTTGCTTTTCATCCCAACTTTCTCGGTTGAATCCTCTCCAACCATTAAAATAAGTCATGTGAAATCAGAGAGGTGGCAATATGACTGTAGATTTAGAAGGAGTCACACCACTGAAGATATTTGAATTCAAAGATGAAGTCTTTTCATTATTCATTTTTGCCTAGTCTTTTCTTCATCTTATTCTTGCTTTTTATCCAAACTTTCTCGGTTGAATCCTCTCCAACCATTAAAATAACTCATGTGAAATCAGAGAGGTGGCAATATGACTGTAGATTTAGAAAGAGTCACACCACTGAAGATATTTGAATTCAAAGATGAAGTCTTTTCATTATTCATTTTTGCCTAGTCTTTTCTTCATCTTATTCTTGCTTTTTATCCGAACTTTCTCGGTTGAATCCTTTCCAACCATTAAAATACGTCATGTGAAATCAGAGAGGTGGCAATATGACTCTAGATTTAGAAAGAGTCACACCACTGAAGATATTTGAATTCAAAGATGAAGTCTTTTCATTATTCATTTTTGCCTAGTCTTTCCTTCATCTTATTCTTGCTTTTTATCCGAACTTTCTCGGTTGAATCTTTTCCAACCATTAAAATAAGTCATGTGAAATCAGAGAGGTGGCAATATGACTCTAGATTTAGAAAGAGTCACACCACTGAAGATATTTGAATTCAAAGATGAAGACTTTTCATTATTCATTTTTGCCTAGTCTTTTCTTCATCTTATTCTTGCTTTTTATCCCAACTTTCTCGGTTGAATCCTTTCCAACCATTAAAATAAGTCATGTGAAATAGGAGAGGTGGCAATATGACTGCAGATTTAGAAAGAGTCACACCACTGAAGATATTTGAATTCAAAGATGAAGTCTTTTCATTATTCATTTTTGGCTAGTCTTTTCTTCATCTTATTCTTGCTTTTTATCCAATCTTTCTCGGTTGAATGCTTTCCAACCATTAAAATAAGTCATGTGAAATCAGAGAGGTGGCAATATGACTGTAGATTTAGAAGGAGTCACACCACTGAAGATATTTGATTTCAAAGATGAAGTCTTTTCATTATTCATTTTTGGCTAGTCTTTTCTTCATCTTATTCTTGCTTTTTATCCCAACTTTCTCGGTTGAATCCTCTCCAACCATTAAAATAACTCATGTGAAATCAGAGAGGTGGCAATATGACTGTAGATTTAGAAAGAGTCACATCACTGAAGATATTTGAATTCAAAGAAGAAGGATTTTCATTATTCATTTTTGCCTAGTCTTTTCTTCATCTTATTCTTGCTTTTTATCCCAACTTTCTCGGTTGAATCCTCTCCAACCATTAAAATAACTCATGTGAAATCAGAGAGGTGGCAATATGGCTGTAGATTTAGAAAGAGTCACATCACTGAAGATATTTGAATTCAAAGATGAAGTCTTTTCATTATTCATTTTTGCCTAGTCTTTTCTTCATCTTATTCTTGCTTTTTATCCAAACTCTTTCGGTTGAATCCTCTCCAACCATTAAAATAACTCATGTGAAATCAGAGAGGTGGCAATATGAGTGTAGATTTAGAAAGAGTCACACCACTGAAGATATTTGAATTCAAAGATGAAGTCTTTTCATTATTCATTTTTGCCTAGTCTTTTCTTCATCTTATTCTTGCTTTTTATTCCAACTTTCTCGGTTGAATCCTTTCCAACCATTAAAATAAGTCATGTGAAATCAGAGAGGTGGCAATATGACTGTAGATTTAGAAAGAGTCACACCACTGAAGTTATTTGAATTTAAAGATGAAGTCTTTTCATTATTCATTCTTGGCAAGTCTTTTCTTCATCTTATTCTTGCTTTTATCCCAACTTTCTCGGTTGAATGCTTTCCAACCATTAAAATAAGTCATGTGAAATCAGAGAGGTGGCAATATGACTGTAGATTTAGAAAGAGTCACACCACTGAAGTTATTTGAATTCAAAGATGAAGTCTTTTCATTATTCATTTTTGCCTAGTCTTTTCTTCATCTTATTCTTGCTTTTTATCCCAACTTTCTCGGTTGAATCCTTTCCAACCATTCAAATAAGTCATGTGTAATCAGAGAGGTGGCAATATGACTGTAGATTTAGAAAGAGTCACACCACTGAAGTTATTTGAATTCAAAGATGAATTCTTTTCATTATTCATTTTTGCCTAGTCTTTTCTTCATCTTATTCTTGCTTTTTATCCCAACTTTCTCGGTTGAATCGTTTCCAACCATTAAAATAAGTCATGTGAAATCAGAGAGGTGGGAATATGGCTGTAGATTTAGAAAGAATCACACCACTGAAGATATTTGAATTCAAAGATGAAGTCTTTTCGTTATTCATTTTTGGCTAGTCTTTTCTTCATCTTATTCTTGCTTTTTATTCCAACTTCGTCGGTTGAATCCTTTCCACCCATTAAAATAAGTCATGTGAAATCAGAGAGGTGGCAATATGGCTGTAGATTTAGAAAGAGTCACACCACTGAAGATATTTGAATTCAAAGATGAAGTCTTTTCATTATTCATTTTTGCCCAGTCTTTTCTTCATCTTATTCTTGCTTTTTATCCCAACTTTCTCGGTTGAATCCTTTCCAACCATTAAAATAGGTCATGTGAAATCAGAGAGGTGGCAATATGACTGTAGATTTAGAAGGAGTCACACCACTGAAGATATTTGAATTCAAAGATGAAGTCTTTTCATTATTCATTTTTGCCCAGTCTTTTCTTCATCTTATTCTTGCTTTTTATCCCAACTTTCTCGGTTGAATCCTTTCCAACCATTAAAATAGGTCATGTGAAATCAGAGAGGTGGCAATATGACTGTAGATTTAGAAGGAGTCACACCACTGAAGATATTTGAATTCAAAGATGAAGTCTTTTCATTATTCATTTTTGCCCAGTCTTTTCTTCATCTTATTCTTGCTTTTTATCCCAACTTTCTCGGTTGAATCCTTTCCAACCATTAAAATAGGTCATGTGAAATCAGAGAGGTGGCAATATGACTGTCGATTTAGAAGGAGTCACACCACTGAAGATATTTGAATTCAAAGATGAATTCTTTTCATTATTCATTTTTGCCTAGTCTTTTCTTCATCTTATTCTTGCTTTTTATCCCAACCTTCTCGGTTGAATGCTTTCCAACCATTAAAATAAGTCATGTGAAATCAGAGAGGTGGCAATATGGCTGTAGATTTAGAAAGAATCACACCACTGAAGATATTTGAATTCAAAGATGAAGTCTTTTCATTATTCATTTTTGCCCAGTCTTTTCTTCATCTTATTCTTGCTTTTTATCCCAACTTTCTCGGTTGAATCCTTTCCAACCATTAAAATAAGTCATGTGAAATCAGAGAGGTGGCAATATGGCTGTAGATTTAGAAAGAGTCACACCACTGAAGATATTTGAATTCAAAGATGAAGTATTTTCATTATTCATTTTTGCCCAGTCTTTTCTTCATCTTATTCTTGCTTTTTATCCCAACTTTCTCGGTTGAATCCTTTCCAACCATTAAAATAAGTCATGTGAAATCAGAGAGGTGGCAATATGGCTGTAGATTTAGAAAGAGTCACACCACTGAAGATATTTGAATTCAAAGATGAAGTCTTTTCATTATTCATTTTTGCCTAGTCTTTTCTTCATCTTATTCTTGCTTTTTATTCCAACTTTCTCGGTTGAATCCTTTCCAGCCATTAAAATAGGTCATGTGAAATCAGAGAGGTGGCAATATGACTGTAGATTTAGAAAGAGTCACACCACTGAAGTTATTTGAATTCAAAGATGAAGTCTTTTCATTATTCATTCTTGGCTAGTCTTTTCTTCATCTTATTCTTGCTTTTTATCCCAACTTTCTCGGTTGAATCCTTTCCAACCATTAAAATAGGTCATGTGAAATCAGAGAGGTGGCAATATGGCTGTAGATTTAGAAAGAATCACACCACTGAAGATATTTGAATTCAAAGATGAAGTCTTTTCATTATTCATTTTTGCCCAGTCTTTTCTTCATCTTATTCTTGCTTTTTATCCCAACTTTCTCGGTTGAATCCTTTCCAACCATTAAAATAAGTCATGTGAAATCAGAGAGGTGGCAATATGGCTGTAGATTTAGAAAGAGTCACACCACTGAAGATATTTGAATTCAAAGATGAAGTATTTTCATTATTCATTTTTGCCCAGTCTTTTCTTCATCTTATTCTTGCTTTTTATCCCAACTTTCTCGGTTGAATCCTTTCCAACCATTAAAATAAGTCATGTGAAATCAGAGAGGTGGCAATATGGCTGTAGATTTAGAAAGAGTCACACCACTGAAGATATTTGAATTCAAAGATGAAGTCTTTTCATTATTCATTTTTGCCTAATCTTTTCTTCATCTTATTCTTGCTTTTTATTCCAACTTTCTCGGTTGAATCCTTTCCAGCCATTAAAATAGGTCATGTGAAATCAGAGAGGTGGCAATATGACTGTAGATTTAGAAAGAGTCACACCACTGAAGTTATTTGAATTCAAAGATGAAGTCTTTTCATTATTCATTCTTGGCTAGTCTTTTCTTCATCTTATTCTTGCTTTTTATCCCAACTTTCTCGGTTGAATCCTTTCCAACCATTAAAATAGGTCATGTGAAATCAGAGAGGTGGCAATATGACTGTAGATTTAAAAAGAGTCACACCACTGAAGATATTTGAATTCAAAGATGAAGTCTTTTCATTATTCATTTTTGCCCAGTCTTTTCTTCATCTTATTCTTGCTTTTTATTCCAACTTTCTCGGTTGAATCCTTTCCAACCATTCAAATAAGTCCTGTGAAATCAAAGAGGTGGCAATATAACTGTAGATTTAGAAAGAGTCACACCACTGAAGTTATTTGAATTTAAAGATGAAGTCTTTTCATTATTCATTTTTGGCTAGTCTTTTCTTCATCTTATTCTTGCTTTTATCCCAACTTTCTCGGTTGAATGCTTTCCTACCATTAAAATATGTCATGTGAAATCAGAGAGGTGGCAATATGACTGTAGATTTAGAAAGAGTCACACCACTGAAGATATTTGAATTCAAAGATGAAGTCTTTTCATTATTCATTTTTGCCTAGTCTTTTCTTCATCTTATTCTTGCTTTTTATCCCAACTTTCTCGGTTGAATCGTTTCCAACCATTAAAATAAGTCATGTGAAATCAGAGAGATGGCAATATGACTGTAGATTTAGAAAGAGTCACACCACTGAAGATATTTGAATTCAAAGATGAAGTCTTTTCATTATTCATTTTTGCCTAGTCTTTTCTTCATCTTATTCTTGCTTTTTATCCCAACTTTCTCGGTTGAATCCTTTCCAACCATTAAAATAACTCATGTGAAATCAGAGAGGTGGCAATATGACTGTAGATTTAGAAAGTGTCACACCACTGAAGATATTTGAATTCAAAGATGAAGTCTTTTCATTATTCATTTTTGCCTAGTCTTTTCTTCATCTTATTCTTGCTTTTTATCCCAACTTTCTCGGTTGAATCCTTTCCAACCATTAAAATAAGTCATGTGAAATCAGAGAGGTGGCAATATGACTGTAGATTTAGAAAGAGTCACACCACTGAAGATATTTGAATTCAAAGATGAAGTCTTTTCATTATTCATTTTTGCCTAGTCTTTTCTTCATCTTATTCTTGCTTTTTATCCCAACTTTCTCGGTTGAATCGTTTCCAACCATTAAAATAAGTCATGTGAAATCAGAGAGATGGCAATATGACTGTAGATTTAGAAAGAGTCACACCACTGAAGTTATTTGAATTCAAAGATGAATTCTTTTCATTATTCATTTTTGCCTAGTCTTTTCTTCATCTTATTCTTGCATTTTATCCCAACTTTCTCGGTTGAATCCTTTCCAACCATTAAAATAACTCATGTGAAATCAGAGAGATGGCAATATGACTGTAGATTTAGAAAGAGTCACACCACTGAAGATATTTGAATTCAAAGATGAAGTCTTTTCATTATTCATTTTTGCCTAGTCTTTTCTTCATCTTATTCTTGCTTTTTATCCCAACTTTCTCGGTTGAATCCTTTCCAACCATTAAAATAACTCATGTGAAATCAGAGAGGTGGCAATATGACTGTAGATTTAGAAAGTGTCACACCACTGAAGATATTTGAATTCAAAGATGAAGTCTTTTCATTATTCATTTTTGCCTAGTCTTTTCTTCATCTTATTCTTGCTTTTTATCCCAACTTTCTCGGTTGAATCCTTTCCAACCATTAAAATAAGTCATGTGAAATCAGAGAGGTGGCAATATGACTGTAGATTTAGAAAGAGTCACACCACTGAAGATATTTGAATTCAAAGATGAAGTCTTTTCATTATTCATTTTTGCCTAGTCATTTCTTCATCTTATTCTTGCTTTTTATCCCAACTTTCTCGGTTGAATCGTTTCCAACCATTAAAATAAGTCATGTGAAATCAGAGAGATGGCAATATGACTGTAGATTTAGAAAGAGTCACACCACTGAAGTTATTTGAATTCAAAGATGAATTCTTTTCATTATTCATTTTTGCCTAGTCTTTTCTTCATCTTATTCTTGCTTTTTATCCCAACTTTCTCGGTTGAATCCTTTCCAACCATTAAAATAACTCATGTGAAATCAGAGAGGTGGCAATATGACTGTAGATTTAGAAAGTGTCACACCACTGAAGATATTTGAATTCAAAGATGAAGTCTTTTCATTATTCATTTTTGCCTAGTCTTTTCTTCATCTTATTCTTGCTTTTTATTCCAACTTTCTCGGTTGAATCCTTTCCAACCATTAAAATAACTCATGTGAAATCAGAGAGGTGGCAATATGGCTGTAGATTTAGAAAGTGTCACACCACTGAAGATATTTGAATTCAAAGATGAAGTCTTTTCATTATTCATTTTTGCCTAGTCTTTTCTTCATCTTATTCTTGCTTTTTATCCCAACTTTCTCGGTTGAATCGTTTCCAACCATTAAAATAAGTCATGTGAAATCAGAGAGATGGCAATATGACTGTAGATTTAGAAAGAGTCACACCACTGAAGTTATTTGAATTCAAAGATGAATTCTTTTCATTATTCATTTTTGCCTAGTCTTTTCTTCATCTTATTCTTGCTTTTTATCCCAACTTTCTCGGTTGAATCCTTTCCAACCATTAAAATAAGTCATGTGAAATCAGAGAGGTGGCAATATGACTGTAGATTTAGAAAGAGTCACACCACTGAAGATATTTGAATTCAAAGATGAAGTCTTTTCATTATTCATTTTTGCCTAGTCATTTCTTCATCTTATTCTTGCTTTTTATCCCAACTTTCTCGCTTGAATCGTTTCAAAACCATTAAAATAAGTCATGTGAAATCAGAGAGATGGCAATATGACTGTAGATTTAGAAAGAGTCACACCACTGAAGTTATTTGAATTCAAAGATGAATTCTTTTCATTATTCATTTTTGCCTAGTCTTTTCTTCATCTTATTCTTGCTTTTTATCCCAACTTTCTCGGTTGAATCCTTTCCAACCATTAAAATAACACATGTGAAATCAGAGAGGTGGCAATATGACTGTAGATTTAGAAAGAGTCACACCACTGAAGTTATTTGAATTCAAAGATGAATTCTTTTCATTATTCATTTTTGCCTAGTCTTTTCTTCATCTTATTCTTGCATTTTATCCCAACTTTCTCGGTTGAATCCTTTCCAACCATTAAAATAACTCATGTGAAATCAGAGAGATGCCAATATGACTGTAGATTTAGAAAGAGTCACACCACTGAAGATATTTGAATTCAAAGATGAAGTCTTTTCATTATTCATTTTTGCCTAGTCTTTTCTTCATCTTATTCTTGCTTTTTATCCCAACTTTCTCGGTTGAATCCTTTCCAACCATTAAAATAACTCATGTGAAATCAGAGAGGTGGCAATATGACTGTAGATTTAGAAAGTGTCACACCACTGAAGATATTTGAATTCAAAGATGAAGTCTTTTCATTATTCATTTTTGCCTAGTCTTTTCTTCATCTTATTCTTGCTTTTTATCCCAACTTTCTCGGTTGAATCCTTTCCAACCATTAAAATAAGTCATGTGAAATCAGAGAGGTGGCAATATGACTGTAGATTTAGAAAGAGTCACACCACTGAAGATATTTGAATTCAAAGATGAAGTCTTTTCATTATTCATTTTTGCCTAGTCATTTCTTCATCTTATTCTTGCTTTTTATCCCAACTTTCTCGGTTGAATCGTTTCCAACCATTAAAATAAGTCATGTGAAATCAGAGAGATGGCAATATGACTGTAGATTTAGAAAGAGTCACACCACTGAAGTTATTTGAATTCAAAGATGAATTCTTTTCATTATTCATTTTTGCCTAGTCTTTTCTTCATCTTATTCTTGCTTTTTATCCCAACTTTCTCGGTTGAATCCTTTCCAACCATTAAAATAACTCATGTGAAATCAGAGAGGTGGCAATATGACTGTAGATTTAGAAAGTGTCACACCACTGAAGATATTTGAATTCAAAGATGAAGTCTTTTCATTATTCATTTTTGCCTAGTCTTTTCTTCATCTTATTCTTGCTTTTTATTCCAACTTTCTCGGTTGAATCCTTTCCAACCATTAAAATAACTCATGTGAAATCAGAGAGGTGGCAATATGACTGTAGATTTAGAAAGTGTCACACCACTGAAGATATTTGAATTCAAAGATGAAGTCTTTTCATTATTCATTTTTGCCTAGTCTTTTCTTCATCTTATTCTTGCTTTTTATCCCAACTTTCTCGGTTGAATCCTTTCCAACCATTAAAATAAGTCATGTGAAATCAGAGAGGTGGCAATATGACTGTAGATTTAGAAAGAGTCACACCACTGAAGATATTTGAATTCAAAGATGAAGTCTTTTCATTATTCATTTTTGGCTAGTCTTTTCTTCATCTTATTCTTGCTTTTTATCCCAAGCTTCTCGGTTGAATGCTTTCCAACCATTAAAATAAGTCATGTGAAATCAGAGAGGTGACTGTAGATTTAGAAAGAGTCACACCACTGAAGATATTTGAATTTAAAGATGAAGTTTTTTCATTATTCATTTTTGCCTAGTCTTTTCTTCATCTTATTCTTGCTTTTTATCCCAACTTTCTCGGTTGAATCCTTTCCAACCATTAAAATAAGTCATGTGAAATCAGAGAGGTGGCAATATGGCTGTAGATTTAGAAAGAGTCACACCACTGAAGATATTTGAATTTAAAGATGAAGTCTTTTCATTATTCATTTTTGCCTAGTCTTTTCTTCATCTTATTCTTGCTTTTTATCCCAACTTTCTCGCTTGAATCCTTTCCAACCATTAAAATAAGTCATGTGAAATCAGAGAGGTGGCAATATGACTGTAGATTTAGAAAGAGTCACACCACTGAAGATATTTGAATTCAAAGATGAAGTCTTTTCATTATTCATTTTTGCCTAGTCTTTTCTTCATCTTATTCTTGCTTTTTATCCCAACTTTCTCGGTTGAATCCTTTCCAACCATTAAAATAAGTCATGTGAAATCAGAGAGGTGGCAATATGGCTGTAGATTTAGAAAGAGTCACACCACTGAAGATATTTGAATTTAAAGATGAAGTCTTTTCATTATTCATTTTTGCCTAGTCTTTTCTTCATCTTATTCTTGTTTTTATCCCAACTTTCTCGCTTGAATCCTTTCCAACCATTAAAATAAGTCATGTGAAATCAGAGAGGTGGCAATATGACTGTAGATTTAGAAAGAGTCACACCACTGAAGATATTTGAATTCAAAGATGAAGTCTTTTCATTATTCATTTTTGCCTAGTCTTTTCTTCATCTTATTCTTGCTTTTTATCCCAACTTTCTCGGTTGAATCCTTTCCAACCATTAAAATAACTCATGTGAAATCAGAGAGGTGGCAATATGACTGTAGATTTAGAAAGTGTCACACCACTGAAGATATTTGAATTCAAAGATGAAGTCTTTTCATTATTCATTTTTGCCTAGTCTTTTCTTCATCTTATTCTTGCTTTTTATCCCAACTTTCTCGGTTGAATCCTTTCCAACCATTAAAATAACTCATGTGAAATCAGAGAGGTGGCAATATGACTGTAGATTTAGAAAGTGTCACACCACTGAAGATATTTGAATTCAAAGATGAAGTCTTTTCATTATTCATTTTTGCCTAGTCTTTTCTTCATCTTATTCTTGCTTTTTATCCCAACTTTCTCGGTTGAATCCTTTCCAACCATTAAAATAAGTCATGTGAAATCAGAGAGGTGGCAATATGACTGTAGATTTAGAAAGAGTCACACCACTGAAGATATTTGAATTCAAAGATGAAGTCTTTTCATTATTCATTTTTGCCTAGTCTTTTCTTCATCTTATTCTTGCTTTTTATCCCAACTTTCTCGGTTGAATCCTTTCCAACCATTAAAATAAGTCATGTGAAATCAGAGAGGTGGCAATATGACTGTAGATTTAGAAAGAGTCACACCACTGAAGATATTTGAATTCAAAGATGAAGTCTTTTCATTATTCATTTTTGCCTAGTCTTTTCTTCATCTTATTCTTGCTTTTTATCCCAACTTTCTCGGTTGAATCGTTTCCAACCATTAAAATAAGTCATGTGAAATCAGAGAGATGGCAATATGACTGTAGATTTAGAAAGAGTCACACCACTGAAGTTATTTGAATTCAAAGATGAAGTCTTTTCATTATTCATTTTTGCCTAGTCTTTTCTTCATCTTATTCTTGCTTTTTATTCCAACTTTCTCGGTTGAATCCTTTCCAACCATTAAAATAACTCATGTGAAATCAGAGAGGTGGCAATATGACTGTAGATTTAGAAAGTGTCACACCACTGAAGATATTTGAATTCAAAGATGAAGTCTTTTCATTATTCATTTTTGCCTAGTCTTTTCTTCATCTTATTCTTGCTTTTTATCTCAACTTTCTCGGTTGAATCCTTTCCAACCATTAAAATAAGTCATGTGAAATCAGAGAGGTGGCAATATGGCTGTAGATTTAGAAAGAGTCACACCACTGAAGATATTTGAATTCAAAGATGAAGTCTTTTCATTATTCATTTTTGCCTAGTCTTTTCTTCATCTTATTCTTGCTTTTTATCCCAACTTTCTCGGTTGAATCCTTTCCAACCATTAAAATAAGTCATGTGAAATCAGAGAGGTGGCAATATGACTGTAGATTTAGAAAGAGTCACACCACTGAAGATATTTGAATTCAAAGATGAAGTCTTTTCATTATTCATTTTTGCCTAGTCTTTTCTTCATCTTATTCTTGCTTTTTATCCCAACTTTCTCGGTTGAATCGTTTCCAACCATTAAAATAAGTCATGTGAAATCAGAGAGATGGCAATATGACTGTAGATTTAGAAAGAGTCACACCACTGAAGTTATTTGAATTCAAAGATGAAGTCTTTTCATTATTCATTTTTGCCTAGTCTTTTCTTCATCTTATTCTTGCTTTTTATTCCAACTTTCTCGGTTGAATCCTTTCCAACCATTAAAATAACTCATGTGAAATCAGAGAGGTGGCAATATGACTGTAGATTTAGAAAGTGTCACACCACTGAAGATATTTGAATTCAAAGATGAAGTCTTTTCATTATTCATTTTTGCCTAGTCTTTTCTTCATCTTATTCTTGCTTTTTATCTCAACTTTCTCGGTTGAATCCTTTCCAACCATTAAAATAAGTCATGTGAAATCAGAGAGGTGGCAATATGGCTGTAGATTTAGAAAGAGTCACACCACTGAAGATATTTGAATTCAAAGATGAAGTCTTTTCATTATTCATTTTTGCCTAGTCTTTTCTTCATCTTATTCTTGCTTTTTATCCCAACTTTCTCGGTTGAATCCTTTCCAACCATTAAAATAATTCATGTGAAATTAGAGAGATGGCAATATGACTGTAGATTTAGAAAGAGTCACACCACTGAAGATATTTGAATTCAAAGATGAAGTCTTTTCATTATTCATTTTTGCCTAGTCTTTTCTTCATCTTATTCTTGCTTTTTATCCCAACTTTCTCGGTTGAATCGTTTCCAACCATTAAAATAAGTCATGTGAAATCAGAGAGATGGCAATATGACTGTAGATTTAGAAAGAGTCACACCACTGAAGTTATTTGAATTCAAAGATGAAGTCTTTTCATTATTCATTTTTGCCTAGTCTTTTCTTCATCTTATTCTTGCTTTTTATTCCAACTTTCTCGGTTGAATCCTTTCCAACCATTAAAATAACTCATGTGAAATCAGAGAGGTGGCAATATGACTGTAGATTTAGAAAGTGTCACACCACTGAAGATATTTGAATTCAAAGATGAAGTCTTTTCATTATTCATTTTTGCCTAGTCTTTTCTTCATCTTATTCTTGCTTTTTATCTCAACTTTCTCGGTTGAATCCTTTCCAACCATTAAAATAAGTCATGTGAAATCAGAGAGGTGGCAATATGGCTGTAGATTTAGAAAGAGTCACACCACTGAAGATATTTGAATTCAAAGATGAAGTCTTTTCATTATTCATTTTTGCCTAGTCTTTTCTTCATCTTATTCTTGCTTTTTATCCCAACTTTCTCGGTTGAATCCTTTCCAACCATTAAAATAATTCATGTGAAATTAGAGAGATGGCAATATGACTGTAGATTTAGAAAGAGTCACACCACTGAAGTTATTTGAATTCAAAGATGAAGTCTTTTCATTATTCATTTTTGACTAGTCTTTTCTTCATCTTATTCTTGCTTTTTATCCCAACTTTCCCGGTTGAATCCTTTCCAACCATTAAAATAAGTCATGTGAAATCAGAGAGGTGGCAATATGGCTGTAGATTTAGAAAGAGTCACACCACTGAAGATATTTGAATTCAAAGATGAAGTCTTTTCATTATTCATTTTTGCCTAGTCTTTTCTTCATCTTATTCTTGCTTTTTATCCCAACTTTCTCGGTTGAATCCTTTCCAACCATTAAAATAAGTCATGTGAAATCAGAGAGGTGGCAATATGGCTGTAGATTTAGAAAGAGTCACACCACTGAAGATATTTGAATTCAAAGATGAAGTCTTTTCATTATTCATTTTTGCCTAGTCTTTTCTTCATCTTATTCTTGCTTTTTATTCCAACTTTCTCGGTTGAATCCTTTCCAACCATTAAAATAAATCATGTGAAATCAGAGAGGTGGCAATATGGCTGCAGATTTAGAAAGAGTCACACCACTGAAGATATTTGAATTCAAAGATGAAGTCTTTTCATTATTCATTTTTGGCTAGTCTTTTCTTCATCTTATTCTTGCTTTTTATTCCAACTTTCTCGGTTGAATCGTTTCCAACCATTAAAATAAGTCATGTGAAATCAGAGAGATGGCAATATGACTGTAGATTTAGAAAGAGTCACACCACTGAAGTTATTTGAATTCAAAGATGAAGTCTTTTCATTATTCATTTTTGCCTAGTCTTTTCTTCATCTTATTCTTGCTTTTTATTCCAACTTTCTCGGTTGAATCCTTTCCAACCATTAAAATAACTCATGTGAAATCAGAGAGGTGGCAATATGACTGTAGATTTAGAAAGTGTCACACCACTGAAGATATTTGAATTCAAAGATGAAGTCTTTTCATTATTCATTTTTGCCTAGTCTTTTCTTCATCTTATTCTTGCTTTTTATCTCAACTTTCTCGGTTGAATCCTTTCCAACCATTAAAATAAGTCATGTGAAATCAGAGAGGTGGCAATATGGCTGTAGATTTAGAAAGAGTCACACCACTGAAGATATTTGAATTCAAAGATGAAGTCTTTTCATTATTCATTTTTGCCTAGTCTTTTCTTCATCTTATTCTTGCTTTTTATCCCAACTTTCTCGGTTGAATCCTTTCCAACCATTAAAATAATTCATGTGAAATTAGAGAGATGGCAATATGACTGTAGATTTAGAAAGAGTCACACCACTGAAGTTATTTGAATTCAAAGATGAAGTCTTTTCATTATTCATTTTTGACTAGTCTTTTCTTCATCTTATTCTTGCTTTTTATCCCAACTTTCCCGGTTGAATCCTTTCCAACCATTAAAATAAGTCATGTGAAATCAGAGAGGTGGCAATATGGCTGTAGATTTAGAAAGAGTCACACCACTGAAGATATTTGAATTCAAAGATGAAGTCTTTTCATTATTCATTTTTGCCTAGTCTTTTCTTCATCTTATTCTTGCTTTTTATCCCAACTTTCTCGGTTGAATCCTTTCCAACCATTAAAATAAGTCATGTGAAATCAGAGAGGTGGCAATATGGCTGTAGATTTAGAAAGAGTCACACCACTGAAGATATTTGAATTCAAAGATGAAGTCTTTTCATTATTCATTTTTGCCTAGTCTTTTCTTCATCTTATTCTTGCTTTTTATTCCAACTTTCTCGGTTGAATCCTTTCCAACCATTAAAATAAATCATGTGAAATCAGAGAGGTGGCAATATGTCTGCAGATTTAGAAAGAGTCACACCACTGAAGATATTTGAATTCAAAGATGAAGTCTTTTCATTATTCATTTTTGGCTAGTCTTTTCTTCATCTTATTCTTGCTTTTTATTCCAACTTTCTCGGTTGAATCCTTTCCAACCATTAAAATAAGTCATGTGAAATCAGAGAGGTGGCAATATGGCTGCAGATTTAGAAAGAGTCACACCACTGAAGTTATTTGAATTCAAAGATGAAGACTTTTCATTATTCATTTTTGCCCAGTTTTTTCTTCATCTTATTCTTGCTTTTTATTCCAACTTTCTCGGTTGAATCCTTTCCTACCATTAAAATAAGTCATGTGAAATCAGAGAGGTGGCAATATGACTGTAGATTTAGAAAGAGTCACACCACTGAAGATATTTGAATTCAAAGATGAAGTCTTTTCATTATTCATTTTTGGCTAGTCTTTTCTTCATCTTATTCTTGCTTTTTATCCCAACCTTCTCGGTTGAATGCTTTCCAACCATTAAAATAAGTCATGTGAAATCAGAGAGGTGGCAATATGACTGTAGATTTAGAAAGAGTCACACCACTGAAGATATTTGAATTTAAAGATGAAGTCTTTTCATTATTCATTTTTGCCTATTCTTTTCTTCATCTTATTCTTGCTTTTTATCCCAACTTTCTCGGTTGAATCCTTTCCAACCATTAAAATAAGTCATGTGAAATCAGAGAGGTGGCAATATGGCTGTAGATTTAGAAAGAGTCACACCCCTGAAGATATTTGAATTTAATGATGAAGTCTTTTCATTATTCATTTTTGCCTAGTCTTTTCTTCATCTTATTCTTGCTTTTTATCCCAACTTTCTCGCTTGAATCCTTTCCAACCATTAAAATAAGTCATGTGAAATCAGAGAGGTGGCAATATGACTGTAGATTTAGAAAGTGTCACACCACTGAAGATATTTGAATTCAAAGATGAAGTCTTTTCATTATTCATTTTTGCCTAGTCTTTCCTTCATCTTATTCTTGCTTTTTATTCCAACTTTCTCGGTTGAATCCTTTCCAACCATTAAAATAACTCATGTGAAATCAGAGAGGTGGCAATATGACTGTAGATTTAGAAAGTGTCACACCACTGAAGATATTTGTATTCAAAGATGAAGTCTTTTCATTATTCATTTTTGCCTAGTCTTTTCTTCATCTTATTCTTGCTTTTTATCTCAACTTTCTCGGTTGAATCCTTTCCAACCATTAAAATAAGTCATGTGAAATCAGAGAGGTGGCAATATGGCTGTAGATTTAGAAAGAGTCACACCACTGAAGATATTTGAATTCAAAGATGAAGTCTTTTCATTATTCATTTTTGCCTAGTCTTTTCTTCATCTTATTCTTGCTTTTTATTCCAACTTTCTCGGTTGAATCCTTTCCAACCATTAAAATAAATCATGTGAATCAGAGAGGTGGCAATATGGCTGCAGATTTAGAAAGAGTCACACCACTGAAGATATTTGAATTCAAAGATGAAGTCTTTTCATTATTCATTTTTGGCTAGTCTTTTCTTCATCTTATTCTTGCTTTTTATTCCAACTTTCTCGGTTGAATCCTTTCCAACCATTAAAATAAGTCATGTGAAATCAGAGAGGTGGCAATATGGCTGCAGATTTAGAAAGAGTCACACCACTGAAGTTATTTGAATTCAAAGATGAAGACTTTTCATTATTCATTTTTGCCCAGTCTTTTCTTCATCTTATTCTTGCTTTTTATTCCAACTTTCTCGGTTGAATCCTTTCCAACCATTAAAATAAGTCATGTGAAATCAGAGAGGTGGCAATATGGCTGTAGATTTAGAAAGAGTCACACCACTGAAGATATTTGAATTCAAAGATGAAGTCTTTTCATTATTCATTTTTTGGCTAGTCTTTTCTTCATCTTATTCTTGCTTTTTATTCCAACTTTCTCGGTTGAATCCTTTCCAACCATTAAAATAAGTCATGTGAAATCAGAGAGGTGGCAATATGGCTGTAGATTTAGAAAGAGTCACACCACTGAAGATATTTGAATTCAAAGATGAAGTCTTTTCATTATTCATTTTTGCCTAGTCTTTTCTTCATCTTATTCTTGCTTTTTATCTCAACTTTCTCGGTTGAATCCTTTCCAACCATTAAAATAAGTCATGTGAAATCAGAGAGGTGGCAATATGGCTGCAGATTTAGAAAGAGTCACACCACTGAAGTTATTTGAATTCAAAGATGAAGTCTTTTCATTATTCATTTTTGCCCAGTCTTTTCTTCATCTTATTCTTGCTTTTTATCCCAACTTTCTCGGTTGAATCCTTTCCAACCATTAAAATAAGTCATGTGAAATCAGAGAGGTGGCGATATGACTGTAGATTTAGAAAGAGTCACACCACTGAAGTTATTTGAATTTAAAAATGAAGTCTTTTCATTATTCATTTTTGGCTATTCTTTTCTTCTTATTCTTGGTTTTCATCACAAATTTCCCGGTTGAATATTTCGTGACCGTTACAGAAAGTAACAAGGTGTGACTTGAACATGCAGTCATGTTGTCACTTCGCAATTCCAAATTCTAACGATACGTTTTTTCTTCCTGCTTAACAATAATCATATAGATTATAGTCTATCGTAATTTTCCGTTTCAAGAAGGCAGTGGCTAACTCAATTTATCTGTTACCATTAATGTCTCATGAGCATGAGCAATGTTGGCTTGAGGCTATATACCCAAATATTATGAGCGGGTTACCAATCCTTTCCATCATGGTTCTCTCAGAGATCCATAATTCGTTAGCATCCATTATATCCCATATCAATGTTATTTTTAAAAAAAATTTCTCCCCAGTATAAATCAAGAGCCACTCAATGTAGAGGGTTACTGAATTACATTGGTGCATGGATGTAAGAGGAGGAAGTAGTTGCAGATTATGAGGATATGTAGGATAGATAACGATTGTCTCTAGACTTGAAAAAATTAAAACTGTAGTGATCAGGGAAGTATACCCTCGGGAGTTTGTTCCAAAATGTAGCGCTTCTCGGGGGAAAAAGGCGTCTTAGTGGAACTTCCTTTTACTAATGGAGTACGAAGGAAATGCGGATGATTCGATTATGTCGACGTGGTATGGCGGTCCCTAGCTGTAAAGGCCTGAACTGGGGGAACTAAGAAATATAGCTAGTCTGAACATTTACCATAGAAATAGCGATAGAATAACATTAGGCTTCTGACGTTTTGTTTATGGGGAAAAGACTGAAAGTTTGAAAATAATTACCTATAAAGCCGTGTAAACGCTTTTGAATTCTATTAAATCTGGTGAGTGAGGATTTGGCAGTTCTAGCCCAGATATGGCAGCAGTACTCCAGTTTCTGTCTGATTCGACTCTTGCAGAGCGTTGAGACATGGGCGTGCGGAGATTAATGTCAGCTATGATGTACGGGTGCTCGACATGGAAATAAACAAAATCACTTGAAAGAAAACATAGATAAGCGAAATGGAAAGTGTAATGCTAGGCATAACTAAGAGATAGAAAGAGGTTAAAATGGATTGGGGAAAAAATCAAGATATGAGATATCAGAACTGATTATATTGCAAAAATGAAAGTGAGGGAGACATGTCTATCTATCTATCTATCTATCTATCTATCTATCTATCTATCTATCTATCTATCTATCTAATTCTGTTATCTATCTATCTATCTATCTATCTATCTATCTATCTATCTATTATATGGGCGTGGTTTGAACATTTGCTTTCTGACCATGAGACACGGGTTCGAATCTCACCATGGTCGATTTGTCAGGTAGGTGACTTCTTGATTATATCGGTCTGGGGAGACGATTCCATCATGCAGCACCTTTGGAAAGTATCTGAGAACCGATATCACGGGCTGACCTAAGCCTAGTGTGTGAAAATGGGTAAACACTAGCCGCCCTATCGGACAGGTGTATTCGGAAAACGCGAGTAGCCGGCCATTATCTCTCTCTCTCTCTCTCTCTTTCTCTCTCTCTCTCTCTATCTATCTATCTATCTATCTGGTCCCTCATGATACAAAAGGCATCCACAGAACGTCTCCACTCTGCCTTGTTCGCAGCTACCGCTTTCACCTCACTCAGGACCGCCAGTCCATTGCTAGAGTAGTTCCGCCATTTTGACTTGGACTAACTATATAATCTTTAAGATCCTTCTTAAGCAGTTGTTGAGAAATATGTCGTTAAGCTTGTCATCTCCCTGATTCATTTTCTTAATCATATAATAGGATAGGGATGACCAAAGTATTACATAACCCAATTTTGGTCCTTCTACTTACCTTAGTAGCATTCCGCACTTGCTTCAACCAACCAAAAGCCGTTACCAGTTTAACCTTGATGTCTTCTATGTCACCACCACTTTTTATCTATTTGACGCAACCAGATCGACTAAACTCTCGATATCTTCCAACTCTACTCCCTTTATGGTGATGGGGTTTTGTTGATCAGCATTAATTCGCGCGATCTTGTTTCTTTTAGATTTGTTTATATTCAGCGCAAGCGGCTTAACCGATCCTTCCAATCTTTCAGCCTTTGTCTGCATGTATTGATGTATTGATGACATTATCGTTATGTCTCCTGAAAAAGTCGAGATCATCATCCCTTATCATCATTCGAGCGAAACACATGGAAAGAAAAGATAACAGGTGTAGCAAAAGCTTGCTTCGTTAGTATTCAATACGTAGCAATCGTACTAGGGAAGGACAAGACAGAAGATGAAGAGATTAGAAAGAGTGGTTTGCTTGTTAGTTTTCAGCTAAAGTCACCCGGGTTCTTCCACGAAAAAGAAATCCCGGCTCTTTCCATGAAAAAGGAATCTAGGGTCTTTCCACGGAAAAGAATTCCGGGTTCTTTGCACGAAAAAAAAATTCCGGGTTCTTTCCAGGAAAAAGAAATCCGGGCTCTTTCCAGGAAAAAGAAATCCGGGCTCTTTCCAGGAAAAAGAAATCCGGGTTTTTTCCACGAAAAAGAAATCTAGGTTCTTTCGACAAAAAATAAATCCGGGTTCTTTCCACGAAAAAGAAATCTGGGTTCTTTCCACGAAAAAGAAATCCGGGTTCTTTCCAGGAAAAAGGAATCCGGGTTCTTTCCACGAAAAATAAACCCGGGTTCTTTCCAGGAAAAAGGAATCCGGGTTCTTTCCACGAAAATAAACCCGGGTTCTTTCCACGAAAAAGAAATCTGGGTTCTTTCCACCAAAAAGAAACCGGGTTCTTTCTACGAAAAAGAAATCTGGGTTCTTTCCACGAAAAAGAAATCCGGGTTCTTTCCACGAAAAAGAAATCTTGGTTCTTTCCACGGAAAAGAAATCCGGGTTCTTTCCACGAAAAAGAAATCTGGGTTCTTTCCACGAAAAAGAAAAATGAATGAAAGCCTGTTTGTTTACTTCTTTGTTTCTGCATTTTCTGTCACTTATGAAATGTTCGGGTGATTGAAACAAAGAAAATCTGTAGGTGATTAAATCTGGTGAATATGCACTCCTAACGATCTTATTTTTTATCGGTTTGTTTTGCAGCGTGTGTCCTTGCATTGTCATGCAGAAGAATAACATCTCTTCTTTTTACCAAATCAGGACACTTTCGACGTAATGCCTCCTTTACCTGATCAAGTTTCTGGCAATAAACACCTACAGTAGTGGTCTTTACATGCTCCAGTAACTCGGAAGGGACGAATCATTAAGCAGCTGAACGATGAATCATTAAGCACATACGCCACTGACAAGCTGCTAAACAAATACTGAAATACACGACACGAACCAAAAATAAATAAATGAATGAAAACAAATGATAAAGAAAACAATAAAAAATACAACGATTAAATTGGACGCCTGGCATAGAACAGAGACGTTGATTGGCTAGTATGAACCAATCACTGCTATTCTAGAGTATCTCGCACAGTTCAAGATTCGTACGAACTGCAAGAACTCTTTTCCATCAATGGACATCGTCAAGTAAAGACATTGAAACGAAGCTAGTCTTTCTGGAATGCCTTACTCAAAGCGAAAAGAAACTACTTGGAGACGACGCTAATGCATATTAGAGTATGGTTTGTTACCAAGTGTGAACAATGAATTTTTTGGCCTTTAAATTCGATGAGCAGTTATTCGTAGAGTTTACTGACAACACAATTATGGTGTTTGGCCGCTCGTATCAGAGTATGCCTGTCTGCTAGGGCGGCTAACCAATCCTTGTTGCAGATGCCTGCTCAGGCATCTTTGTGTTTGTTCAACACCCACAGAACCCACCTGTGGATTATACTTCATTTATGCTAAGTGGACCTGAGTTACAGTTTCTGGGAGAGAGCGCATTATCTGGCGTGATCAACAGTCTAAACAAGGCCAGTACGCTCAAACCCTCGGCCACGATGACTTGTGACTTCGTGCTAGCATAATCATCGACAGCACCCAAATAGTTACATCTACCCAATTTTACGCGTAATGCTTGGGTCAATTCGTGGTATGTTTTTTCAGGTATCTTCCAAATGTGCCAGATAACATCAAGAAGTCACTTCCTGATAAACTGATCATGATACGACCATGATGAGATTCGACCACATTCAAACCACTTGACAACGCGTCAATATGACAACATAGTTTGGTTTGGTTTGGTTTGTTTTACGGCATATCAACCTCAATGAGTTATTTAATGCTGACAAGATTTTTATTGTAATATTTTCCCCAAAAGTACTTCTGGTAATATTTTTCACAAAAATGTATTGCTGGTAATGATTTTTTTACAAAAATATATTGATTGCTGGTAGTAAAACCTATTTTTACAAGTTTTGACCCCAATTTAGGGGTTAGCTATTTGCCAATAGCTGGGACCCTAACAGGTGCTACTACCCCAGGTCAGGGTGGATCTGGGAACACCAGCAATTAAGAGGTGGTTCTACGCTTCTCAAAACCTCCTGATCAGTGGCCTTGCTGTTGGATGTAGTTTATCGTTTTACCGAGCACGCGGATGTAGTTTATCGCCCTACCCAGGACGATATGACAACATAACTAAACTTACTACAGATATACTATACCGTATATAGCTGAGTATAGTTCCAGTGTCAATGATCACTTTTACGCAAAAAATAGGAGGCACACTATGCACAGGTAATTATTTTGAAGAGGTTAAAAAGCATGCATTTTCAACATACAAAAACGAAGCATTGTGATACGTACTTCGGGTCATGACAATTCAACTCATGCTAAATAAAATGTTCTCTGTACACATTTTCTTCTTAATCATTTCACTCCAAGCAAGGCGATAATGTCACCAATGCAAATGGGGTGACAGGGAGGGAAAGTGAGAGAACAGACTGAGTATAGGGAGGATTGATGAAAGGATAAAAGATGAACGGGATACAAGAAGACAGAAGATGGCTATTGACGTTGCATTTAAATTTGTAAAGATTGTAGTTTTCAGGGAAGCAAGTAAACGGAAGGGAGTTCCACAGACGGGAAGTGCGTGAAAAGAAACTGTTGGAGTAGAAGTGGCGGTTGCATTTAGCTATTTCAACAGCAAATGGGTGGGATCTAGATGGCAATCTAGTAGAGACACTTAAATTCATGTAGTAGGGGCACCAGGGAAAAGGCTCGTCAGAGCAGTTGCCATGAAAATATTTGTAGAAAAGACAGAGGGAAGCCACGCCATTTTGGTGAGAAAGAGACTAATGTCGAGATGCCAGGTCAGAACCGATTACATTACAGATCCTTCTTTGTATTTTGTCAAGAACCTCGAGATGAATAGTCGAAGTAGGCGCAGCGTGTTGCTCTCCATGAGACTAGAGTCACCCATGCAGGCAGTATAGTTGCTCTATGGTGGTTAAATGAAAGAAGTTTTATTTTGGAAGGGTTAAAATTTACAAGCCATTTCCTGCTCCAGATTAGAGGCCACTTTCAATAGCAGTAGACATATTTACTTTGTAAGCTCTGACGGATTTTCTATTGAAACAGTAGTAGACGGTAATTTCATCTGCAGAAATGCCTACATGGGAACTGATGATAACAGGAAGATCATTAATGAAGATTAGAAACAGCGTAGGACCCAGGATAGAGCCTTGGGGGGGCATATGCAATTTCTAGCAGAAATGAAGCAGAAAAACAAGATATGTGTATAGACGATAGAATACTTTTTACTGAAAATGACATGAATTCTCATAAACTTGTGGGACATTCTGCACTATGTACCAGTAACGGGAAACCAGGCCACTAACAATCCCAAGACCAATCATGGCTAACAACTGAGATTATGCGAAATTTAACGGCGTGAAGGGGGTTAAGTCTATGAGAATTAACTTCTCGCCCGGTAAGGACCGACAAGCTCAACAGGTGCCACCTGACCGTCATCCAGCGACTGCTAGCATAAACGGCGTAAAAGGGATAAAAATCCTCGGAACCTATCCCTCGGCCGGAAAGGAATGACATGCGCAACAGATGTCACCGGACCGTCATCCAACGACTGTTAGCATAAACGGCGTAAAAGGAATAAAAGTCCTCGGAACCTATCCCTCGGTCGGAAAGGAATGACATGCGCAACAGATGTCACCGGACCGTCATCCAACGACTGTTAGCATAAACGGCGTAAAAGGAATAAAAGTCCTCGGAACCTATCCCTCGGTCGGAAAGGAATGACATGCGCAACAGGTGTCACCTGGCCGTTATCATGCGACTGCTCACATCAAACACAAAATAATTCTCGGGACATGGAACGTACGAACACTGAACAACTGCGGCCAGTTTGATAATGTTAAACAAGAGATGAACAGACTTAACGTCAACATTCTTGGTGTATGTGAAAACAGATGGCCAAACAACGGTGATTTTGTCAGCGACAAACACAGGATAATTTATGCAGGCGGTGAGAAGTACGATAAAGGAGTTGGACTAATACTAGATAGTGCATTTCAGAAATGCGTTATAGGATACCACCAACTTTCCGAAAGAATTTTGGTAGCGAAGCTGAAAGGGAAGCCGTTCAACGTGGCTATTATAGTAGTTTACGCACCGACGACACAAAGCAAAGAAGAGGGCATCGAATCGTTCTACTCCATGCTGGACAGTGCCAAGGCTTTATGCAAATCACAGGAAATCATCATTATCATGGGAGACCTAAACGCCAAAGTAGGCAGGGAAAGGGCAGGGGATATAGCAGGAAGATTCGGATTAGGAACCCACAAAGAACGCGGAGAAAAATAGATCCAATGGTGCACAGCCAATGACTAAGTAATAACCAACACAGAGTTTCAAGATCATCCGAGACGATTATGGACATGGAGGAGTCCAGGAGGAGAAACTAAAAACCAAATTGATTATATAACCATCAACAAAAGATTCAGGAATGCAATGATTCACTGCAAAACCTACCCAAGTGCCGACTGCGGAAGTGACCATCGCCCTCTTATATGTAAGAGAAAACAAACGCATAACCTACTTAGTGAGCTTGATTAAATGGATGTCGGAACAAGATTTAGCGGAGATAACAAAAAGACAAAATTTATTAAGTGCTATAAAGGACAGGAAATTATGAAAAGCCATGATTGCCAACGTTCTGAAGGAACACAGCACATAGAAGAAGGAGGTATAGAACAACCTTCAAGTGGAAGTGGAGCTTACACAATAGACAACGTAACAAATATCTTTTTATAGCAAGGGTTTACGCATAGTTGTTGATGTTCTGACCTGTCAGGAATTGAGAGGCCAGTCGTAGTAGTAGCTAAGACTGAGGGGGTGGCGAAGTTTCAGAAGAAACTATTTTCAGTTTTTAGTTTCGGTCATGTTGTCCAAAGTTTTCTTTGGTCACGTGTATATTTCGAGGCATAAAACTCTTCATAACTCCTAGCTGAAAAATATTAATTGATATGTTGTCCCCATTTATCTGACTCTCCATTCTGAATGGAGAGTAATTTTCGCCGGCCGACGACTTCATTTATATTTAGGCCGGTGGACTAAGGAAGGTAACTTTTCAAATTATCACAGGTTTCGAATTAGTGGAAAATATTATCAAAGATTTCAGATATTTTTCTAGTCATTTCACCCCAAGCAAGGCAAGAATGCCACTAATACGCAGAGCGTTACAGCGAGTGAAAGTGGTAGAAAACACTTTGAGGAAAGGATAAAAGATGAACGGGGTTCAAAAAGATAGAAGATGGCGATTGACGGTGCATTTAAATTTTTGATGGTTGTAGTTTGCAGGGAAGCAAGTAAACGTTTGAGAATTGCACAGGAAGCAAGTGCGAGAGAAGAAACTGTTGGTGTAGAAGTGGCGGTTACATTTAACTATTTCGACAGTACAAGGCTGGGACCTAGATGCTAATCTAAGTAGCACGCTTAAAATTATGTAGTAGGGGCAACAGGGAAAAAATCTCGTCAGGGCAGTTGCCATGAAAATATTTGTAGAAAAGACAGAGGGCATTACTGAAAAATATTCCAAAGGAAAACATTTCCTTCTCAATCCCCATCTCCCCACCCCTAGAATATTCCATTTTTATTGCCCTGTGACAGTGACGCCATAAACAGACTCAAAATGAAGACTTATCAAGAAAAGTCCGTCTGAATATCTTATTGATTACTTTGCGCTTAGGAAATTGTAAGAGGCATAGGCATGTATTGTTCACGTACATTTTTATAGTATTTGCGTTTGACTTGAATAACAGTTGACTAATATCTTTCGGGTTGGACAATGGCGTCAATGTCTGTAATGATATCTATTTATTTATTGGGCATTTTAAAATTTGAACCGAATGCCTTCAATGGATAGCGGCTCGGATTGAGGAATCGGAGAGCCGAGTTCGAATTACAGTCGAATCCATTATATTCACTTACGTGCTAATACCCTTGAGAAAGGTATGAATCCGCTTCTCCCCCCCCCCGCACCAGCTATGGGTAAATAGCAAGACAGGCCGGATTTTATAGCCTTGGATGGCAACTAGTTTGTCGCAGAAAGAAATGGCAAGCTACTGCGGAAAAAAAATCTGCCTCGTCAGTCATGTATCGAAAGCATATAACTGACTGACTAACATCAGCTTTCAATTTTCTCAGAAGCATTTTAAGAATCAGAGAGCGAAAAAAAGTTATATATTTGCAGGCAATCTTAAGCCGAGTTTAAAGTGGAAATCCTGCGCGTACATGAGACAAGAGACCAAAAATTGCTCACTCCTCTGAGATATTTTATCCTTGAGGGTATCTGAATTGGCAGGGTTCAATCCTAGTTCTCTCCCAGAGGAGATGTGCTGCCTAGGCGGACGTCGTCCTCCGTTGATCTCGGGCGTATTATATTTAATTTTAACCACGATGGTGTGCTAGCATCTATACTAAGTGGTATTTTGTGACACTGAGATCTCCGGTGATTGATGAAACAAAAAGAGAAAGAAAGAAGAAATGAAAGAAGGAAGGAAGAGGAAAAAGTCTACGAACTGGTAGGTAATTGTTGAAATTCGTAGGACAGATTGAAGGTAAGATGAAAACAACGCGTAACCTAAATCGCTAGCTTGAGTAAATGGATGGCAGAACAGGGATTAGGAGAGATAACAAAAAGGCAAAATTTACTGAGAGCTACAAAGGACAGAAAATTGTGCAGAGCCATGATTGCCAACGTCCTGAAGGGTCACGTCACATAGAAGAAGAAAAAAAAGAAGAAAGTTTTATACTAAAAATAAATAAAAAGTAAAACAGCCTGTACTAAAAAATAAAATTTAATTGCTTAAAAAAAATAAGCTGCCTCGGGTGAGGATCGAACTCACGACCTTCAGATCACTCAAGTCGTAAGAAGCTGATTATGAGACTGACGCGCTGCCTACTGCGCTACCGAGACACATAGAAAAGCTCTTCTTACAAAGGATTGTTAACAGCTTGTGCGTTACTTACCGGTACGAAAGTTTCTTACGCTGACATTTAGCTTAGTCAGTCCTTACTATATTCAGAGAACTGATGCAATATATTCCTATACCCACTTTACTTTTGTATTTTATTTGAACGAAGCTATGTCGTTCTTTTTTTTTTAAGCGTTTCACCCCAAGCAAGGCGGGAATCCACTAGCACGCAAGGGGTTACAGAGAGTTGGAGCTAGAGCAAAGAGGAGTGATAGAGGAAAGGATGAAGAGAAGGATAGGAGATAGATCAAGGCATCTGGAGACGTCAATTGACATTATATTTGAATAGTTGGAGATTATAGCAATCAAGGAAACAAGAAAAGGGGAGGGAGTTCCACAGGCGAGAGGTGCAAGACATGAAGCTATTGGAGTAGAAGAAACGGCTACATTTAACTGTTTCGACAGTGAAAGGGTGAGAGCGAGATGCCAGCCGAGTTGAACGCTTAAATTCATGAAGTCTGGGAACCAGCGAAAGCAGCTCATCAGAGCAGTTACCGTGAAAGTATTTGTAAAAAAAGACAGAGGGAGGCGACAGTACGTCTGTGAGAGAGTGACTGCAGACGAGATGCCAGATCTGCATATAAATATGTAAAACTCATGGTTGTGTTGGGTACATTTATTTAAGAACTAGTTTTAATCCGTGAAAATTTCACAGTTTTCCTATTTGAATTTCTGATCAATCTTCTTAATTCTTCAGTTAATGATTAAGTACATTTATGGCGAGTTCTACGATAATAAAATATCCGTGGAAATTCCCCTACCGCAACGTTAAATATTTGACCTTAACAATTTTGTAAAATATTCTAATAATAATCATAAATAAGAATGCTGGTCATTATTTTAGAAGTAAGGGGATACAAATGAAAAGATTTGAAATTGACAACTTTTTCTATTTCACTGAAACAGCCGTTAAAAACTTCTATCTTCCCTTCTTTCTTTCTATTTACCCTTTCTTTCTTTCTTTCTTTCTTTCTTTCTTTTTCTTACTGAAACCAAGTAGTGTCTTTTCCCCCTCTTTCCGCGCGATCAAAACAAATGTACCATGAGGCAGGAAATAATAATATTTTCCATCCCCGCAACATTGGAACAGATTCCCGCATGAGTGCTTCCCTGAAAAATTCAGTCTTGATCCCTCCATGTTAAGTGTCGTCGTTATCTATTCTTCGTATCTTCATAATCTTCACTTCTTATTGCCATCGCTTCCATTTTTATCACATACACCGTATCATTTCGTCTGCAATCCTCTACATTGAGGGGCTTTCAATTTCGAACCAAACGCTTTATTCAATTTATAAGGATAAATTGTTCTCATTCTGCGTTACATGTTCTTGGGTCGTATCAGTTAATTTTGAATTTGTCCTTGTGATGTACGGCTTTCACTACCTAACCCGGATACTGAACTCACAAACTCCAAGAGCACTTAACCAACGGCAAATATTCACTAAGCCAACGAATAGACTCCTCCGTAGATGCTTCCTTGAGCAATACAAGCTTAACCTCTTCATGTTAAGAGTCTTCATAATCTCCATTTCCTATCACCCCCTCTTTCACGCACATCGCATCTCATTCATCATAAACATTTTAACAGTAACCCTCTACGTTGAGTGGCTCTCAAACATTGTATTGGCTGAACTACAGTAGGGGGAAACAAATATTCGTACACATACAAATTTTTAAATTATTCAGTTTTCAACTAATGAATAAAACATACTTTTCATATAATTAACTATGCACAGAGGCATAATAACTAAATATGCATAAAAAAACAGAAAAAATTGATTTAATAGAAATAAATCCCATTTATCCATTTTAATGTGTGAAAAAGTATTTGTACAATAAAAAAAGAATACATAATCTTCATTTAATACTTTGTAGAATCGCCATTATTCACTTCTCGAGCAACCAACCTCTTTTAGTTCTCAATTAATGATTTGCAAATTTTAATTGGTATTTTGTTCCATTCTTCTTCGCATATGGTCTTCAGATCTGGGATGTTTGTTGGCGCTCTCGATTGGATTTGAATTTTCAAATAATGCACCGACTCTCGATTGGGTTTAAATCTGGAGACTGACTCAGCCATTTCATGATATTTACATTATTTTTAGCAAGCCATTTCTTCGTAGATTTTGCAGTGTGATTAGGATCATTAAATTTGCTTCCAAAATATTTTGATATGCTGCGGCATTCATTCTACCAGCTATTCTTGATATGTTGCCAGAACCTTTTGCAGAAAAACATCCCCAAACCATGATGCTGCCACCACCAAATTTCACTGTTGGAACTGTGTTTTTTTTTGTTTGAAGGCCTCGCCATCTTTCCTACATACATGATTTCTAAAATTACGCCCAAAAAATCAATTTTGCTTCCGACTGTCCATAATACTCTGTCCCAATACGATTTGTCCTTATCCTTATGTTCACGAACGAATTTCAACCTAGCATCTCTGTGTCTTTCAATAGCAGTGGAGTTTTCCGAGGAGAGGGTGACTTAAGATTGTTCATATGAATTTCATTGCTAATTGTCCGTTTAGTGACACAGATTCCTGATGAAAGCAAATCATCCTTCAACTCTTGACGTGTAACCATTTTGTTTAATTTCACGTATTAATTTCCTCGAAGATCTTGCAGAAATCTTCTATGGAGTACCTGTGCTTCTTTGGTTTTTAGTAGTTTTGAATTTTTATACCTTGCAATGGATGAACTAATGGTTGGAAATTGAATATTCAGGTTGTCTGAGATTTTCCTGTAACTTTTACCTTATTTCCAGAGCTTAACAATCAGTTCTTTTTGCGAATTTGTCAATTCTTTACCTCTTGCCATGATGAAAACCTTCTTGCACGAATATCAATTACAGAATGTTCTGTTTGTATTTTTTAGGCTAAAAGTAACACCTGGTAACATTATTGCAACATTCTAGAGTATTCCACTTGAATAATCTTAAGTATTAAAGCAATTTAAAAATGTTAAAATATGAAATTTGCACGTACGAATACTTTTTTCACCCATTAAAATGGATAAATAGGATTTATTTCTATTAAAGCCAATTTTTTTTTCTGTTTTCTATGCATATTTAGTTATCATGCACCTATGTACAGTTAATTATATGAAAAGTATGTTTATTCATTAGATGGAATTATAATAAATTAAAAATTTGTATGTGTACGAATATTTGACCCCTCCCCCCTGTATATTATATAGTTCAGGATCATAAAATGATGCTTCATGTTTTTTATTGCAAGAACGTTTTTACAGTAACACTTTTCGGTGTTAATTCAGTAGTCAATAAATTCTAGGAGTTTACTTATAGAGGTTTACAAATTTTAATATGTCTACACCCGACAGGCTACCTCCTTGTTTCATATATATATATATATATATATATATATATATATATATATATATATATATATATATACGTTATTTTTAGGGGATACTCATATTTGACGAGGCGTTCTGTTTATCTATTAAACAGTATGTTTATTTTTGCCTACCGTCTTGAATGGTCAAGAAATCTTATTAACGAACAATTTCGCTCTTCGGCAGAAATCGAAACTGCGAACCTGAGGGCGGTGGGAGCTACGGTTTAGCCGGGTAAAAAGTTTGTCTCGCCTGGCCGACTTCTGTCCGTGACCAAGTTGGTATGGCGTGTCGGGCTAAACAATAGCTACTTCGGCCGTCAGAGACGTTTGTAAGCCTCTGTGTGTGTCTGCGGGTGGTGCGCTACGTGGTTCGGTTGGGAATGAACAGTTGGTTCCCCGGTGACTAATCTACCCAGAGGGGAAAATGCTTTCTCCTATTTTTCTTCCCTCAATATGTCCCGCAAGGATGAATTTTTCCAAGCCTCCCCTCCTCATTATGTATCAAATGAATCTCAGCTCACTCTTCCTGAATATGAGTCTAAGTGTTCTTTCTCTTACCGTTTTCTTTAATCAACTTCCTTGTTGATTACTCGCTCCATCCATGGAATTTTCGGTATCCTTCTATAGAAAGACATTTCTACTGCTTCTAGTTTTCTCCTCATCCATCGGGAGATTATCCAGCATTCACTGTCATAGAAGAGGATGGATAACACATCGCAATCTAGCACTTTTAAGAATAAAATAACATATATATGTACAACATCTCGCTTGAAGATCGAACTCACGGCCTTCAGGAGACTCGCTAAGTATGAAGGTGATTTTAAAATTGACGCGCTGCCTACTGCGCTACCGATACACGTAAACTTCGCTATATTTACTTACATAACGAGAATCAAACGATAGACCTTAATTGTAATTGATGATGACTAATGTAATTCTTGCCCACTGAGATGGCTAAGAACCAACGTCTTACTTTCAGGTATGAGTATTTCTAGTGCTGACTTTCAGCTCAGGCAACCCTCATTATATTTAGAGGATTGAATCAATACAATTCTCTACCTGATTTATTTCTGCTTACTATTTGGCCTTGCGTCGTATACACTCATACGTACCTCCCTTTAACGGATATCATATGCAAAGAGGCAAAATCTGTAGCAGTCGAACCAGTTTATAAGCGTGGCTCGCTACGTACAAAGTTGTGTTAACCCTTGATACACGCTGTTGCTTCACCAGCTGATTTCTAGTTGTCGGGCCGTCACACCAGAAATGGTTGAATTTAAGCGTAGCACAAAATTGTGTATATTTATAGTATATAGATATTTTACAATGTCTGTTTGATTAAATGTACAGTATTATATGATTCCTATTTTTTTCGTAATATAATTGCTCATATTAGCCATGTTACAGTTTCAGTTATTTCCCTTTAGTAACTGAACTCTCCACGTTTTTATTCACCTCTGCTGTAGCCTGGTATTGAACTGACAACTTTTAGGGTCAAATCACTGGATTCAACCAACGTTTTATCCACTGGACCACGTGACCTTGTGGATGTTTGATACTGAGACACCCGGAAAAAGCATTGCACTTAGAATTAGAACAATCTACTCCGGTGGAGGAAATAAAGGGTTCAGTTCGAAATTCCAATCACCTGAAGAAGACCATAGCGTACAACAGCCGGGACGTCATGAATATGGCAACAAAGATGAGGACAGGAGTTCGAACAATGTAAGTATTGTAAATAATTACAATATAATTCATCTCAGAATTATAGACAGCTTTTTTGGTCGTCTTTCATCGCAATGTAATTCTCTTCATTAAAATATTTTCCAAAAATAAAATATACTTTTATGAAACTTTATTTGAGAAATATTAGCTGAATTAAAGTATAATTAATTTGATTTGAAACAAATATTACTTATTTAAAGAGTAAAATAACACAGATATGCATTTTAGAACAAACAGTAGCCGTGTTTTTAACCGACATTAGCCATGTTTACGTGTTTGATCTTTGTTGACATATGACAAAATGGTGATTACAGTTTTATTGTTATTTTACGGAGACAATATGTGTAAGACATAATTTAAGAAAATGACGTGAGCACCTTTTTATATTATTCTTACGTACACTGTAAAAATGTTCTCTGTAATCTAATTTTAGAAATGTTGACTTTAAATTTATTATGGTCATCTCTCTTATTTTCTGATAATGTCGTGTATGGTCGCTGATACTTTCAAAATTCGGCATGTTTATATACATAGAAAAATTCAAAATTCTTTTAAAATCCTGCAGTTTGAAGATTGGTATTAAGCTTAACGATTTATGATTAGTAAATATAGTTTTCACTTAATAATAGTCTATATCTATAAAACAAAACATGTCTGTGTATGTGTCTGTATGTCTGTCTCTGTGTGTATCTGTCTGTGTGTGTGTATATGCTATTAATGTACGTCCACATTTCTCGGCCAATTTTGATGAAATTGTATACACATATTGCAAATTTATTATATTATGTCATGACCAACTTTTCAATCTCCAGACCCCCCGGGTTTGACCCCAAAATTGATGAAACTGAAGGTGAGTACGAAGATTGTTTGAAAAGGATTATTGAAGCGTTAAAAGGAAATATTTCCCAAATAACCTCTCATTAACCCCAGCTTTACAGTGAACGTGCAAAGAAGGAGGGAATGTTCATGCGTTTACACTTGCAGTTGAATGAAGCTCTGATGCTAACTCCTTATTTTTGTTGATTATTAGATTTGTGAACAATGCCATACTATTTGAAAGTTATTACTGCCATAGGAAATTTACTGACTATCTAAAACATTGAAACAATTAAACCCGAGCAACGACCACATAAGAAACTTTTATCGATAAAATTCCTTTATTAAAAACAATCAAACACTTGTGAAGGACATACTGTAAAAAGTTGAGAGGTGGGGAGTAGCTTGGTATACCAACAGATAATGCAAGCAAGCGGGGACGCAGGCAGACATTTCTAGACAGGGGATACGGGTATGAAAGGAGGTGCGGTTATAAAATTGCAGCCATGTATACCCAGGCAACGCCGGGTACCTCGGTTAGTATAATATAAAAGGCTGAAATTAATAGAGAATTTTAAAAGATTTAAAACGTAATAAATTTTCTCAATTAAAATTTAAAAAATGAAAGAAATTCTTGTAAATTTCATTATTCATCGAATTTTTTTTTCTTAATAGTGTTTTTGATATATCTTATTTATATAAGCAATTAAAGCTTTCCTGATTAAATAATGACATTATTTTATTGCAATTTTTATTTTACGAGTCGGAGCAGATTTTCGGTAAATGGAGTTTCTGTTTGACAAAAACAAATTGATTTAAATTCTACAAGGAGTCCTGCATTTAACAAATATAAATATGAAGTGGCTGAATTTTTATTTTCTCGAAATTACATAAAATTAAATAAGTGATGTTAACAGATGTAAATAAAAAAAAACATATTTTTACCAAGATTTGAAAAAAAAAAATTAAATTTTTTTTTTATTAATTTGTTAATAAATCCTGAATGTTTTATTAAAATCCCACAAATATTTGATGTTTGCAAGTGTAACATCTATCCTGACCACACTGGATCAATGTACTCTACAAGACCGACCGTTGTTCCTGTCCTGGTCCAGTATTACAGGTTCAATCAAAGTCTCCGGTTCACAATGTCATCTTTTGATCCTGGAGAGCGATTAACAAATCGTAGATCCCGGAAAATTCAGCCGGTCTACCTGCAAGTTCGTTGGGGCGAGAATTGGGCCAAGCAGAAAAATCAAATATGAACAAATGGATTAGATTTCAAAGAAAAATGTATGCATATGTATATAAGGAAGAAATTGGTACAAAAAGATTAATGCTTCTTTTACAAGAAAGTAGTGTATATGAAATAAAGCCTCCACCTCCCAAAAAACAAATATTGCAAATAATTCTGAAGGGAGAGAAGTAGTTTTCGTGTTCACCTTTTTTGTTTTTAGTAGTTGCCGTAATTATTTCACTATCAGGATATAAGGCAGCATTGCGCCAATATTGCAGATAACTCGAGTTCACTTCCTCCCGTATTACAGCAGCAAGCGAATGCATCTCTCTCTCTCTCTCTCTCTCTCTCTCTCTCTCTCTCTCTCTCTCTCTCTGGTCGACTGCTTGTCAACACTTCGACTCCGACTGACTGTTTATTTTAGCACAAACACGCGCTTAAATAAACGTGGTGGTAATGACAAAAACCCGGGGTGTTGCTAAACTTAGAATACCACCTGATTACTGACCTCCCCCTTCACGATTAAATGAACAGTCTTTTCTTCTCAATTGGTATTCCATAGTTCATATAAACACTATTGTTTTGACATTTTATATAATAATTCTGACGAAGCACAGATTCTCTGGGCACAAAATACACCACCGATTATTTTTCTCATCTATAATTCTATATTACTATAATTATTACTATTTCAAAAGTGACCATTACTCTCTGCCACACAAGAATTTCCAAATCAATGTATATTTTATCTGATAAAAGGCACTAAAACACTCATAGTAATTTTTGGTCGACGGCTGCCAAAAAAAAACAAAAAACAAAAAAAACAAGATTTTTAATCAAAATTTTGAAAGTGCCGGAAAGGCATTTTCCAATGCTATTTGAGATGATGTGAATATAACGAAAAAGACTAGAACTCAAACTGGAACGAGGCTGTCCGAGCCATTAGTAATTTGTGGATCCCCGTTAAAAAATTGTAGAAAAAAATCAATAGAAAAATGCTTTCACTCTCACAAGCGGTTATTTTAGACAAAGTTCTGTATCTACCGTAATATTTCCCTTGTAAACATCACTAAAGTTCAAAATTGATTTTTTTTCCAGCACAAAGCAGATTCCGATTTAAATTTCCATATTCTCATATATTAACCAATAAGCGATGTTATTTCAGTTGCGCTGAAGGCTTTGAAAAAACAAACAACCATGTTTGCCATCTGAGGGATCCCTCCACAAAATGATCAACAATATTTTCCATCCTAAAAATAGATATTTATAAATTGGGAAAAATATTTATTAACCAATAAACTAATAAATAAGTTTAGTAATCCCTTTTTATATATAAATATCCGTGGTGTTCAGTTGGTATTCAGTTTTACTGTAAACCTTCGACGAAGGTCGGCTATTCGTTGTTGTGAAAAAGCTGAATTCTCAAACCTTTCGTATAATTAATTACTCAACGTTTTCACATATTTTATTCGAGTAACTTCTTACAAAGTCTAGTGATTTAAAACACAGTTGACACATACGAACGGAATTTTGTCAATAAAACGTTAGCAGTACTTATAACACTAACTTTCCGACAGAATTCTACTGCTAGAAAATTACATGCATTCATAAAAAATTGTAAATACACGTGACTCTCCTTACGCATATACATTCTATATATACATTCTGTATATTCTATCATACTAACGCAATTGATTCGGTTGTATTATAAAGAAAGAAAACAAAAATATTTCTGTGTGAATTTATTTCGCAATGATATTTTAATTCGTTTCTTTCAATTTGAAAGAAAACAAATACTCAATAATAAAATTTATTTAAATTTATACAGCTGTGTTTGAAGATTGTTTATTTCTTTTTCACACACCTTTTCTTCTACAAAAGACGCCAAACGCATATACAGCTTACAGCACCTCGTATTCGCAAGCGGTCAACCATCTAGATTCTGTTCAGGCTTAACGTTGCTTAATTTAAGTGATCTTATGAGAATCGGTATTTCAACGTGATATGGCCATAAGCCTATTTCCATTGAATTTTTCAATCCCAGTAGAGACAAAATTGTTATTTGATGTTAAATACTGAAGTTTGTGTTTCAAAGGAAATTAGGGGGTGAAAGATTATGTACTTTCAAAATTATTGCAACTTAATGCACTAAAAGAAAAAAATCACCTTTTGAAATTTTAGACATTTTTTATAACTAGCGATCACAGAGTTGTTTCCCTTCTAGCATTAAAGAAATTAGGTTAATATATCGAAATCGGAAAAATTAACTTAATAATTTTATAAAGTAGTGTAATAAAGGGATATTTCACCAAATGTTTATTAGAAACGTATTATAATACAGGTCTTTAAACATAGGATCTTAAAGTAGATGAATATACTACAGCGTACATTTATTATAGTGATTTAAGTGTGAAGTGACACCATCGGATGTGGTTAATCCATGTATATTAATATTGTTGGGTCCAGCCGTATACATTACGCATATCATGTAGTACGATTGAATAGAATATCTATTTTCTCCTGAAGGGATCCATACGTGGTTCCCGATAATAAACAAACAATAGACCATTTCCATTTCACATCTGTTTTAAAGACTGATTTCCAGTGTGGAAAAAAAGTTCTGTATCGACCGTGTCTCACGTGAACGTACTCATGTATGCAAATCTACATAAGTTTTTAAAAAAAAATCAATCCCTGGCCCTTCTGAAGGGGGCTTGATTTATTTCCCGGCATGCCTATGAGAGGAAATGTCAAGGGTGTTTTGAGCATTTAATGCACGGTATTTCCATTAAACCCACTTTATAAGGACATTGCTTCACATTCAGTTGTAACGTGGGTGCAAATACCTCTTTTTAGGCCTCAGTAAAGGCTTTTGGCAATTTGTCCTAATCCGTGCTCTGTCAAACTCGTTAGATCGGTTATGCGCTGCTACCTTCGATATGTCTAGTGAGTATCAAAATTTCCAAGCCCTCTTTCCTTATTATGCACCCTAGAAATGTATCATTCTGATGTTACGTATAAGTGTCGTTTTTGGATTCCATTGACGCAAAAACTTCACCATCGATCACTTGGGCATCTATAGCAAGGATTTTTAATGGGTGTGACGCAAAAACATTACATATCGAAACCCCTTTAGATGGATCTGTTATGGGACCTACCTTTATGGACTCGTCCTATTATTATATATACGGGGAGATTATGCCTCTCAGGAGAGCTGTCCACAGTTGACAGCCTTGCTGCGACTTGTGCTAGCAAGTCGGTCGAACTCTCTGCCTCTGAGCAGAGAGGAACCCGGACGAGGTGCCGCCGAATGGCAGAGTCTCGTTCGGGGAGGTTGACCAACCAGATTCTGTTTCTACGGGTATTTTTTGACCGAGCCTACGGGCTCGGGAATACCCACGTTAAACTCGGCCTTGTGCCACATCTACCCCTCGTGGGGGGACAGTAAATATTGCTGTCTACAGTTGACAGCCTTGCTGCGACTTGTTCCAGCAAGTCGGTCGACCTCTCTGCCTCTGAGCAGAGAGGAATCCAGACGAGGCTCCACCGAAGGGTAGAGTCTCGTTCGGGGAGGTTGACCAACCGGATTCTGTTTTTACAGTTTCTACGAGCATTTTTTGGCTGAGCCTACGGGCTCGGGAAGATCCCACGTTAAACTATGCATTGTGCCACATCTTTTCTTCGTGGCGGTGACAGTAAATATTGCTGTTTACAGTTGACGAGTTGACTATTGTACTTTGCCGTCAGTCGGACGTGCAACACTTTTTTATTCGTTCTTTTGTTTAATTATATGTTTTCACTAAATTGCTGGGTTCGAGTTTTCTTTCGGACCTATTCTGGGTCCACAACATGATCATATCAATATATCTTTGTTATAAGAAATAAACGTATATATAAAGTGGGTGGGTGTGAGAAATGAGGTCACGTCCATAAATGGCGCGACTTAACAAGGACTTGCCGATGAAGACCGATATATGTCGATATCATCCAAAGTTGCTTTGTCGTGAATGACTCAGCAATCCCACATTGTGTACGTATTGAATAGTGCCCGAAATAGTGACAGCTTGTAGCTCGAACTGAACGTATTTTTCTTATTATATAGCGTACAATTAAAATAGACACTTTTTTAAAAATTAAAAAACAAAAATTAGAAGTCGACGCTGGTGCGTCGAGCAGTGCTTCATCCTTTTTACATCAGCAACCAATTTTTAAAAAATTATTTTCAATATAATGAAGAGATTATTTGTCATTCGGTTTCGTATGCAGAGAAGGAAATCCATCACGTCCCACATGTGTAATTTGTGGTGAAACATTAGTAAATAAATCTATTGTTCTATAGTGAGGTGGGACATCGGGTTTAAAATGAGCAGTTTGTTTACCTACATAATGACGAGGAAACACACGGTTAATTTTAACAAAAGAAGGTAAGGAATTTATTCCCGAATTTACACGCTTGAAGTAATGTCAGTAGCTCGTTTAAGGAAAATAATCAGAATTTTTAAAGTCCGTAGGTTTAACGCATTTTTCGTTATCCCAATCAGTTTTCAGTGTCGCATTTTCGGTCCTCTGTTAAAACATTTCCCAGATATTTAAATTTTTGCACTTGTTTGATTTTGGTATCCCCAATTTGTAATTCGCATGTTGGCCTATCCCTTTTGCTAACAACCATACATTCTCTCTTCTTACAGCTGATGGTTACTCATTTCTTCTAGCTTCCGTTTACTGCCTTCTATAGGAATTCCTGTAGTTTCCTTCCTATGTCTTGGAGAAAGTTACTATTATTTTTTGCAAAATATATTTTTTGTAGTGTCCTTTCCAACCCTTTGGGCGGGGGATATCCGGTGTTTCCTGGTTGGAAAGCCAAAACTCCAGGAGAAGCAAATCTCTGAAAAGTTGGCTACGGTTAAACTGCACAGGAAATGCAGAGTGAGCTAAGCAGATATTTACCCTTGGGATTCCTATTATAAACTCAGCCTAGGACCATATTCTAGCGAGTGTGTCATTAAATTGTACTTGCTTACTGCTTTTGGGAAAAAATAACAGAGCATCTAGTCTCTGGAGGTTATAAACTTTGTACAGTATCTCCCAATTGACTAATTAAAGAGCAAAGATGAATATTAAATTGTAAAAATGTTAATTAAAGCAATAAAATACAGGAAGTTGTGGAGAGCCATTCATAAAACAACATGTAGACACATTCATTTTTTTTCTATCACGCAACTGATTACGTTGTATTGTAAAGAAAAAAAAAACAAAAACATTTCTGTTTGAATTTGTCTCGCAAGGATATTTGTAATTCGTTTCTTTCAACTGGAAAGAAAACAAATACTCAGTAATAAAATTTATTTCAATTTCTAGAGCTGTGTTTGAAGATTGTTTTTATTTCTATTTCACACGCCTTTTTCTGGACAAATGATACCAGTCTTACATACAGCTTACAGCATCTGGCATTCCCAAGCAGTTACTCACTAGGTTCTGACCAGGCTTAACGTTCCTTTACTTAAGTGATCTGTTGAGAACTAGGGTTACAAAGTTATAGTGCTGTAAACCTATTTTCAAAGAAATTTTCCAATCGCAGTAACAAACCAAACTGTTATTTGAAATTTGATGTTAAATACAGAAGTTTGTATTTCAAAGGTAATTACAGAAAGTAATTTTTGTGTGATCATTGTTTCGACCGTGGCAGTAAGACTTCATCGTTTGATAACCATTTCTAAATAAGCAACATAGTGTGATCGTCGTTTCGATCGGAGCTGTGAAACTTCATCCTTTGAGAACCGTTAATAAATCGGTGCACAAAATGTGGCGATCATCGTTTCGATCTCTGTTCGAATCCAGGAACAAGAAGAAGATCTCCATTACTAGTAATCCTTGCCATTGACAGTGACTCAGATATTGGCGGAGCAAAATACCCAAACTACGCCCGATAAAAAGGAAGATGATCTTGAACTAAACACGGCTTAATAATCTACGGCGGAGGTGAAAGAATTACAAAATTATATTGAAGATTATCAACTTTCAAAATTATTGCAACTTAATCCACCAAAAAAAAAAAAAAACTTTTTTAATTTATTGCAACTGATTAAGAAGCACCTATTGAAATTTTAGACATTTTTCATAGCTGGCGATCACGCTACCGAGACACCAAGATGTTAAGGAGAATTAAGCCACCGCTAAAGGCAAGATAGTCCAAACTTTTACTATAGATCATAGCTTTTAAATAAACGGTGATTGTCCATTTTCGTTGTGCCAAGATTCGGTAGACTAACTCATATTTTCACTGATTGATTTGTTTTTTTTTCTTTTACGGCTTATCAACCCTTTAAACGACTGGAATTGTAACTGGAACTCAGCTGTTCGAGACGTTATTAATAACACCACCATTAACTTAGCAAAATTATCCCAACTGCATCCGAAAAAATGGAAGATGATTTATTACTAAAACATGGCCTAATAATTTATGGCGGAAGTGAGATATTTACAAAAGTATTTTGAAGCTTATCTACTTTTAAAATTATTGCAACTTAATACACCAAAAGAAAAATAGCACTTTTAAAAATTTTATATATAGTTTATGGCTGGCGTTCACAGTGAGCAACCCAGCAGTTGTTTCCCTTGTAAAATTAAAGGTCAAGGTTAAAATGTCAAAATTGGAAGAAATAATTAATGATTCTATAAAGTACATTACTAAAAGGATATTTTACGCAATCATTCTTTGAAAGTTATTATAATCTAGATTTTTAAACAAGGGATCGTATAATACATATATGTAATATAGTACCAATTTATTATAATGATTTAAGCCTTAAGTGACACCATCGGATATGATTTGTCTATCTATATTATTATTAGTGGGTCCCGCCGCGTAATTTATGCATAAATCATGTAATCGTTAGACTAAACATTCTAGTTTCTCTTGAAGGGATCCATACGTGGTCCCGATAATAAACAAAGAATAGACCATATCCATCTGTTTGAAAGGTTGTTTTCTTTACGGTAGTAGTTTTTCTGTCTGCCGGATATCACGTGGACATGTTCGTAGTGATCTACCATTACCTTGCACTTCAACAACATTGGTTGACATTGTCAAGAGTACATAACCTACACTAAATGACGCCGGAGAGATACGAAATCGGGTTTCATGAGTGGCACGATCATGCTGTTCTGTTACCACAGTACAGATCCTGTATTGTTTTCCTTCTCTTGCTTGTCCCCTCTTTAGTTTAGGCACATTTTAGATCAGTCACTGTTTTTGCCAACTTCCTTTTAGCCCTGATTTACTTCCGGAATCGGCACAATTAACCATGGGCTGAATCATATTGTTTTATCCTGATGATAGCATCGGCGTTATGTATCCTTGAAAACCTTTTTTTTTTTACATCGGTCTCATTTAATGTCATGTTATTATTTAAACATTTGTTGAAGGTAACCACATTTGTATGCACTTATTTTACGTTTGTATCTCTCTGTAGAATCTTTTTCGCGAAGTGTTCACTGTTTACAGACATTTTCCAAACTAAAATTTGTGTAAATTTTTCCTTTCTAGGAAGATATCAATGCCAACTTTATACCTATTCATGGTAGCAAGTTATTTTCTGACTCTATTACACACCTTTTTCATTATTATTATTTATTGAATATATTTCATTTTCTCTTATGACCTTATATTCTCAATAAGCGTAATTCACAATTCAACAATGGAATGGAAAATATTCACAACAATCTGAATTCACAATTTTCGCAAGTAGCAGAATTTAAAATGTTCTCAAAAAAATTAATTGATAATATTCTCAACATGCAAAACTGACAATATTGACAAGTTCCTCCAGTTCAAGCATTTACAGCTAGAACCCTCCATGCCATTTTAAGAGAGTGTAGTGCAATCTCCAAATAAAAGAAGAAAATTCCATCCAACATCTTTCCAAGAACTGCTACTTAGTGAGCTATATTACATCCCCCATGTTTCTTCTCGCCTCAGACACAAGGCATGTAAGTAATTCAGAGACACTCACAGGAAATTGTATCGAACTGTTCATAACTTCAAATTCGTTTCTTTATTTATCCTTCTCTAACATGTCTTTTAAATATAATTATTAATTGTTATCTGTTTGAATTCCATGTTTTGTGCACTTTTTTTACCTGGACTCACACGAGTCCGCAAATATTGTTTGCGAAACAAATGTACCAGGAGGCAGAAAATAATATTTCCCATTCCAGCAACATTAGAATAGACTCCTGCATGAGTGCTTCCCTGAAAAATTCAATGTTGATCCCTTCAAGTCAAGGGCCCGTCATTATTTATCCTTCTTATCCTCATAATCTTCACTTCTTATCGCCTACGCTTTCATTTAATTCATATACCCGATTAATTCGTCTGTAATCCTCTATTGTGAGTGGCTTTCGATCCTTCTGTTTCGTGATGTTACTTTAAAAGAAGCACCCAGCTGCATTCTCGAACTCCGAGTAAGACCACATTGATGAACCCCAGGCATATGAAAGCTTTTCTACACTTTACCTACCATAAGCTCGAGCTGATTGCTTCCTTCTGGGAGAAGATATTAAGAAGGGACGGACGGAAAAGTCTCAAAACAAGCCTGGAAAGAATAAAGATATCTCATATGAATCTCCCCGCCAAACAAAGATTTCATTTTCCGAAAGCCAACATTCTAAGCAATTGTGTACGCGTCCATGATGAATATTGATTGATTGAATGATCGATTTGTTTTTCACGCCTTTAAAATCTTCTGCAGGTTATTTAAAGCCGGAACATATTGCACATAATAACGTTTTACTGATACAAGTCCTACTAATTAATCCATAGCTGGGGGAAAAGAGGTGGGTTCATACTTTTCTCAGGGGTATTTGCGTGTAAGTTAATATAATTAACCAGACTGCAATTGGAACAAGTCTCCCCGATTTCCAATTCCGAGTTATTATTCATTACACCATCCACACATTCAAGCGTGCAGCACCTGGTATTACCAAGCGGTCACCCATGTATTTATGGACAAAACTCGACGTTGCTTAACTTAGAGTTTCAACATGGTATGACCGTAAGGAAATTGGCACCAGAAAGATCACACGCTTTCTAAATAACCTCAACAATAAATAAGATTCGTTAGTAGTATTAAGCTTAACTTAGTGTAACACAAGGCCAAATAGAAAACAGAAGTAGAAGATTGTGTTGCGTCAGTCCTCACAATATAACTGCAGCTTTCCAAATCCTCATACCGGTAATTAATAGAGATGTCATTAACGAGCTTTTGTCGGGGAGAACCCGTTGGATGTCTCGGTAGCGGAGTGTGCAGCGCATCAGTCTCATAATCAGTTTAATTCCTCGTGAGTGGTCTGAAGCCCGTGAGTTCGATCTTTACCCGAGACAATTTGTTTTTCTTTTTTAATATCGGTTTTCAGCAGTCCTTATCAGAATTTCGAACCAAACGCTTTATTCAATCTACAAGGATAAATTGATCTCAATCTGTGTTACATGCCCCCGTGTCGTATCAGTTAATTATGAATTTGTCCTTGTGATGCACGGCTTTCACTACCTAAAAAGATATTGAACTCACAAGAAAAGAATAGTAGAGAAAAGAAACCGGTTACAGAAAAGAAAGTAATTGACGTAAAAACTCATACACTGGATTAGAGAGAGAGAGAGAGAGAGAGAGAGAGAGAGAGAGAGAGAGAGAGAGAGAGAGAGAGAGGTTGTGATTAGCTTGTGAAATCGTCTCAGAACGATATACGACTCTTGCGATGGAGAGATAAATATTTCTGTGCGCGGCTTTAAGTTTATAGTTGCGTTCTTCCACTGCAGTAGTAACAGTAGTAGTAATATTCGTGGTAGCCGGAGCAGCGGTACTTATATCAACAGTACATGTTAGCGGGGGTTTTGTTGAAATCCTGACGTCACTTTCGTACTTCTTCGAACCTTCAGTTCAACTCTGCTCACTTTCAATTTCCGATATCTCTCCACCCAGCTCGACTGCACTCGACGACAGACGAGCCAAACGCAACTCTTTGATTATTGTAGCTTGTTCGACGTTTCCGTTTCCAGTAGTAGTAATAATTGTAGCAGTAGTAGTTGTAGATATCGGAAGAGTAATTCGCTTCTTCGTACTTATATCAACAGCACATGTTAGCGGGCGTTTTGTTCCAATCTCTGACGTCACTTTCTTACTTCTTCGAGCCTTCAATTCAACTCTGCTCACTTTCAATCTCCGACATCTCTCCACCCAGCTCGACTGCACTCTACGACAGACGAGCCAAAAACAACTACACCGTCTCTCCTGTAGCACCGCGACCCGTAATGGTCGCCGCGGGTTCCCACGCACGTGACGGTACGCAGCGACGACGACGTGCCGACCGATCGCGGCCTCTCCCGTCTGCCTCTTCTGTCGGCTACTTATTCAGCATAACTACGCGTTTATATAGATAAATCTGGTTGGTCATAATCGACCCATGGCCCAGACGCGAATATCACGGGTACTTCTTTTAACCCCAAATCATGTGAATTCTAAAGGTCCGCCTTGCTTACTCAAGCTCTATTTTAATTTTTAACCGATAAAAATTATTTCAATCATTTCTGTTGTCTTTTCTAATGACCCAATTCCAAATGGCCTAGATCAGATTTCCCATCAGTAAACAAAAATGCTCTGATCTAATTTCGTTACTCAGATCTACTCCAATTTCAATAAAAAATATACGTGTGTGTGTGTGTGTGTGTGTGTTACCCCGACTCTCTTCTCTGTCACACTGCATATAAATTATATAAATGATAATAAATAAATAATGCTGAAAAAGGGTAGTGAAAAAAGAATTCTACCAGCATTCACAAAGCTCTATGGAGAGAATCCTTCTATTTGGACAAAAGTTTCGACTCTTGGAAAATTGGCGCCTTTTAAGAAGTAGAATTATCATCCCATTACCCTCCCTATGACCGGTTGGGGTCGGATCCCAAACAGATAGATAGAGAGAGAGAGAGAGGGGGAAGAGAGAGAGAGAGAGGATTTGCCTGTTCACAGAGGCATACCAAAACGAAATTTGAATGTAAAGAATACAAATATGATAAATTAATCTCGAGATGGCTATGAAAGTTAAAGGAAAGCAGAGGTAGAAGATTATGTTGCGTCAAAATATGCTAAAGTTTGCCTGAATCGAACGTCAGCATTCGAAATCCTCGTACCTGCAAAGCAGCTTCCGATTTGAATTTTGACATTCGCATATATTAACCAATAGGCGACATTATTTCAAACACGCCGAAGTCTATGATTGTCGTCTGCTACGAAATTTGAGGTTTCATTCTAGAAAATGTTCAACAATATTTTCCCTCCTAAAAATTTATATTTAAAAATTGGGACAAATATTTATTAACCAATAAACTGACGAGTTTAGTAAACTAATTTTTAACTTCACCGAGCCTATCATCTTTTTATAAATATACGTGGTGTTAAGCTAGTACGCAGTTTTCATTTTTCCCGTAAGCCTTTGCCCAGGGTCGGTTGTTCGTTGTCGTGTACAAGCTGAATTTTCAAACATTTTATATAATGAAATGCCCGAACGTTTCACATAATCTATCTTCTTACAAAATCTAGTGATTTAAAAGTAAATTAAGCACACTTGAAAAATACGAACGGAGTTTTGTAACCAAAGCGTTAGCAGTAGTTATCATACAGCCAAATATTGGCGGAGTGAAATATCTCAACTGCGTCCGATGAAAACGAAGATGATCTTCAACTAAACACGGCCTAATAATCTACGTCTAGGGTGAAAGTATTACAGAACTATTTTTATTTATTCATTTTTTTTTTTAAGCGTATCACCCCGAGCAAGGCCGGTGGCCACTATCAGGCAAGGGGTTACAGAAGGGTTGGAGGAAGAGCAGATAGGAGTGGTAAAGGAAGGGTTGTGGAGAAAGAGAAGGACGGAGGGCCGATCGAGGTGGGGAGGTTACGGGAGATATAGAGCGAGAGCAGATAGGAATGGAAGATGTCAGGAAGTGGATAGATCAAGGCAACTGGAGATGACGATTGACGCTACACTTAAACCGTTGGAGATTGTATTTGTCAGGGAAACAGTAATAGGGAAGGGAGTTCCATAGGCGAGATGTGCGAGACATGAAGCTATTGGAGTAGAAAAGACGTCTACACCTAACAGTTTCAACGGTGAAGGGGTGGGAACGGGATGCCAGCCTCGTAGGACGCTTGAATTCACGAGGCTTAGGGACAAGTGAAAGCAACACCTCAGAGCAATTACCGTGGAAGTACTTGTAGAAAAGGCAGAGTGATGCAACATTGCGTCTGTGAGAGAGCGACTGCAGACGAGATGACAGATCAGGGCCAATCACATTGCATATCCGTCTCTGGATCTTATCAAGAACCCCGAGGCAACACGCAGGGGCCCCAGACCATAAATGGCAGCAATACTCCATGCAAGGTCGAATGGTAGACTTATAGACTTGGAGGATCGATTCAGGGGAGAAGAATTTCCTGGCTCGGCACAGGGAACCAACTTTTCTAGCGGTGGATGATGCAATTGACTCGATGTATTTGTTCCATCTCAGATCAGCGGACAGCGTGAGACCGAGCAGCCGCAGAGAGGAACTCTCGAGAAGTTGGTCCTCAGACATTCTGATGGGATGCAGGGATGGGTCCTTGTGGTGGTTAATGGAGAGCAATTTTGTTTTAGAGGCATTAAAGTTGACCATCCATTTCTCTCCCCAGTCCACAACCGATTGGAGGTCCTTTTCAATTTGAGCTGCCAGGTTAATTTTGTCCGCCTCAGTAGATTTGTGCTTGAGGCAGGAGTAAATAGTAGTGTCGTCAGTTGGAAGATTATCTAATATAGTTTGTTTGAATAGATGTTCCAGTTTTTCTTGAAGGTATCCATACATGCTTCCCGATAATAAACAAAGAATAGAACATTTCCATTCCCTAGCTGTTCGAAAGGCTGATTCCAGTGCGGAAGAAATTTCTTCTATCTGCCTCAGTGGAGATACTTACCTTAATATATGGCAAAGCCCCTGTTGGGGAAGTTTAAAAACATATCAAGCCGTAAGCTGGAGGAGGCTTGATTTATTGCAGCGAAAGCAGCTCATCGGAGCAGTTACCGTGAAAGTATTTGTAAAAAGGACAGAGGGAGGCAACGGCACATCTGTGAGAGAGCGACTGCAGACGAGATCAGGGTCAATTACATTGCATATCCCTTTGGATTTCATCAAGGACCTTGAAACAAACAGAGGGGGCTCCAGATCATATATGGCAGCAATACTCCATGCAAGGGCGAATGGTTGATTTGTAGATTTGAAGGATTGACTCCGGCGAGAAAAATTTCCTGGTGTGGCACAGGGAGCCAACTTTTCTTGTGATGGACGAAGCTATTGACTCAATGTATTCGTTCCATCTCAGGTCAGCAGACAATGTGAGACCAAGCAGTCGCAAAGAGGTGCCCTCGTGGAGTTGAGCGTCAGACATTCTAATGGGAAGCAGGGATGGTTCTCTCTGGTGAGTAATAGAGAGCAGTTTTGTTTTTGAGGCATTAAAGTTAACCAGCCAATTCCTGCCCCAGTCCACAACCGATTGGAGGTCCTTTTCGAGACAAACGGCTAGGTTAGTTTTGTCGGCGACACTAGAATTGTTTTTGAGACAGGAGGAAATAGTAGAGTCGTCCGCATAGATGCCGACTTGTGAACCTAGAAATAAACGTATATATAAAGTGGGTGGGTGTGCGAAATCAGGTCACGTCGATAAATGGCGCGACTTGAAAATGACTTGCCGATGAAGACTGATATATATCGAAATCATCCAAAGTTGGTTTGTCGGGAATTGCTCAGCAGTCCCTCATGGTATATGTATCGAAATGTGACCGATGTAGAGCCTGGACTTATTTTTCTTATTACATAGCGTCCAATTAAAACAGACACATTTCTAATTAAGAATAAAAAATCAGACGACGACGCTGGTGCGTCGAACACTGCTTCATGCAGGTAAATCAGCAGCCATATTATAAAACAGGTATTGTCAACATCATGAAGAGTTAGTATTTATTCGGTTTCATATGTAATGAAGGAAATCCACCGCGTCTCACATGCGTAATTTCTGGCAAAACATTAACAAATGAAGCCATGATTTCCAAGAAATTAAACAGACATTTACACCAAAGGATTTTCTGTTTGGTAAAAAAAAGAAATTTACAAACATTACTCATTGTTTCGGTTGGAGCTGTGTTCGTCGTGACCGAGATATTAGATTAGCAAAATATCCCAATTGCGTCCGGTAAAAAGGAAAATGATCTTAAAAAGAAAACACGGCCTAATAATTTATGGCGGAGGTGAAATAATTACAAAACTATTTTGAAGATTATCTACTTTAAAAATTAATGAAAATTAATCCATCAAAAGAAAAATAGCACTTGTAAACATTTTCGATAACTTTTATTGCTGACGTTAACAGTGAGCAACACAGGAGTTGTTTCCCTTGTAAAATCCAAGGTCAAGGTTAAAATGTCAAAATTGGAAGAATTAATTAATTATTTTATAAAGTACTGTAGTAAATGGATATTTTAGCACATAATTTTAAGAATCGTATTATAATACAGACTTTTAAAGAAAGGATCGTAAAATAGATTGATGTAATATACTGAACATTTATTATAATGATTTAATCCTTAAGCGACACCATCGGATATAATTGATCTGGTTATATTATTGTTGTTGGGTCCAATGATGTCCAGTACGCATAAATCATCTAATTGTTGAACTAGAATTTCTAGTTTCTCTTGAAGGGATCCATACGTGGTTCCCGATATTAAATAAAGAATAGACCATTTATATTTCAGAGCTGTTTGTACTAAAATGTTAGTTTTGGGTTTCATGGTAAACAAAGACTTAATAATGTGTTAATTTTCTCTGTACCGGATCCAATCAGTCCCTGGGCGATCGTAGCTGTCTGTTATATTCTCTTTAAAATTTTCTACCTTCCCGTCTGACCAGTAAACATGCAGGTCAAAAATAATTTCATTTAATAAACTCTTTCACATGAAGTATTATATATATTTAATACTTCATATATATGTATAAAATTGTAACATTCTCTTATCTATTATAATGCTCGGATATCCCAAAGAAAATATTGGGACGGAAGATTAGTGAAGAAACTGTTTAATCAGGTGGATTAATAATACTAACGAATATCTTAGTTTTTGTGACACATTTCACAGTAAATGGAAGAGTCTTTGTTCAACAATTTAGTATCGGAATTGATGGTCATCTTTCCACACAACACCTCCTTTTTTAAGATACGCATTCTCTTTGAGTAAGTATTTCCTTATTTTGGGGTTCACTTTCCCTTGGATTTCTTTTACTAACATGGTGTTTCCGACCAGTTAGAATTGGGGTTGGCTAGTCAAAATATAACATAAGAACTTCCATAGAATCTTTGTTAAATTTTTATTTCCTTGGGAAATCTTGGTTTAAATGCCTTTTATACCGACAATTTTGACTTTGTATCATAGAGATCATCCTGTCGATGCAATATTTTTTGAAATATTTTTATTTCACCATCTTCCCAACTTTCTTTTTCTATCCTGAAGAAAACCTCATATCCCCCTTTGAAAAATGTTATAGTTAATTTTGTACTACGCCAATATTTTATTTTTCATTGGTTCTAATCGCACTAGGATCATTGTTGTCTGCAGCAGGTGAAAATATTAGAATGTCGGACATGAAACTCGCGTTTAAGTGAATATATTGTTCCTCAGACCGGTGTGCGCAGCCATGAGTAAATTAAATATAATTAATACCTCCGGTGAGGATTGAACTCACGACATTCCGATCACTCACAGCCTACTAAGATAATTACGAAACTGACGCGCCGCCATCTACGCTACCGTGACACCAAGACGTTAAGGCGAATTAAGCCGCCTTGAAAGGCAAAAGAGTTTAACCATTTACTAAAAGTGCATAGCATTTAAAATGAATGATTAGTGTCTATTTTCTTTGTGCCACGATTCGGTAGACTAACTAATATTTTCACTGATTTGTTTTATCTTTTACGGCTTATCAACCCTTTGCAGGTTATTTTAAGACCAGAAAATAGTTTTAGATTGTAAGAACTTGTTTTTAGCTAATCACGATTTACTGATACAAGTCCTATTAATTACCCCATAGCTGGGGGTGAGAAGAACGGATTCATCCTCTTCCCAAGGATATTTGAGCGTAGGTGAATATAAAGAACACGACTGGAATTGTAACTGGAACGCGGCTGTCCGATCCTTTATTAAGTACACAACCGCACATCCCTTATATCACAATGTATTCTAAGGCCGTCACCCATCTAGGTGCTGACCAGGATCGATGTTGTTTAACTTAAGTGGTCTTAAGAAAAGCGGTGTTTGAACGCGATATGGCCGTAGGCCTATTTTCACTGAATTTTTCAATCTCAATGTAGATATCCTAAACCAAATTGTTATGTGAAATTTAATGTCAAACAGAGCAGTTTTGTTGTGTTTTAAACAAAATCACAGAAAGTATTTTTTTTGTGTGTGATCATTGTTTCGAATGGAGTTGTGAAACTTCATCGTTTGAGAACCGGCGATAAATCGGCACTCAACGCACTATTTCAACCCACCAGCAGGAAGAAGACCTTCATTGCTTGCAATCCTAGTGAGAGTGACCCAGATATTGGTTTAGAAAAATATGCATCCGATAAAAAGATGATGATCTTCAACTAAAATACAACCTAATAATCTATGTCAGATGTGAAATAATTACAAAACTATTTTGAAAACTATCTACTTTCAAAGTTATTAAAACTTAATCCAACAAAAGAAAAATAGCACTTTAGTTATTTTTTATTGCCGGCGTTAACTGTGAGCAATCCAGGAGTTGTTTCCCTTGTAAAAAAGCAAGGTCAAGGTTAAAATGTCAAAATCGAAAAAAATAATTAATTGTTTTACAAAGTACTGTAATAAATGGATATTTTACCAAATAATTATAAGAAACGTATTATAATACAGACTTTTAAAGAAAGGATCGTAAAATAGATTGATGTATTATACTGAACATTTATTATACTGATTTAAGCCTTAAGCGACACCATCGGATATGATTGTCGATGAAGACCGATATCAGCCAAAGTTGGTTTGTCGGGAATGACTGCCATTTTTCGCGAAATATTTTGGGTACCTTCATTACCAGCAATACATTTTTGAAAAATAAAATATAACCAGCAATAAAAATTTTGTCGGCATTAAATAACCCATTGAGGTGTTGATATGCCGTAAGACAAAACAAACCAAACTTACTTGATGCTTGTATCTTTAAATGTTCTTAGTGATGTCTCCTTGCCTTGCACATCAACAACATATGCTTTTGCTAAGTCTCATGTTGCTTGACTGGATGAACTGTGGGAGTAGAGGCATTCAGATCCTTACTCGCAAAACATCAACGAGTTATGAAAATTTCGACTATCCAATTTCACTGAAAATCTTGGATCAGCTCATGGTAGTGTCTTCGGTTTCGCCCTAACGCTGCGGTCATCTGTGACCGTTTTCCCAAAATTATATTATCCAGGATGCATAACATACACTAACCGACGCCGGTGAGATACGAAATCGGGTTTCATGAGCCGATGTAAAGCGTAGAAAAACATACCTCAGCTCGAGCTGACTGCTTCCTTCTGGGAGAAGATATTAAGAAGTGACGGATGGGAAAATCGGGTTTCAACCCAACAAAGATTTCATGCTGTTCTCTTAGCACAATACTGAACCTGTATTGTTTTACTTCTTTTTGTTTGTCCCCTCTTTAGTTTAGGTACATTTTAGATAAGTCACCGTTTTTGACAACTTCCTGTTAGCCTTGAATTATCTCCGAAATCGACACAATTAATCATGGGTTCAATTATATTATTTTTCTTCCTTCTAAAACTGACGCCCAATGATAGCATCGCCGGTATGTAACCTTTAAAACATTTTTCTTTTTACATCGGTCTCCTTTGATGTCATGTTATTATTTGAACATCTGTTGAAGGTAACCACCTTTGTATACACTTGTTTTACGTTTGTATCTTTCACTGTTTCCAAACTGAAAATCTCTTCCTTTATACCTATTCATGTGAGCAAATTATTTGCTGATACTATTACACATCTTTTTCATTATTATTATTATTTTATTTATGGAATACATTTCATTTTCTCATATATTCTTATATTCTCAATAAACGTAATGCACAATATTTTCAACAATGGAATGGAAAATATTCTCAACGCGCTTAAATGACAATTAGCTCAATAAGCAGAATTGACAATATTTTCATCAATGGAATAGACAATATTCACAACAATCTTAATTGACAATATTCTCAAAAATCAGAATTGACAATATTGACAAGTTCCTCCAGTTCAAGCATTTACAGCAAAAGCCCGCCATGCCATTTTAAGAGAGTGTAGAAACATTTCAAAATATAAGAAGAAAATTCCAACCAGCTTCTTTGCAAGAACTGCAACTTAGTGACCTATATTACAGGCCCCACGTTTCCCTTCGATTCAGACACAAGGCATGTAAGTAATTCAGAGACACTCACAGGAAATTGTATCGAACTGTTCATAACTTCAAATTCGTTTCTTTATTTATCCTTCTGTAACATGTCTTTTAAATATAATTATTAATTGTTATCTGTTTGAATTCCATGTTTTGTGCACTTTTTTTTACCTGGACTCACACGAATCCGCCAAATATTGTTTGCGAAACAAATGTACCAGGAGGCAGAACTCCGAGTAAGACCACTTTGCTGAACCCAGGCACATGAAAGCTTTTCTACACTTTATGTTTTTTACGTAACATCAGCTAGAGCTGACTGCTTCCTTCTGGGAGAAGATATTAAGAAGTGACGGATGGAAAAATCTCAAAACACGCCTGGAAAGAATAAAGATATTACATATGATTCCACCTCCCCAACCCAAAAAAGATTTCATCTTTCGAAAGTTAACATTCTAAGCGTTTGTGTACGCGTATATGACGAACATTGATTGATTGAATAATTGATTTGTTTTTCAAGGCTTCGCAACCTATTGTAGGTTATTTAAAGCCGGAACATATAGCAAGAAATAATTATTTACGGATCCACGTCTCACGGACCGTTACTCGGCTAGGTAGCGCGTCAAACTCGTATATTGTTTAATTCGTCGTGAGTGATCTGAAGGCTGTGAGTTCGATCCTCACCTGAGGCTGACATTTTTCTTTTTTTTAAATATACGCTCTCGGCTTTCTGCAGTCCTTACCGGAATTTGAAGCAAACGCTTTATTCAATCTACAAGGATAAATTGTTCTCATTCTGTGTTACATGCTCTTGGTTCGTTAATTCTGAATTTGTCATTATGATGTATGGCTTTCCCTTCGTAACACAGATATTGAACTCGCAAGCGCCAAGTGCACTTCCCTAACGGCAAATATTCACTAAACTACATTTACGGGTCTGAATGTCTTAGAAATTCCATCGAAAATGTCTGTCCTCTAACAGGAATCGAACCTCTACTCTACACGGAACCGCCCTAAAGCCTCATGTGCTATAACAGAGGAAGCGTCAATCCTTACAATACAGTGAAGATTGGCGGTATCCGGCATCAGCAATGGAAATCCTCATACCGGTAATTAAGAGAGATGTCATTAACAAGCTTTTGTAGTATGCGGCTTGCAGGTTGTCTCGGTAGCGCAGTAGGCAGCGCGTCAGTCTCATGATCATTTTAATTTGTCGTGAGTGATCTGAAGGCCGTGAGTTCGATCCTCACCCGGGGCAGATGTTTTTTCTTTTGTTTAAATATGCATTCTTGTCTATCAGCAGTCGTTACCGGAATTTGGAAGCAAACGCTTTATTCAATCTACAAGGATAAATTGTTCTCATTCTGTCTTACATGCACTTGGTTCATTAATTACCGGTAATTAATAGAGATGTCATTAACTAGCTTTTGTACAGTCGGTTGTCACGGTAGCGCAGTAAGCAGCGCGTCAGTCTCATAATCAGTTTAATTCGTCGTGAGTGATCTGAAGCCCGTGTGTTCGTTTCTTCTGCCTCTGCTTACTTTTTTAAGATACATTCTCGGATTTCAACAGTCGTTATCGGAATTTCAAACGAAACACTTTATTCCATTTACAGGGAGAAATTTTCTCATTATCTGTTACATGCTCCTGCGTCATATCAGTTAATTCTTAATTTGTTCTTGTGATGTGCGACTTTCACTACCTACCCCAGATATTGGACTCATAAACTCGAAGAGCACTTAACCAACGGTAAATATTTAGTAAGCCACAGAAGAATTACTTCATGGAACAGAATCCCTGGCAGATGCTTCCTTGAACAATTCAACCATAACCTCTTTACGTTAAATGCCTTCATAATCTTTATTTTATATCGCCTACGATTTCAGGCATATCACACCTCATAAACATTTTATCAGTAACCCTCGAGATTGAATATTGTTTGAACTACATTGTGGGGAAACAAATATTCGTACACATACAAATTTTTCATTTATTGTATTTAACACTAATGAATAAACTTACTTTTATCAGATGGTTGAAATTTGTTCGTGAACATAAAGCTAAGGAAAATCGTATTGGGAAATTATATTATGGACAGACAAAAGCAAAATTAAGTTGTTTGGACGTAATTCTAGAAATCATCTATAGAGGAAAGATGGCGATACCTTCAAACAATCCTTCAATGAACACAGTTCCAACAGTTAAATTTGTTGTGGCAGCATCATGGTTTGGAGATTTTTGCCTGCAAAAGGGACTAGCAACATATGAATAATAGATGGTTTCATATCTTTGATTTAATAATATATCACAATTCAAGAACTTAATTATTTGCATATTCTCCTGCAGAGAGAGGGAGAATGGTTCGTTCACCGATCTGGTGTTTCTAGCTTTGAGAATTTTCTATTTAACTTTTTTTGTTTTGTTTTCCTCTTTCAATTTCCAAAAATATTTAGAAAGTGAAGTCATATTTCGTTTATCAGCATTAATAAAGGATGAGAGATGATTATAGAAACGTTTTTTAAATCCTTCATAGTACTCCCAATATATATGTTAGTAACTCTTCTACTGATGGAATATAACACATATACACAAGGGATTTAGTTAAGCACTTGTTAGATAAAGGACATTGATCGGGATTTCTACAATTACATAGGTTATTTCTACGAGACAAATTAAGAATAGCATTACGGCTATTATTGTTATATAAATTCAATATTTTATTGTTATGTGATTTAATTATTTTCTCTAAATTATTAGTACAACTATTTTAGAGTATTCCAATGGAAATTTTACTTAAAGAATTACTTTCAGGAAAATCTTTATCAATTAACT